>CM070032.1:199736763-199748965 GCA_036250615.1 Ptychadena robeensis
ACAGAAATTGTATGCGTTTAACAATAAAAACTGAAAAAAATTGGCAATCTTAAAAATGAAACACCATCCAAGCAATATATTATTGGGGGCTTTTTAGTAGGAAGAATTGTGCTCAGGGACCTGAAAATGCATGGATGGAGTCTCAGGGGTTAACTGGTAACCCCCAAAATTTCAATGTTCTACCATGCAGGGGTTCAAAGATTTATGAGTTCAAAATAGGAGAAGTGAAAGCCTGTATGCAGCAGAGTAGTGCTTTATGCTCACAGGGAAGCAATATTTCATGGCGGTATTTTAGCTGAAATGTAACTTATAAGTGTTATAGCTAGAGGGATTATAGAAACTCAGGGTATAAGTAGTAGTAGGGGTGGATTACTGACCCTGAAAGTTTCATGATTATACTATGAATGGCTTTTGTGCTATGCATGTTCAAAGTTAGTCTCATACAGGTTAATTTAGCCTAGTTTCAACAGTTCAGCTAGAGTGGGAGAGGGTGTGTCCTGCCTGTGTTTTGATTGGCTGGGAGGACGTATATGCTACAACACAGAATCTAGCTTCTCTCCTTCCCTTAAAAGCATCGGCTTTCACTAGGAAGGAGGGGAGGAATGAGCTGCAGCTGCCGGTCCACATGTGACCCTATTTGGGTCCGGATCCGGACCGGGGTCCGCCTATTGAGTACCCCGGCCCTATACTTTACCCAGTTTACCACCCAGGGATATAGTAGCTGGTGGAGGGGGTGCCAGGGTGCTGTACATGAAAACAGGAATCTATGGTATTGCTCACATGGGGTGCTGAAGCTTTTTCAAAGAGGTATTCAACAGCCATAAAATAGGTTGGGCTTTATCTGATTTAGGGTCCCCATACACCTTGGGATCTCTGTCAGATTTCCTGTAGATCTCCTTTTGTTTTACCAAAATCATGTAATATGAGGGACTTTCTAAACAATCAAGTCTACCTGTGTTTAATCGCAGAGGACCCTATACTACTTAAGGCCCCCATACACGTCTAGATTTTTCATCCAATCAACTTAATTCAATCAATTTATTTGGTTGATTGATTGAAAATCTGTGGCAGCCCACATAGTTAGATCAACCTTAAACAATTAAAATTGGGAAAAACATTGATTGAAAAATGATTGGACATGCTGGTAAATTATAATTGGTTGTATTGAAATTGATTACACTTTCAGTCGAACCAAAAAAAGTTGATCAAATATCTGTTACTACAGTTGGCAAATATACAATCAATCACAGATTGATTTCCCTGACCCCCAAAAAATTATCTTTTTAAGTTGATTGAACAGAAAATCTAGACGTGTATGGGGGGCTATAGTTGTTGGTAGATGTAAAGGATATCTGACAGAGAGATCTAAAGGTGTATGGCCAGCTTTACTGCGTCTTCACTTTTTTGTCTTTCAAGTGCAAGGTTGAGGGTAAAGTAGGAGTTCAGTTGCTCCTTGGGTATAATGGCAGCACACCAATGGAGCCTAAACCCCATTGGTATGTTGCCATTCAGTGGACCAGTAAAGAAAAGTTACCCAAAGGTACAATAATTTTTTTATTAGGTGGAACCAGTAATTTTTGTGTTAAACCACGTTAATAATAACACACTAGTCTTGAAACTGTGTTTGAGACTATTGCAACATTTGCAATGTCCCTATAATAGCGATTGTTTTCCAGTTCTCAGTGCATGTTACTAGCAGAATACAGAAAACCCCAAGTAATGTTTCAGCTGAGGTGTAATGGTTCATTGTCTGTGTATTGTGATACCTTTAACGGTGGATGCTGTAGCCATAGAAACGTTTATAGTTCCTTTATGTTATTTATTATGACACTTGAGCAGAAGCTTGGCAGAAGGACTACATAGCTTTGAGATACCAGGAATGGATGAAAGCATTGTTAGAGCATTGTTAGAGATGAAAGAAAGGTGATAATCCCTATTGAATACAGTTATGTATTACTGATACAATTAACCCTCGAAACAGTGGATATTCAGGATTTTTAGCTAAAAATATAAACAAATATATTTACTTCTTAACTATTTGTAAGTCTTTAAAAATATACATTTAGCAATCGTGTTTACATTTTTAGTCTGTTCTAAGATATGTTGTCAGCTGAACAGTATGATTGGTTAAACAAGTATTTCTTAGGACTAGTGATGACTGGCATAGGCAATATTCTAAATGAATGGTCATATGCTATATTTATTTTCGCAGTGTGAAAATGATTTTTTTAATAAATGGCTATACCCTGAATATTCGAAATCTTGATTACCCACCAACATATTCAAGATATTCGCGACTTTTTAATTTGCGATATTCGCAAATATTCGTTATTTGTTTCATATGTTCTAGTCATCAGGTATAACAATACAGAGATACATGGACAGAGATTGGGTCTCTGAACCGTCCTGAAGTTTCAGGGAGTTGTCTGTTTCAGTACCAAAAGTGCTACATAGGGTTTCATTTCTGCCCCTGCCAATGCTTTACATTAACATCCATTTTATTATTGCCATTGCTCTTGATAATGTAAGGATTAGATGCAGATATTGGGTAATGGAAACCTATTCTATTAAGTCTCTGGTGCATTTTTTTTCTGCTAAGGTTATCACCTGACCAAGTTTGAAACTTTCCTATCGAGTCAAAAATGTTGGCAACCTTTCATGCAGCATGCACCTCAGAACCTCATCATGGCTTAGGTGGCATGGTTAAGTTACTGTTGCTCTTAAACATTTCCATTTTTTAATAATACAATTGCTGATGGGAAGCAATATTTCATGGCTCTATTTTAGCTGAAATTTAACTTATAATTGTTATAGCTAGAGGGGTGAAACTCGGGGTGTAAGTAGTAGGAGGTGAGCATTACTGACCCTGAAAGTTTCATGATTATACTATGAATGGTTTTTGTGCTATGCATGTTCAAAGTTAGTGTCATACAGGTTAATTTAGCCTAGTTTCAACAGCTCAGCTAGAGTGGGAGAGGGTGTGTCCTGCCTGTGTTTTGATTGGCTGGGAGGACGTATCTGCTACAACACAGAATCTAGCTTACTACCATAATCGAGCTGTACTACCATAACTCATCCCAATGCTCACCTAACACTGAATTGGGAATGTCAAGAAGAACGGGGGGGGGGGGGGAATGTACAAACCTATGTAATTTTTAATCACTGACCTCAGAAGAGGTTGCTAACATTGGAAGCCTTGTGCTTACTTTTGTAGCTCTAGGGCCCATTGGGGTGAGATATATAAAAGGTGACATGAGGTGTCTTCAAAATCAGCAGAAATTGGAGCACTAACTGGTAGAAGTATCAAGTACCGGTAGATGTTATTTCAATTTGTAACAAGCTTAGTTAGTCAACAATTTGGCTAGAGGCCACTGAACTCTCTCTGCAATCAGCCGGATCAGGACCTTCTGATAGATGGAAGATAGACAGATGCAAGTGGATGGGAGGTCACAATTTCTGCTTCCAGGTGGTGGTGATAAATTTAAGAACACATATATTGTACAAAGCATGTTAAAATAGACAGGTGTTAACCAGGCCTTGAGGTTTTGATTTGATATCCATGTATCAAGCTAAGTAGCTCAAATGACCATAAACATAAATAATGCATATACATACAATGCACTACAAACTAAAATGATAGGTTGTTTATTTAACTGAGACACATTGAGGGCTTGTTTCCATTTATGCGGTTTGCCGCGGTTCTGTTCGCGCGGCTGCAGCCGCTCCCGCCGGCACCCCAAGCTGTTTTCATGCGGATGCACGCGTACGTCCGTGCGTTCGGATGAAGACTCTGGGCAGCCCCCATGTGAAAGGATGCAGTCGGTTGCGGTTTCCGCACGAGAACGCTGAAGCTAGCGTTCGGAACCGCACCGCATCCACACTCAGCCGCACCAATGGAGCCTGGCTGATGGTTTCCCTATGGATGCGGTCGGAGGGGCGGCAGCCGCGCGGACACAAACGCGGCAAACCGCATTAATGGAAACAAGCCCTAAGGCTAAGTTTACACTGGCATTTTTTTTACCGCCAGGTAAACGACTGTTTAGCCTGACCAACCGACGTCCGCACATTTGGCGTCCGCCGGTCAGTTTTTGGGCGGCCGTGCCATAGGACCTCTATGGGCTCCTTCATTAGACGCCCTGTAATCGCCTGCACTGTTTTGCAGATGACCACAGGGAGTCGTTTATCCCACGGCTGCAGGAGCGCACTGGCGGTTTCCGAGCTGACAGTAGCTTGAGAACCGCCAGTGTAAACTTAGCCTAATTGCTCAGTCACGTTATGTATCAATATTTTTTGAATGTCCTAAATTATAGAATGTAAGTACTGATTAAATTAAATAATCTAATATTTCAGATAGTTAAAAAGTTATTAAAATTTTATATATAGATGGGTAGTTAAATTTTTGCTGTCCAATTATGGATTATTAACTTCACAAATAAAAAAAAGCAACAGAAAATGAAAGAAAACTTTAAGATTATTAACAATCATATGATATGAATAACTTGCATTTCTAATGTACATTGGCTTGCAAAAGTATTCTTTTCCACATTTTGTCACATTACAGCCACAAACATGACTCAATGTTATTGGAATTCCACCAGTACAAAGTGGTGTACATGTGAGAAGTGGAACAAAAATCCTACATGATTCTCAAAGATTTTTACAAATAAATAACTGCAAAGTGGAGTGCGTAATTATTCAGCTGCCTTTGGTCTGAGTGCAGTCAGTTGCCAATAGAATAGCCTGATGATGGCACAACTGTAAACCTACCAACACAAGGCCGTCCACCTAAACTCACAGGCCGAACAAGAAGAGCGCTGATCAGAAATGCAGTTAAGAGGCCCATGGTGACTCTGGATGAGCTGCAGAGATCTACAGCTCAGGTGGGGGAATCTGTCCATAGGACAACTATTAGTCGTGCACTGCACAAAGTTGGCCTTTATGGAAGAGTGGCAAGAAGAAAGCCATTGTTAACAGAAAAGCATAAGAAGTCCTGTTTGCAGTTTGCCAAAAGCCATGTGGGGGACACAGCAAACATGTGGAAGAAGGTGCTCTGGTCAGATGAGACCAAAATAAAACTTTTTGTCCAAAATGCAAAACGCTATGTGTGGCGGAAAACTAACACTGCACATCATTTAGAACACACCATCCCCACTGTGAAGTATGGTGGTGGCAGCATCATGTCCTGGGGGTGCTTCTCTTCAGCAGGGACAGGGAAGCTGTCAGAGTTGATGGAAAGATGGATGGAGCCAAATACAGGGCAATCTTGGAAGAAAACCTCTTGGAGTCTGCAAAAGACTTGACACCGGGGCAGAGGTTCACCTTCCAGCAGGACAACGACCCTAAACATAAAGCCAGGGCAACAATGGAATGGTTTCAAACAAAACATATCCATGTTTTAGAATGGCCCAGTCAAAGTCCAGATCTAAATCCAATCAAGAATCTGTGGCAAGATCTGAAAACTGCCGTTTACTAACGCTGTCCATCTAATCTGACTGAGCTGGAGCTGTTTTGCAAAGAAGAATGGGCAAGGATTTCAGTCTCTAGATGTGCAAAGCTGGTAGAGACATACCCTAAAAGGCTGGCAGCTGAGATTGCAGCAAAAGGTGCTTCAACAAAGTATTGACTAAGGGGGCTGAATAATTACGCACACCCCACTTTGCAGTTATTTATTTGTAAAAAATTTATTTGACGTGGAATTCCAATAAAATTGATTCATGTTTGTGGCTGTAATGTGACAAAATGTGGTAAAGTTCAAGGGGGCCGAATACTATTACAAGCCACTGCATATTGAAAGTATACAACACAGAGCAAGAGATACAATGCTAACATCACTTTAGTACTAACAATAATAGCATTGGGTTCCCATACACGCGCACAAAGGTGATTTGGGGATCTGGCTGCTGGGGAATTGACTTCCAGACAGTTTTTTGTGAATTGCGACAATGGTTCATTGTTAAATTAATAATACCTCTCATAGAAATGCACACTAATTGTCTAGCAATTTCTTAGCTTTCAAAATATATTTTTAAACTGCCCATGAGCTGTTAAATCTGGAAAGGAAATCTATTTTGACTATTCTTAAAGCTTAAGGATTGTAAGTGTGATATTAACACGCATTCTCTATTGAAAGGAAAATTACAGCTTTACTTTGGCTCTTTTTTAGATTTTAGAGCTTTGCTGCCAACTAACCCATTAACAAAATGATATTGTCCAACCTGCCAATGCTTAACAAGCAATTCAAGTAGATGATTGACTGATTGTTAATGGTATAATAGAAATCTATCCAACTTTAAGTAAAGACATTCATCTCTTCCAGCTTACACTTCCATATATTTAATAAGATGCTTGCGAGGGGAGACTCAGAACATCTTCATAACAGCATTGCCTATTCCTGGCCTGTTTACACAGTGACTGATCTGAAATCACATCTTACTAATGTTATAGCTATAATAGATATAGGTATATAAAAAGAGGAGTATTCGATGGGAGATTAACTCACATCGACCTTGATTCCCCCTGGGGGTTAGGCCAGGGGCAAGGGGACTTTAGAGGCCAGAAAGGTAGATGTGAATTTGGGTAAAGTTAAGTACATACAATTTAATAATGTATATAGATAAACAAGAACATTGCATCGATCACATAGAAAAAGTACATACAAAATTAAGTATAACTGGCATGTCGATTAACATCATATAGCATATATAACCTTGGGATCAATCATCATATTATAGGTAATCGAGAGTAAGTAGTTCAGTGGGATAGAAGTTCAACATTGGAATCCATCCCATCCCATGTAGGGCATATAATGCTGAAAGACTTCCATTAAGCTATATCATAGTTTAACCTGGTCTTATAGGACATATTTCCCTTACTGATTCCAGGCAGAGATCACAACACTTACACCATAAGCCCTTGAGATGTTGGGTAAGAGTGTGAACTTGAAGTAAAGTAAGGAAACATAGCAAGGGAACCTTGCAATATATAAGGTAGCCATACACAGGCCCGTTTTCGCTCGATTTTTCAGCCGATCGACCGCCATGCCCATTCCTGGCGGTAGCCCGGAGGTCACTCAGCCATAAATCGGATGGGCCCACCTGGACAGATCGACCAGGAATCACGCTGCAGTCAACCCCTCATCTATTGAGTGAGAATTGTCTGGTCTATGGCTACCTACCCAACAGTAGCTGCTCTATCTGCTATTTCATTGCATTCCTAGGCACAGGGAAGGACATTAGGGAATTAAATGCTTTTTATTAGGAAGTCTGCTTAATGTATTTTGTTTCTAAATGACACTGGAATTGATCTAAAAATTGATGATAAGTGTGTCAGCATAACAATGCCTGTTTTTAGTAAACAATAAGCTATTGTCAACCTATTGTATAACAGAAATTATGTACTAAGAGTTCCAGATATCATGTATGATGAAGTTATTTTTTCTGTATAACCAGTTTCATTAGGACTGTTGAGAGGCAATGGATCAAGTTTTCTTGGTATGCTCATTGGAGGAGGAATGCTGCTCTACTAGAAATGCACTGGCACTGTAGTAAATTGAACTTGGGGACTATTAGCCATGTTTAGGTTTTAGCAAGCAGTACATAACACATAAGAAAAAAATGTCCTCAAGGGACAAACATGGTTTATAATCTATTTATTCTGGAGGGACACATGATCTAATTTATAGGACATCCAAAATGAGTTCACAGTAGTGCACTTCTCCTTGTAAAAAGAATAGTGTCCTCCCTGTCACTCAAGGAAACTCAATTGATGGAAGCTTGACATATACAAAAAATTGTTCTTTTAACTTCTGGCTTACCATTTATCCTGTAGGTCATGCTATTACCCATTGATGCTGAACTGGAGTTGGTGTTTTTCAAAGGATTAAGGAGAAAAAACCTTGTCAAAACACAGGAAATCCTAAACATCCAATTCTTATTATGGGGAGAGAACACACAAGCTCAATCCATGACAGTCTATTTAACCACTAGTGCTACATTCACTATAGCACCTTGTCTATACAAACCCTATCTGCACCTTTACAGTGATAATTATATATAGAAGTAGTGTTAATTATCTGTGTATCTTCTCATGACTCTCCCTTGTCATCAGGTACTGTAATTACAATTAGATTTCTAGTTAATAGTTTTACTCATCTGAATCTTCCTTTTAAATCCCGTCTATTTTCCATGATTAGCGTTCATGTGCTGAATTATTTACCCTTAGCTTTCTTTTCTTGTTGGCCTCCTGTTGAACTCATTTAGATTTTTACATTATCTACTTGTATCTACAGTTTCTAATTTCCTTTACTATATACACTTTAATACCAAGTGAACATGGTTCATTGGATAAACTATAACTGGTGCTGTAACTTCAAATAATTTAACACATGCAATTGAAACAAAAGCCATTCAATTAATTATTGTGAATTGTCCATCACACAAGAGGAACTTCATCTTTCAGCATGACAACGACCTAAAGCACACATCCAAATGGCTTCACAAAGGAATGGCTTCACCAGAAGAAGACTAAAGTTTTAAAAGCTGTGGGGTGATCGGAAAAGGGCTGTGAATAAGGTATGCCCTCACAAGTGGCCAAATCAAAGTCAAAATGTGCCATGCTGATAGACTCATACCCAAAATGTGTCATGCGAATAGACTTATACCCAAAAAAGACTGAGTGCTGTAATAAAATCAAAAGGTGATTCAACAAAGTATTAGTTTAAGGGTGTGCACACTTATGCAACCACATTCTTTTATTTTTATATTTTTTCTTCCCTCCACCTAAAAGATTTCAGTTTTTCAATTGAGTGGTACAGTTTATAGATCACATTACAGGTGGAAAAAGTTTTGAAATGATTTATCTTTGTCTCATTTTGTACAGCACAGGAACCTTGCCAGACATTTTATATGCACTGTATATTCTGTAAAGCGCTGCATAATATGTTGGCGCTATATAAATACAAGATAATAATAATACAGTTAGGAATTACCAAAACTTAGGAATTATTTATCTGGCTGTCTTATTGCAGGGGGTGTCCTAAGATGACACCATTATCTGTATTATCTGTATGAGATGTTTCAGGTCCCCTCCAGAGGAGTACACCTCAGCAGTTCTGAGAAAAAATATTTTAAACAAAGATCACATACCTGTATATCTGTAATTTTTTTAGAATTTGGAATATTATTTATAAGTTGTGAAAGATTTATAATAGTTAGCTTACAACTGTATGTAAAGATTTAATAAACCCTCTTGCAGCTGAACTCCCACCCCAGTGCAAGCAATAAATGTCTGTTTATGTCGGGAGGTTTACATATCAGAACCAGTGATCCATTGGCACCTGCTTGTCTTGAATCCTTGTTTATCTGTTGTCTGGGGCTGCAATGTAAATGTCTGAATGTAGAGCTCTGCACTGTAGAGGGACTTTGCCAAGGGCCCATCCAAGGACCAAAGCTCAGAGAGAGAGTGCTGCAATGGAAACGCTAGTTAAATCTCCTCCACTGACTCCAATAGACATAAACTGGCATTCCAAGCTACCCCTTCATAGAGCAAGGGTTGAATATAATTTGAAATAAAGATTTGAACAAAACTCTGGATTGAACACGCGGAGTTTAAAGTTATAAAATGTTTTTTAATCATTATGGTCTCTAAAGCCCCCCATACACCTTAAGATGGATCCATACAATCTCCAATAGATCTACCAACAACTGTGTAGTATAGTGTCATCCCTGATAGAATACATAGTGATTGGAAGGTATATATCACTGCTGTGTAGTGCTGGGTCATCCCTGATAGAATACATAGTGATTGGAGGAATTAGAAAGTTCCTCATGTTACATGGTTTTGGTAGAACAAAATTTGATTGTACAGAAATTGTTTGGAAAGATTGTAAGGTGTATGGGGGCCTTAAAAGAGTTGTTTTTATGTTCAGAAATGGACTTTCAGCAACACTATCCTGCGATGTTCCCCTTAATGACCTTGTCCTTTACAAAATATACCCATACCAGTATTATATGGGTGAATGCTATTTAAACTCTTTATTGAATACAGCTGTTTGGCAGTGGCTTGTAAACTACATTCTTTGGAATGCTAACTAATAGGGCACGTTCCTGCTAATACGGCTGCAATGTGCCCAGAACCGTGGGCAATCTGACCGCAAATCAGTCACCCTGTATCCAGTGCAGGGGAAGAAACAGTGATCAGAGACAGTAGACACAAGAGAGTTCAAAGTCAAGTCAAAATTTCAAATGTCGAGAATTCAACTTTGATTTTGAACTTAATTTGTTCAAAAATGACATGTGCTACAGCAAAACGTTTCTTTCACAATATTCCCACAGTCCTTCTCTATATCTCAATAATTTGACTTTCCAATCAGCTCACAAAGTCAGCTAGTCAAAAAATCTGACCATCTCTAGTCATTACCCACGTCAGGGCATGTTTAAAATGCCCTGGGTCCTTCTGCATCACACAGCAGATTGATACACATTGGGTGCACTATGTGATGTGCCATCTTCACGTACTAGCATTACTGCATGCTTCAACAGGTTTCCATAGGATATGCATCACACCCTGAAGCACATATTATTTAATATAGCGCAAACGTCTCCATTAGCTCATATGGGAGGCATAATGCAGTTCATTGTGGTAACCCAGAGTTATGTCTAAACGCAATGTGTGTAGTAGCGTTAATGCGGCCGCTGCGGGTACACAACGCAGCTAGTGGGAAAGGGTCTTGAAGATGTATAACTATTAATTCTAGCTATGTGGATTGTTTTGGAACAGTGGGTGAGATATATGGCATGGTCTAAGTATGATCAGCCATGGCTATGACACCCATTTATGTTATCAGCGCCATGAAATGACAAATGCATCCACTGACTGATGGTTTAATGTTCCCAGCACTGATGTTTTACACACAGCAGGTGAAATGTGCATGTATAATTCATCAGTAAAATAACCCGAGCAGCGCTCTGACTGATCTGTAGCTGAACAAAGGAATATCCCCTATCTACAATGACTTCGTAAGGTATCCCTTTCAATTTTACATTTACTTGCGTAAACTTTCTCCTAGCTGAAAAACTACATACAAACCCTTCTCAGTGCACAAAGTAGACCCACTGATCAGCCACAAGATGAAACCCCTGCCTAGTCCTGAGTGGTTCTGTAAATGGCAAGGTAATCCATTGATTAGAGGGAGTTTTTAGTGCACCCTGAAGATGCTTGATAATACAGACACCTGAGAAATCTGGTGTAAACTATTTGGCATGTTCCTTGAACCATTTTTGCCAAGGCGACTTCATCAGATAATATTCTTGCCATGTAGAGGTGAATGTGGTCTGCAACCTTTTTGGGGCAGGTGTTATGGTATACTCAGGAAATGTTAAGCTGGCCACACACCTTTAGATCTCGGTCAGATATCCTTTAGATCTAACAACAACTATGTAGTGCTGGGTCCTCTGCGATTGAACATATGTAGACTTGATGGTTTAGAAAGTCCCTGATATTATATGGTTTTGGTAAAACAAAAGGATATCTAAAGGAAATCTGTCAGAGAAATCTAAAGGTGTATGGGGACCCTTAAGCTAGCCATACACGTGTCGGATTCCATGTCCGATCGATTCATCATCCGATCGATTCCGGCGATTCTGCCGGGAATCGCAGGTGTGATCAATCGGCCAATTAAGAGTATCCATCGCAGGGGGCGCTCGCGAGCACCGGACCAAGATGGCTGCTTGGTAGCGCGGCTCCGCACAGTCCGGGTGCATCATCGCATCTCACGGTCTCACATCCCTTCGCTTCTGCACCGCACAAGGCTCTCTACCCTCCCGAAACCCTCCGGCACCGGAGCATGGGCCGGCATACCGCAGCTAAGAGCTCGCTTACCCGCCAGACGCCGGCGACTCCGCACAAGCCCCACGCGGCCAAGATGGCGGCCCCGCCGGAGATGGAGCCGCCGCAGGCATCACAGGACTCCCTGGACTTGCTGGACGGCTCGCCCCTGGGCTGCTCCTCATCCTCCCTCCCAGGCACCCAGCCTGACACACTGTGCAGGGATGCTGCGCTGCTGGATAAATTTAAGCTATTGCTGCAAAGGGAGCCTGCCCAGGTGTCGTCTGACCTCTCTAAGGAAATCAGGGACTTTGGTACACGCGTTAATGACCTGGAGCATAAGATGGACGATGTGATTGATGTTGTGGTCACGCAAGAG
>CM070032.1:199760062-199776779 GCA_036250615.1 Ptychadena robeensis
AGATGAGGAGCGGTTAGAGGAGTAGATGAGTCTAGCAGCGCCATTCATGATGGACTGAAGTGGTGACAGTCTAGATAGAAGAAGACCAGAGAGGATGATGTTACAGTAGTGCAGGTGAGAAATGATGAGAGCGTGTACCAGGACTTTGGAGGTCTTTGGGGAGAGGAAGGGAAGTATCTTGGAGATGTTGTGGAGATGGAAGTGGCAGGATCTAGCGATGTTCTGGATGTGGGAAGTAAAGGAGAGCGCAGAGTCGAAGGTGACACCAAGGCAGCGAGCTTGTGGAATGGGGGAGATGATATTATTTACTGTAAGTGAGATGTTGGGGGGAGACTTAGAAGGTGATGGGGAAAGATGAGGAGTTCTGCTTTACTAAGATCCTTGTATTGATGTCTAATCTTTAGTAAGTGTCAGTTTATAGTATTTATGGATGGTACATGTTTGCTTTAGAGCTGAACTCCTGGCAGATGGCTAAGAACACAGATGCCATACCTGGGAGGTGTTTTACCTGGCGCACCTGCTGTCTTTCCAACCCCTGCACATCTCTGTCTGCCAGAGGATGTAGATATGATCTTGATGCTGATCTTTCCTGACTTCAGTCTTAAGTTGCCCATACATGGATCAATACCCATTCGATCGGCGAATGATCGATCACGGCGTGATGATGCAATGGATCACTGACAATCGTTCAACAAATTGATGCGCACCACTTTGCAAGATCAATTCGATCGCCTGGAAGTCAAACGGAAAAATCAACCCCTGTGTGGGTACCTTAATTTTTGCTCATGGGCCCAATCTCCCCCTTGTGACTGCGCAGTGACTAGAGAAGCAGCAAGATGATTAGCTTATCTATCTGTCACTCTCTCCTATCAGCATGCTTTGAGCTCTGCTGTACAATAGACTGACACAGGCTTATATACGAGTACTCAGAGATTTAACACACTGCTGCATTTAATGATGTATTGTGTATTACAGAGCTGCTTTATTTGCACAAATTTTTATATCAGGCTTGATTTCAGCTTTAAAAAAGAATCTAATGGTGTTGTGGAGGACAATTATGACTTTCCCTGGAGAGCAAGCTTCTCAGCCTTGGCAGGGCCGGGGGAATAAAAGCCATGGGCTGGCATCACAGGGTGATCTAAGTTCAGTAAAATAAAAGTCAGCACGCCCCCCTTTTTATAAGAAGTAGCATTGTTTGTTGCTTTTACACGTTCCTCAGCTTGATGATTGCACGCATTGCTTGTAAAAGCTCAGGAAATAATAGTCTGTGCGCTGTGCTTTACATTTCGCTGTTTAGTCTGATGATGCGGAGCTCGCTGCCTATAGTGTAAATATTCCAGCCTTATGCTCCTGCATTATTTAATGATGGCAGTGATGTGTTTATTTCTGTGTGGGATATACATTGTATTGTTCTTATGTTCTGAATTGTGCCTGTTTGTTAGATTACCGGGGCGTGCTGCCTGATCGAGGCCTTGCCATGCACATTGGATCACACGTATGGCTGAATATAATCATTAGAAGTGCTAACTAACACATCTTACGTAACCGCTACAATCTCACATTCTCCAGCACATGATAAGCAGAGGTGTTAAAGTGCGAAAGATAAACCCCGGAATAGGTTTCAGAATTTAAGGGTACAGATTGCATTTCTTGCAGCAGGGACTGATAAAATGCCAGCTGATTGAATTTCAAGTCAGGTAATGGAAAGCATGCGGAGCGGTGCTATTTATCTGGACTTCCCAGAGGGGTCCTCTGTACTGTGTTCTTATGGTGGTCCGTGAAGGCAACCTGTAGGCGTCCTGACACTTCGTAGGATTTTCTTTCTGAAGATATTCTGGAAGCACATATTGTTTGTAATTGTCGAAGGTTTCCTAGGCCCTTGAAATGGGAAGATTCCCTTTATTTTGCTGAGTTATCTTGGAAATGGGCAGTAAAGAGTGACGGCGCAGTGTATTGGTATGTGTCTCTGCTGAATGCAGATAAGAGCAGAGAAAGATGTTTGTATACTAACAATGGTGCGGCGCTTAGTAAACCCTGTCCAATGAAAGTGATTAATGGCTGCGGCCGGCATTTCTAGTTCCTGGCTTCATCCGGCGAGGCCAATGTGGCTATTATCCTTTTAGGGCACGGTGACAGGGGTGTCTGGGTATCTGTTCTCTAGCTATTGAAAATTAATCCTGAGGTGGGTAGTTGTCAGGGCCTCCTGGAGAGGTACGGAGCATATCCATAGTGTAAAGGATGGCACTTAATGTTACAATTGTCCCTATATTAGAGAAAGCTAACCTGAAGTTAATTCTACATACCATATATACAGGGGTGCACATAAATGGTACTTTGGTACTCAAAAGGGGCCAAAAACTAGCTCTGCGTACCTACATTATTGTTACAAAGCTCATATGCATACTAACAACTTGGAGGCACTCTGTGTCTGGGCGGCCACAGCTAAATGTTGAATGTATACAATTTATGTCACTTGGATAACTGCAGGGAAACATGAATAACTATGAAAGGTTGCAGTTAGGGGGGTGAAATTGGGAATGTAAATTAATAATAATAAAAAAAAGATTTCTAAGGGTATTAATCTGGGGGATGAAAGTCAGAGTAGACATATGTAAAGGTAAATCTGACAAGAGAAAAGCACTGTTAGACAGCTGGAATATGACTATGAAAGACTATGAAATGAATGACATTTGGACGACTGGTAGTCTCAGGGGTTAGTTACTAAGCCAGAAAATCTCAGGGTTACACTACTGAGGTATGAGATCTGGGGGATCAAAGATTGTTGTACTGTGCGAGTTACATGTGACCCAAAGCCAGCTGGTGACCTGTAGATAAATAAGGAACAGCGAGGCCCATCTGTAGCAGAACCTACCATGTACCATTTTTGTAGATAAAAGTGGGTGTCCCTGCTTATATTTGGGTCAGCTTATACTCGAATATATATGGAAAATATTTTGTTTAATAGTGGCAAAGGAATGTTTCCTTTCTTCCCCAGCAGCAGGCTGCTGCTGACTGACCAGGTGCTCCTACCTGTGAGTGGCTGCAAACTTTGACAGGTGCTCAGGGGGAGTTTAGATAATGCCTCTGTGACAGGTCTATTGGGAAAATGCCCAAAAACTGACAGATGAACATGCCATGTTTGCCGGGAGGTTGCCCTAATTGCTTGTTGAGGTTAAAAAACGCCCTGTATAAATGAGCCTGGGGCCTTAATATGTGTCTGTCTGTCTGGCCAACTGCAGCATTTAAAGTACGGTACTGAGGTTCCATAAATGAAGGTAAAAGGCTTATGACTTTAAGATTATTAGAAAGGATATGGTGATCCTGAAAGTCTTCCAGGCTGGAAGTAAGGTGGGCTCCATCTTCTCATGAACATTGTGAGGAGCTCCTCCATAGGAAGCATGGGCAAGCATTTCCAGGACTGTTGGCCACCTATGTCCTCCCATGCATAATGTGCTTCTACCCCTTAACAACTACATTGGTGCATTAGTGTGGCATTTTCAGAGGATGGAACAACATCATATGGAGGGACACAGTCATTAGGCTTAAGGTAGCCATACACAGGCAGACTCCTGATCACTTGGTGGTCGCTCGACCGCATATCAGGAGCACCCACCTGGCGAGATCAACCTAGATCCTCCCACATGTCGCTAAATTCCTCCCTCCGGCTGAGGGCGCTATAAGAGATCGGTTCCTCATCTATCCAGGAAGAATCTGCCCGTATAGGGGCACCTTTACACAAAATTATCCTTACATTTCTATTTTTTGGGTTGGTAGAAATCCATTTTTAAGCAGTTTTATTGTGGTCTTCCAACTCTTCTTCAGTAACTAACTGGCCTTGTGGTAGAACCCTAAGCATTAGCTGGTCTGCTGACTATACTGTGTATAGTGAGACAGCAAGTTAAAAAATGAAAAATTCTATTGGGATTGTATAATGCCCAGATTGGTGGCACCCTTGCAGAGGAAACATCAGCCAGCAGAGAGTGGTCACCAGAAATTAGGGTCGACCAAACACCAGTTAGGGGCTTGATTTTTAGATAACTGCACTTCATTTTGGGTATGCTGACACTTTAACAGTTAGGTTTAAATAAAATCCATTAAACGCTCTCTGCTGTGCTTCTGGCTAAGAATGTCTACATTTCCTTATTAAACAGTGGCGTGAGTGTAGCCACCCTAATATAGTTACTTGCTGCATAAGCAGGTACCAATACATGAAAGAGTTATAGGAAAAGAAAGATAATGCTGACATCACATCTGGTATGTTGCAAATCATTACATTTGTGTTCTTGGGTTTGGAAACATTAGCCCAGTAGCAGAGCTTGTAGGATAGCACAGATTGCAATCAATTGGAAAGAATTCTTCAGTTACACCATCATTCAGCGTTGACAATCGCACACAAACAAGCTGAAATATATGGCCCCCATGTGCACATATCACTTTTTTTATAGAGGGTCTTGTCAATCTGCCGCTATCCTCATCAAATTTCAGATGACCAGCTTGTTGAAGTTTTGGCAGCATTGACAGCGTCTCAAGATTTTGACTTTGATGTAGGTCAAATGTAAATGGTAGCCTCCTCTCAGCCAGGCTGTGATTGCTTGCCTTGCTATTGAGAAACTGCTGCATTATTTATGTAGGTGGGATAGCACATTTATTTTTGTCAGGAACACAAAACTTTTGTTTTCATCACATGAATCTCTGCTGGTTTGCTGTCTACAGAACATAAATCAGGTGATCCTCATGATTATAGTACTCAATTTAGGGGTCATATCGTTCCCAACAACACCAATCAGTGGGACTGTTTGTATACATATAATAATCTGCATTATCAAAAGTCATATTCCTATGAACTGTCATTAGTCTGATTTCTAGTAGGGAGTTGTATTAATAAGTGCCATCTTCTTCACTGTCTCCCTCACTGTCCTCTGCGTCAACCTCCTGCATGGTGGATTCTGCTGCAGATGGACCTCCCTGTTATTGATTGATCCTCCGACTAGCTGCCTCCATCCACAGGTCACCAGCTGGCTTTGGGTGAAATTTAACTCTCACAGGTCAACACCGTTTGAACCCCCAGATCTCATACCTTAGAAGTGCACAGGGTGGATAAAAATATATATATATTTTTTATTTAAATCAGATTTTTTGTAAATGAAATGCTTTTTGAGGAAAGTATATTATCATCCAAAGGTTATTCCATCATGAAATAAAGATTAGTTTGTTAATTATGTAGAATAAGACTGTATGTGTTTAATTATTTTGGTAAATACATTCCATTAATCCATTCACAATGTTATGCTCTTCCAGAGGTTTATGTAAGATTATTGGGCAGTTCCTCTGCCTACAAGATATTATCACAGATGCTTGGGTTGCATGCCTCTTCTTAACCTTCTGAGCGGAGTTTCATGCATCATGAAACTCAGCCCCAGTTAACTAGAGCCACGCTCTAGGTCTCGCCGTCTTCTTACGGCGGACGGGAGCATCGGCATGTATGCCGATGCTTCCGGGTCCGCCCCCGATCGCGTCACCGGTGACGCGAAGGTGGTGGGGGTAGGCGGCGCCATAGACCTCTGTGTAACTGGAGGGGCGTCGCTTCTCTTCAGCGTAAGTCCGGCGTCTCCAGTGACGCCGGACTTACGTTTACGTCCTCCAGCTGAGCAGGAAATCGCGATTGCCCGTGGCACAGTTATGAAAAAACCGTGCCATGGGCGAAACGCTTAGGAGGTTAACAGTAAACATTTTATAACATAAACAGAGGTAAGAAAAAGACTTTAATATTTTTGTTCTACAAACCTATAATTACAGAATCAACATCTTCAGTGCCAAGTTTCAAGAAGTTCAGTGACTAGGATAAAAACAATATTTTTCTGACTGAAAGTGAAAAGTGTGAGGAGGGAGGGAGGGGCAATTGGTTCAATAAATTTAAATCAAATCCACCCTGGTAGTGCAACCATGACATTTCCTGGGTTAGTAACTAAAGGTCCCCACACACGTAACAAGCGTGGACCGACAGATGAGCTGTGGGCACCCACAATGGGCCTTGGTTCGTTACGTGTGTGGGGACTTTGAGATTACCAGCAGTCCAAATGTCATCCATTCATAGGAGATCTCTCCCCTCACTGGATAGTAGCATATTCCCTTAGCTGCACAGCATATTTAAGTTTTTTTATAGGAGTGTCCTTTATAGGTCGTTAGTTAGAGCTGGACATGTCACAGGAGCTGGATACACCCCTATATAAAACCTAATGTATACTTATAAATTTAATAGTAAGAGCAATACAGTATTTCCTAGTACTTGGTTATTGGCCAGATATGGGATCCTAATGTAACCTGTTCCCATCGAGAGCCTATTCATTCAGACTTAAGTGTGCCTGTACCTACTACCAACTTTAAAACAGTATATGTGTTTAAGCTGAAGTTTAATCTATCAGAATTTGCCTTCCCTGCTCATTCCTTTTCCTTACATGAGCATACTGATTACATTATAAATATCATGTGTATTAACATTCCATATTACAGACCATCACTGGGCTACTGTGCTTCTATGAGGCCATACCTGGTGCTGTACATTGCTTCATGAAAACAGAGAGTTGAAAACCTCCATGATTGAAAGGACTGGACTCTAGTGCATGGAAAGGGAGGACAGGGAGAGTTTAGCTGGGGAACTTTCTGTCAATCACAGATCATAATTCTAATTCATATTATGACAAACTTGCAATTAGCAGTGAAATCAGAGTAAGCTATTTTCAATTTTAGAATGAGTCTAGGTCTACTTTATGACAGTCCATGTAAAGCTCATATGTGGCATATGTGAGGATATATTCACAAAAATAGAATGAGCTAACACAGATATTACAACAGTAATGGGTGAGCGAGGTGAGGCTGATTTAATAGAATGAGTTGTGTATCTACATTCTGCATTGAAGCAAATCTATTATCTGACATAGACTCAGCCCTCCTCCCATATGCAAAAGCTGCTCATGGGTAAGTTGTTAGTGCCAGATTGTAAAATGTGTCTCTTCATAAGTTGGTCAGTGGGTTCAGAGAATAGGTACTGCTAGTGTAAAGACACATGCTGTAGTTTCAGTCCTGCACGCTCTGCTGGATCTAAGACCTCCCTCCCAGCACTGGCTTTTTATTGGCTGGAGAAATATAGGGTAAATTCTGCTCCTGGGATGCTGTGCTATTGCTCATAGGAAGGTCAGTATTCAAACTCCTAGATGTTAACACCTAAATTGTAGCTCAAGGTAAGTTTGTTTACAATCACCCATGGCATCGGCCTCCACGCTGATCCTTCTGGTTTTGCCTCTTTGGTGTCGTCCATGATGACCAAGCGGAGGGGAAGGTCTTATATTTCGGTACCTTTTTATGGCAAACAACATTTCTCCATTAAGTCGTTCAGTACATTATGCCTGTTGTTCTCTGAGTTCCCTCTCCCTTCCTGACAGACTGTAAGGGAGGAGAAGGAATAGAAAGGTATGGCGATGAAATAGCAGGGGGGATGAAACATGTGCAATGATGAACAACTGTTTCAAGGAAAGGCCATTGCTATGAAAAGGTAAACGAAGAATGAGGAGTGTTTCATACATTGGGGAACCTGAGACTTGCTCATAACTAGACATATCTTCTAGTAAAAGAGTTGGCTGCGGGCATAACGTTTTTCCTAAACCTGCTTATCACCAGATACGTTACTACATGTTTATTGTGTAAAAGGTTAATTTCAATGTACCAGAGTATGTGTATTTCTGTAATGCTTATTAAAATGTGTTTCTTTAATACATATGTGTGAAGTCATCTTTAGAGCAAAAAATCTGCCGGTGACCTATAGAAATCCAACCGCTGTCCTTCCTATGTTTCAGATGAAAATTTTGTACTCATGCAGTCACCCCGATCCTTCATCTTCAGTGCTTGAGCAGGGACAAGTATGCAAATAAGCAGGCCTAAGAGTTTGCTTGTTAGTATTGGCACCCAAATGGAGGATACCTGACATTTGAGGATGCAAATCAGGGAGTATTGGTAAATCTTAGCAGTGCAAGCCATACCTGTTATTTGGTTAATGGACATGTGGTAAGTACATTGATGAAGTCATCTTTGCACTCCTCTTTGCTGGAAGCTTGGCCGTTGTTAGGGTGCGATGACGTGGCCACACTGCACTCGAGCATTTGTCGATTGAACAACAAATCGATGCACACCACTTTGTGCAATCGATATCGAACAATTGGTCCCGCGTAAGTGCATGGCGAATGATTGCTCTGCAACTGATGGAAAAATGTACCCGTGTATGGCCACCTTTAGACTGACAGTACTCTGTAAGGTTTGAGAGACATGGCTGATTCACAGTGCTGACTTTTCTTCTTCCAGACGGAGTACTTTATCCGGAATAGATGAGGATAATATGAAGTCAGTACTAATGCAAGCTTTTAGTGAAAATTATATTTTATGATTTTGGTATCAAAACGTAACTTGATACAATGTTTTCCCCTCTTTATAGAAGCATTTATCAATCCCTCGCTCACATTTATGTCTTTGTAACCAGATACTCCAAGCAGAGTTATCAATTCCACTGTAATAAAGTTACTCTTTCCATCCCATCCACCTCATGTGTGGCCTCTGCCAACACATTGCAGTTTGGGAGGTGTTGGTGACACCACTGTTACTTTTCTTGGGATGTGACAGCCATGCAGAACTAGAAAGACGATGCTGAGAATGTAGACACAGGGCCAGGGTTGGTAGAAGAGTTGTTGGGTTGGGGTCATTAGAGCTTAGTAATTACTGTATTGTTTGCAGATATCAAGTGAATATACACTTCCAGCAAAGTAGGCAGGTCTGGACCATGCAGTATTCACTCTACATTCCTCCAGCCAAAAGGTCAGTGCCAGGAGGGAGGACTTGGTTTCAGACTTGGAGTGTGCAGGGCTTAAACTTTAGCATGATCTATACACTAGCAGTACCTATTCCCTGAATTTACTGACCATCCGATGGAGAGGCACATTTTACAATCTGGCACTAACAACTTACCCATGAGTAGCTATTTACATATGGGAGGAGATGTGAGGTATTTATTATATCTTTTTGACATATTCTGACCAGGGATCTGGGACACTTTGATTTTATTGGTAACAAAGTGCGTATAGTCCGAAAAATAATTAGTTTGTTTATAAATCAGTGGTATAGCTGCAGTGAAATGACCCACAGAGTGTCCTCTGCTTATAAAAAAAATGGAGCCCAAGTGTGTTTTGAGGTTCTGTGGAGCAAAGTGCTCTGTGATTGTAGGTGAGGATGTCATGTGACTTTGAATAGTAAAGCTCTATCTGCCTCATTTTTGGATGCTTTGGTTTATTCTCTGTTATATTTCCCGTTTTCTTTATTGTTAAATGACTTTGGCAGGTACGTTTAATTTTCAGCTTTTATATGCCAGGTGCTAGTATCACCGGCTTTTTTGTAATGTTGGATTTGTTTTGTCGATGTGAATCTGCAATTAAAGAGCTGATATTTTATCAAAGCAGCCTGACAGGCATGCAACTTTTGTTTTTAGACTGAATCTCTCATCTTCCCTTTAATTACCTTTCAGTGCTGAAACCTCAATCATTGCACATTGAGCTACTACAGCGGCGGCTTGTTCATAGTCTGTCTGTAAATCTTATCATGCATACAGTGCTTGGAGTTAATATGGGATGAACCACACACATACCGAGTGGGGGCCGACAGAGCAGCTCAGATCAGCTCTGGAGTGCAGCGTGATGACGTTATCATGCTGCTCTTCAGAGCTGACAGCATCGGCGTGTACCCTCTGTCTGCCGGCCGTTCGCTTTAATGAAGACGCCGGTCTCCCTTGAAACGAACGCCATCGGCCAGAGATTATCGAACATGTCCGTTCTCTGGCCGACCAAGCTGTGGGGCGACAGGGATCTGTCACCCCATGTGGGCACCCCTGATCGAAGGCCGATTTTGCCGCCCACCGACGGCCGCGAGCACACACGCCCATTGGTCGGCGGCAAAATCAGCCGCCACTCGATGCGTGTATGGCAGCCTTTACTCTTCCTAACTCTGATCACCATCTCCACCAATACTTCTCACCTCTATCAGTCAAGTGTGCCAAGACAAAACAGTTATTTTTGTTTAAAATATTTATGACCTTGTAACTTTGTGTATAAATGTAAGTCTCAAAAACCAGAATTGTATTGCGCCTAACCAAGGGATCTGAGACCGCCTAACGGAGGGTTCTGAAAGCTTGCTTCTCTAATGGCTTCAGTTAGCCAATAAAGGGGATCACTTAATCTCAAAACTTTCTGTATTGATAGATGGCTAACACGGTACATCACTATACACTATTACTACTTTACACTCCATATTAATAGAACAGGAAAGGGTCCCCATACACCTTTAGATTTCTCTGTCAGATTTCCTTTAGATCCTATTTTGTTTTACCAAAACCATGTAATATGAGGGACTTTCTAAACCATCAAGTCTACCCGTGTTCAATCGCAGAGGACCCAGCACTACATAGTTGTTGGTAGATCTGAAGAATATCTGACCAAGAGATATAAAGGTGTATGGCCAGCTAAATAAGGTAAATTTCCTTGTAAATTGTATTTTGATTTTTCCAGAGTTACACTTTAATATCAGCTGAGTTCCTTCTGTGTTTCTCATCAGCAATGTCACGTGAGGGCGGTGATGTCTTCTGCTCACGTTAAATCATTTGTCAGTAATTAGCCAACTCCTGTCATGGGTGTTATGAGAAAGTCGTCTGCTTCCTGTGCTGAGAACGAGTGTCATAATTTTATCCCAGGTTTCATTTCAAATAATTACTCTGGTGTCAAAATAGATTTATTGGCGGCATTATAGTCTTCTAATGGAAAGCTTTCAGCCTTCTGACACGGGTGAGCTCACCAACCTTTGACTTTTCAGCTGCTCCCTGGCTTACAAGCGATGTGTAATACTCGTAGGTGCGGAGTAATGGACTGTCTATATGGATGTCTATATGCATACAGCAGAATGTAAAGACTGAAAGAACGGGGGGGGGGGGGGTCATCAGATCTTTATGATGGTATATCTGTATTTTCGTAGCAGGGAGTAGACACATGAGTACACTTCTCATGTAAACACACAGAGGGGGGTTTCTAATTTTGGAATTGGTACAGGAAGTAAACTCATTTATCTTAAGGAAAGAACTGTTTCCTTAGCTGTGGATTCCCCTTCAGTACACACTGCATTTTTAGTCAGTTAAAAATCTGTGATGAGCTCCAAATGACGTGTTTCAACTTTCACCGGTTCAGTTTAACTTCTGTACTCCTAAAATTTTTATATTTATGCTCAAATCTTCATGAATCATTCCTGCCATTTTACAGTATTGTCATAGTATAACAAAGTTTTTTCTATTTATCATAGATGTTTTTGCCTAGGCTAATATGTCATCAGTTAGCGTCAGAGAGGAAGGACTATTTCCTCAGTCTTCTGTTCTGAACTGATTAGACAGCAACTTAATAATGTCATTGGTTAGATGTTGGGGGAAGTTCTAATCTGTGTCACACCATTGTCAACAGAGCCAGGAAATGCACAGGTACCAGGGTGTCCATTGTTGTGGCCTATGACAGGCAGCATCTAAGCCCAGGAAGAAGATAGGAAAACAAAGGCATTGTCAGGGGGAGTAGTGTGAAAGGCAGTAGACAGATTTTGTTGTTACACTTCCACATTTCTTAGCTATATATATATGTGTGTGTGTGTATACATATGCATATACACACACACACACCATATTTTTTGGACTATAAGACACATTGTTTGTTACATATGCAAATAGGTGCTCATGGGTAAGTTGTAAATGCCAGATTGTAAAATGTGTCTCTCCATAGGTAGGTTGGTATAAGTGGGATCAGAGAATGGGTACTGCTAGTGTATAGACCAGGGGTGGGCAAACTTTTTGACTCGTGGGGGGGGGGCACATTGGCTTCTTAAATTTAAGTTTGATAAAGGGGCCAAGAGCCAGTAATGGGCAACATGGGACAGGGACATTGTTATCTTTTTAAATTTCCTAATTTTCTCCAAACTTTGGTGTCATCTGACCATATGACATTATCAAAATCCACTTTTGGATCATCCAAATGCTCTCTAGCAAACTTCAGACGGGCCCGGACATTTACAGCAAAGCTGTCTCCCCAGCCCCACTGATATCTGGCAGCAGCACGATGACGTCATCACACTCCTGCAGGAAAACAGGAAATCACACTCCTGCAGGAAACATCGGATGGCTCAAATATCGAGCCGTTTCTTCCTTGCTTTAGTCTTCCCAGTGTGGACAGGTGTCTTTTATACAAATAACAAGTTTAAACAGGGGCAATTAATACAGGGGATCAGAGGTCTGTGAGAGCCTCATACTTGAGGTGAAAATTAAACACCTCTCTCATCTTTATAAGTTGCACAATTGGTGGCTGACTAAATACTTTTTTAGAACCTAGTTACTAGTTGTCACACTTTCATTATGGAACCTGGGCTCACAGTTCTGTGGGATGGAACACTTCGAAAATAGTAAAGGCAGCCCCCATCAACTCATCACCAGACCTGCCCAAATGGCATTGACATAGAGCTAGAGTTCTGCTTTAATATATGACATCAGGCTGGATTCATTTATAACAGAGGTTCTCAACGTGTGGGTCAGGACTGCCTTGGGGATCGACTGCCCATTTTACAAGTTCACTAAAAGCATCAGTGGGATGGTAAGTAAGGAGGGAAGCCCCCTCCCTCCTAACTTATGAGCGATGGGGCGTTACTCTCCCTCCTAACTTCCCTGAACATCATTTGCACGCGCGGGTGGGGAAAATATAAGGGAGGGGGGACACTTACACATTCCAAATACAGGAAGCAACACTTTGCGACATCACTTCCGGGGTTGCAGATCTAAAAAGAACCACTGATTCATAAAGACATTTTAATTATATAGCTTTATTTCACTTCCTAAAAAAAAAAATCTGAAAGATTTTTCATTCGTGTTTCCAACGATTGTTTTCATTCGATATTTGCGTCGGTTGTACAAAAAAAAAATCGAATTACCTTCGATAAATGGACGAACGAAATCCGATAAAAAAATCTAAAAAAAAATCGAATCTGAAGTTGAACGAAACAAAAATCTTGACGTGTAAACCCACCGTAAGGGCTTGTGTCCACTGCTTTTACCGGAGTGGACGTTCGTCCTCAGAGACGCAAAGACAGAGAGGACATTTCCTATTTGGCTGAATGGGACAGTGTCCACTTTGCATTGTCTGAGCAGTGCAGCTTTGAAGCTGCGGAATGCTGCGTCGCGCCGAGCACCGCACGGATCAATGGACGTGTCTCCAAGACGTGGATGCTGTTTGGTTGCTATTTTCCATGTCTTTGCCATGCTTAATCAATAGGGATCCCGCATGGGCTGGAGCACACCCTTAGCTGCGGGAAAACTGCCCACAATTCGCAGGGAATGTGCCAGCAAATGTGCAGGCATGCGTGTTTTTTTTTCCCCTGTGCTGGACATACATACACAGGGAATCAGCAGTGGACCCATGGCCTAAGGTTAAGTTTACATGGTCATTTCCCAGGCTGCTGTAGCCCAGAAAATGACCGAGCGCTCTTGTCTGTGCCTGCACATGATTAAGATAATGCCCCCATGACAGGTCTATCGAACGAAAGCCAAAAAACTGGGCAGTAACTGATCATGGGCGGTAACTGATCATTTATTTTTTGGGGTTAGGGAAATTGGTGATTGATTGTATGTTTGCCAACGGTAGTAACATATATTTGATCAACTTTTTTGGGCTTGACTTAAGGTAGCCATACACGGTTCAATTTGCAACAAATCGATCATCGATTTGATTTAAGTATTCGACCATTGAATCGTATATCGATTGTTATTGAATGACACACCACATTGAGTGTTCAATCTTAAACATTTCCATTACTGCAACAGCAGTCTCAATATATCCTACCTAACCTATGCATAGTAATCATAGTGACTGACTACAGTCAAAGTGGCGACTGAACGGATTGGGGTTTATTACTTGGGCGGGAGTATGTAGTCTCTCTATACAGTCTCCGCTGCATCATACTTTCACTACTTTCACTACGATCACATTCAAGCACACTGCCTATTATGACACCTTTTTTTTCATGGGTAAACATTTCCATTACTACAACAGCAGCCTCAGGATAACCGAACCTATGCGGAGTTATCATAGTGGTCTGACTACAGGCAAAAAAAGCATACATACATCTATTCTGCCGACCAGTAGAGAGAACAGTATGCTAATTGATGTGATCTAATCACAATTGGTTGGGACAAGGAATAATTTACACTTGATGTGGTAGCAATCAATTAAAAATTTCCAACTGGTCCGATCAAATTTTGATCGAGCAAATTGACAATTCAAATTGAATTTAAACTATCGTTCAATGTGGGCATGATTTAATTTTCAATCGTCCGACCAAAATAATCAATCGAATTACATAGATTGAACAGTCAATTGAACCGTGTATGGCTAGCTTGAAAGTGTAATCAATTTCAATACAACCAATTCAAATTTACAAGCATGTTTTCCCAATTTTAATTGTTTTAGGTTGATCTAACCATGTGGGCTGCCATAGTTTTTCAATCATTTAAAAAAATGATATTATAATGTATTAAGTTGATTGGATGAAAAATCTAGACGTGTATGGGGGGCCTTTAGTCTGGTCATTCATGTGATGTTTGAAACTACGGTATGTCTTAATTACAAGCATGGAAGGGAGGATGTTATTGCATGCTTTGCATTCTCCCATTCAGTGTCTCCATTTAAGGCTGCCATACACACCCCGACGGGTGCAGACAGACCTTCCCCGATATTCACCGGAATGCAAACGTAATGACGTCATCACGTTTGCACCCTGGTGCATTACGGGGCCCCTTCAGTCGGCCGGCACCCTTTGTGTGCCGGCATTCGCTTCAATGAAGACGCCGGTCTTCATTGAAGCTAATGCCATCGGCTTCAATTGGCCAGAGATTATCGGACATGTCCGTTCTCTGGCCGGCCGAGCAGTGGGGCGACAGGGATCTGTCGCCCCATGTGGGCACATGCCGATTAGCGGCCGATTTTTCCGCTGACTGACGGCACGAGCGCGCACGCCCGTTGGTCAGGTGAAAAATCTTCCGCTTATCGCCATGTGTATGGCTAGCATTACAGAGAATGTCTCTGGACTTTGATCAGCCGCCTTCATGTCCTTCTGCTTCAGTTCCTTTGCTGGATTAGGTGGACAGAGGTTTGTTGTAGTTGAGAAATCTGTTTTTATGTCGGCACTCCTTCAGATCTCCTGAGTCTTCAGATCTCCTGTAGTGATGAACTATGAAGAAATGGAATGAATTCTAGACAGCGGACACATGCGGAGAGCCGGCCAGTGTTATCATGTAGGTGATCAGAGATACTTGGCTAATAATTCATGTTGGCTGTTTCCGGACAGTGTAAACCTAGACGTGGCGTGATTGAGAACTGTGAACTCTCAGCATTGACAGTTAGGACTTGTCCCCTGTGGTAGAGTAGATTGCAGTGTAAAGGATGGAAAAATTCACCGCTCAACCATAGAACAGAATTCATCCATCAATGTATAGATAGATGTGACCAATGATGAAGCTGAATCCATCAGATATTTTAAACAAGACATGCCTGTCCCTCACATGTGACCCTCGACTAGTAAAAGTAATTAGCTCCTTGTATTCCTTGTTTGTCACTTTTGTGCTATATAAACCTGCACAGAGACCTAATGAATCTCTAGGAGCTGTGAGTAACAAAGACACACATTTTGTCATGTGCTGTCCAATGCTATAAAGCAGCACTTTATAAATGGTGACAATGCTACTACTGCGTTTGATGAATCACAGTGACCAGTGTTATCCTGCTTCAGGAAGGGCAGTATCTGCAGCAGTGGGATGACCGCGTAACCATCAGCTTCCCATAGTGTGCATTAAAAGATGCAATAGGTCACATAGAGACTGGCCTTTTCAAATCCTTTATCATTAAGAATATTTTACTCTTCATCTGGACACCACCATCACTATTGTAGATTAGTTTCTTCATTGAAAAGATGCCATTGTTGAAAACCTTAAAATCCAAATACATTCTGCAGGTAGGTTTTTGGGGCGGCTTCATGCTGGGTGGGGGTGCATCTGGGTAGAGGAAGTTGCCTCCCCCCTAGCACTCCCGCCTATCAAGTGCGCAGCTGCCCAGGGACAGATTGATTCTGGGTCTCTGAGTACGTAAGTCTATCACTCACTAGCACCCCTCTCCCTCCGGGATATCTCTCCAGCAGTGACAAGAGGTGCTCATACAGGAGGGATGGGGGGGCTCGCCCAGTGCGCACCAATCTGCCTACAATTGCCCCTGCCTGCACCAGTCCTAATCTGCATGTATTGCAAAGAAAAACATAGACTCCTAGTGATTATTTTTAAAATGAAATATACATTTTAAAATGTCTTCTTGCCAGCTTTCCATCTGCCACTGTATATGTGTTGAGATCAATTTGCCAAGCTCACAGACAGTAACCGAGCCATAGGAAAGAAAGATCCGTCAACAATTTGGGGGCCTGGGGTTGGGTGTCTAAAGGTAGCCATACACAGGTTGATTTGTCAGTGATCAATTGCCGATCGATTGACGTTCCGAACTTTCCAGGCGATTAATGCTGGCCATACACTCTGAGATAAAAATTAGGATAGATTAAAACCAACCAATAT
>CM070032.1:199776879-199787973 GCA_036250615.1 Ptychadena robeensis
TGCATTTATTGGTCGGTTTTAATCTATCCTAATTTTTATCTCAGAGTGTATGGCCAGCATAAGGAATCGGCAATTGATCAGATCAGGAGTCGATGCAACACCACCTTGGGAATCCGATTTGTGGCCGATTTGGACATGAGCCGATCTCCAAAATGGCCGATTCCACAAAATCCATCAATCGGAAAAGGCTGCTGCATAGGGAGCTATGGGTCCATCAATGTACTCCGATTGCCAAAGGATAGACCAAAAAAAACCAAAATGTCGGTTTATTGTCCAATCCGATTTGTAGTCGATTCCGATTTTTTGGGATCGATCGGGCAGGGTGAGCAAAACCCGATTGATTGCCGATCGATTACCGATCGATCTCGTGAACGCGCGCAGTGATCGATCAGTCAAACATCAAGTGGAAAATCGACCTGTGTTTGGCTACCTTTCATGGTTTTAAAAATACTGTAAATAACAAGTTCAAGCAAGGCACCATCTAGCTTTTCTCTATTTGATAAAGACTATACATGTAAAATTGTTCTCTATTGCTATTGCATTGGTGCTTTGTTTGAGTTTTGGAGCCCTGGAATCTGGATACACCCATAACCTATACTATCTGTCTATTGAAAGTAAAATTTTCCATTGTTCTGTCCTCCATTTTTCATATTTATATATAAGTCAATTTGGTCTAGATGAAGATGCAAAAAATGATGAAAACCAGGTGTTTAGGTTTCAGAGCTGAAATAATTTATATATCTGTGTATTAATGTCATGCAGTTATTTGATAACAGTCCTGCAAATTTAAAGGACTGGATCATAGAATTTCCACCATGCTACCATGTTCTATGTCTTTTTGGTGTTCTACTTTTCTCAGAGTAGATCTTTGGGTGTTGCCTGGAGGTCTCACTTTGCATATATCATAAATGTATAAATGTCACAAATGTGAATGATTATAGCCAGTAAGTTTGGATCACAGTAAAACTTTTTTTTCTACTTTGCTCTTATCTCCACCCTATAGAGTAGAGATGAACCCTAGTGAGATAGACTGAAAAGCAGCCTGAGGGGAAAGCCTGTGCAATGAAAAACGGAATCTTTTCAATATTCTACACAGACCTCTCCTCTTTTCTCAACCTTATTTGATGTTTGATGTGTGGTAATGACATCTCCCACATCTAATATGCATAATGCATGTAAATGTATATGCATAGCTTGCAATAATGTAGGCCAAGATATGACACACATTTTAATTAATCTTGTTATAGATCTGGATTTAGTTATGGGTTGTGGGTCATTTATAGCACTACCACATGTATTCCTTTACGATCTTCATTATGCTGCACTACACATACGGCAGCCTGTCCTGTTCATAAGTCGGCCTGTAGTGTGCAACCAGTCACATTACCTGGCGCTCCACCATTTATTTCTTTAAGTACTGTATTTTCTGGCGTATAAGACTACTTTTAAACCCAGGAAAATCTTCTCAAAAGTGGGGGGTCGTCTTATACGCCGAGTGCAGAAATGTCTGAGCCAGAGGAGTCTGTCAGACATCGGAAGAGCCCCCTTATCCCCCCCCCTCCCGCTCTTCCTCCTCGATGTGTAAGACGAAGCTGACTTGCTTATTAAAGGCTGTGGCTCCAGTGGCTGAAACTGGTATTGCAGCTCAAACACATTAAAACACCTTCACTGTATCATGTGACATGATATCAGTTACATTTTTGATTGCCAAAATTCTTTGAATTAAATGTATACAATTTATGTTACTTGGATAACCGCAGGTAAACATTAAAAAGGTTGCAGTTAGGGGTGTGAAATTAGAATGTAAATTACTAAAAAAAAATAGGACTTTTAAGGTTGTTGGAATATACATATGTAAGGCCCTGGGTCCACTGCAGTTTCCCTGAGCTGGCCAAAAAAATTACACACGCCGGCACATTTGCAGGTGGATTTCCTGTGATTTGCAGGCAGTTTTCCCATGTCATAAGAATTAAAATAACCATATTGAAAGCAAATCTGAAGTTTTTTAAATTGATATTTTGCATGCATTGGAAGGGGTAGTCTTATACGGCGAGTATACCCCAAACTCTATATTTTAACTGGAAAAGTTGTTTTATACGCGGGGAAATACAGTATGTACAGAATTCTCTTTGGGTTCTGTTGGTTTAAGAGTCCGGCTAGCAAAGTTTGGGGCATGTACCTAAAGCCTGCCATACACCCACAGATGGGTGCCGACATACTAGCTCCGATGAGCTCTGGAATGCAGCGTGATGACGTCATCACGCTGCATTCCTGGGCTGACTTCATCGGCTGGGCACCCTTTGTGCGCCGGTCTTCATTGAAGTTAATGGCATCGGCCAGAGAACATCGCACATGTCCGTTCTCTGGCCGGCCGAGCTGTGACTTGTAGGTTCAGTGAATGGAAACTGGCTGGCTCTTTGGCCATTCTTCTTCCCAGGGCAGCGCTGACCAAGCTGTTCTCATTTTGCATTAAAAGAGCAGAACTCATTTCAACTCATTAAACCCCCAGAAGCTATTGAGTTGAAATCCTTTTTTTGCACGGGTTGGTATTTTTGTAGAGCCTTCTGCTAGCTTTGTGAGTGTTTACAGAAGCATGTATCCAGACTGATGGGATCGATGCGCTGATTAAATTAAACTGTCAGCGGTGATGTTCAGACACCTCCGTGGTTCACATCCGTCCACCGTAAAATAAAAGGTTCTGCCATCTTCAGAGGCAAATCTGCGCTCTCCATTTCCTCGCTGCGGTCTACGGAAAGGTAACGGCTCCCTGGTGATTGTGTGCCGGTGGCAGCCTATGCGGCATGAGGATACTTGTTCTTCTTCGTGTCGATAAAGGAAGAAAACTAGATGATCAATGGAACATAAGGGGTGCTATTACTTCCCTATTATTTCCCATTTTACTGGTGAAGAAACATAGTATAAATCTCCCAAGCATGTTTCACCTTTTATAAAAGTTTATAATTTTGGCTTCATTGTATTATTCATCCTCAGCATGTCATGCTGGATAGGTCTGACCCAAAATAAAAAAGATTGATTTTTCTCTTGTAAGCGCACTGTGCCAGGGTGGCCATAGACATTTTATTTTCCCATTTCCCATGCTCTTAATAAAATAGATCAGATTGATCACATTCGCTATTTCAAACAGTTGCCCGCGTATTTAAAAGACCGGTCTACCAGAAATTTCCATCATGGCATTCTATAATCAAGGTGGATATATAATTCTTTCTGCCGCCGTTATATTGAAGTCCCTCTCTCTGTTGGTAATGTGTTTCATGTCATGGTTAATGTAATAGCCCGTAGAAATGGAGATCTGCAATGGTCGTCTAGAGATGCCTAGTGCCATATCAAGGACAACCAAAAACTTGAAACACACTGGGTTTCTGAGTGGGGACAACTTAGGTTGGGAACTTGGGCACTAAGAGAGGACCTGGGGTACAGAAAGTGGTCAATAGCTTATGACGATGGTTTGTAAACAGAGTGCAATCAATCACTGTGAGCATGCAAGTTAATTGATTGTACTCAAATCTTTTTTTTACAGATCTACCTGTGTGTGCCAAGCATTAGTATTCTGATCTTCTGCTGAAGATAGGGCAGTGGAAGGCTCCAAGAAGAGGCAGGGCGAAGGGGCACTTCAAACATGATTCGTAGATTTCCCTTGAATCACATAGTTATGTATAAAGTTGAAGCTAACAATCTAAGTATTTGTCGCCTCAGCTGAATGACAGCGGTTTTTCAAATGTTTTACAGCTTCAGTGTTGAACTATTGGCGATCCATTCTCTTCCCTTATACAAGCGTCTCTAGTCCGGCAAAAAACATTTACTTCATTATCAGCGAGAGTCAAGGCTGCCATACACGCAGCGAGCCGCGGCTGATTTTGCCTCTGACCGATGGGCGTGCGCACTCGCCGATCGGGGGTGCCCACATGGGGTGACAGATCGCTGACGCCCCACAGCTCAGCCGGCCAGAGAACGAACATGTCCGATATTCTCTGGCCGATGCTGTTAGTTTCAATGAAGACCGCTGGAGAGCAGTGTGATGCCATCACTCTAGAGCTCACCTGAGCTGGTCTTTAGGATAGGGTCACAGTGGGCGCTGTAATGTTACGCACGGCATGCATTTATTTTTATAGCAGAGAAGTCGTTCATGATGACGTTAATTTTTAATTTTTTTTTATTCCCATTTAAATTTAGTAGGAGTCGGTTTATTTTTTGCCGACTCCGACTCCAGGTACCCAAAAATGTCTCCGACTCCTCGACTCCGACTCCACAGCCTTGGTAACCGGTGCGGTAGGCAGTCATCTGGATATCAACATCCCCGTCAAGGAATGCGCTAAATGCAAGGGGTGATGACAGAGCCCATAACACCATGGAAAAATCCCCTAAGGGTCCCCATACACGCTGCATCCGTGGCCGTCTTTGTGGGCAATCAACAGTCGGGCAAGCGTGCGTTATCTATCGATGGCAAAATCAGCTGAGGATCGCGGGTGCCCACATGGATCAACCGATCCATGTGGGCAGAGTTCTCAATTGGCAAGGAAACCAACATGTCGGTAAATTCCCAGCTTGGATGAAAATCAACACAAAGGGTGCCCAGACAATTTTTGGCACTCGGCACGGTAGCACTGCCAGCAGATCGAAATCTAATGTACACCCAAGATGGTACCTCATCCGTTTTAAGGCCATGTTAGTTTTCATGAATGTGTGTTCATTTGTGACTTTCCAATGCAAATATGTGACTTGTGTGTAAATGGAATCCTAACATTGTGGAGTTCAAGTTTTCTTTTAAAAGAAATAATAGCAAAACTAAATTAGTAGGAACAGAAAATAGAGAGCTGCTGTAAACGTTGTTCTCACCACAGTTTTCAGTCAGGTTGAACGTTATTAAGACTTTACACTTGCAGTAGCTCCCGCTTTCAGTTCTGTGTGCTGGAGTTCCCCTTAAACCTTCAGCTTGTCTTCTGTGTTTATTTACAGACTGAAGTTTCAGAAGATCTGTTCACAGCCATCTGTCTCCTGTTTTCTCCATCAACTAGCTGCTCTTTATATGAGAAACATTTTTGTTTTAGTTCAGCTAAACCTTCTGATCCAGTGCAACATGCAACAGAGAAGGAAACCACTTGATTACCCAGGGGTTAATGATTTGTGGAAATGGTGATTGAAGTGCTTATTGTCACTGATTTTAGCTTTGACTGTCTGGTTTTAATAGAGAAACATCTCTTAATGCAATACTTGCCTCTCTTAAGTTATCCATACACGGTTCGAATGGAAAATGATTCCTGCCCACCTGGTGCAATCCACCAAAAGTGATCGAAATCGAACATAAAATCGATTGAAAAGTGATCAGACATGTTGGTAAATTTTGATTGATTGTGGGAGTGGAATTGATTCCACGTTCACAAGAATTGAATCCTTTAAATGAATCGATTTTAAATTGGATCTACAATCAAAAGAAAATAAAATCGCAAATTATCGACCCGTGTATAGCTAGCCTTGCTTCTCAGGGATCCAAAACCAATCTTCTTGGGGGACTAATGCCCATGGAGTGAAGTACTCTCCCTTTGGGATAGAGCACCAGTCCTCCCCGCCTTCAGAAGATTGAGGTGCCTTATTGTAATTCCGTTCTTAATCAGATTGCATGAAATTTGCGGTTTTTATCATAACGTACAATCCCAAGTTCAAATCTTGGCCTGGGCATTATCTGCAAGGAGTCTGTGTAGGTTTCCTCCCACACTTCAGACATACTGGTAGGTTAATTGACTTCCCCCAAAGAATTGTCCTTATGATGGCCATACACGCTTCTAAATTTCCTTCTGATCAACTTCATTCGAATGGAAATTGATGACACCTAACCTATTTTTTTCAATCGAGTGAATGTCGAACGCCCTATGTAGTAAAGCCTTCGATTCTATTGAGAATGATGGTGAATGATGAATCTATGGTTCTTTGTGTATGGCCAGACTATGTGACATATAACAGTGGTAGAGAGAATAGATAGTGAGCTTTACTTAGATGCAGTTCAAGCTTGAAGCTTGGACAAAGCCAGGGGAGATGGGGCTTATTTACATGGGCAGTTGTTAACCGCCCTATAAACGCACAATAAGCACACCCTCCCGGCAAACGCAACATGAGGCTTTTCCTGGGCAGCTTTCGGGCTTTTACTCCATACTGTCCAATTACTGTCAAGTGTGCTCACAGACAGAAGCGCCCAGCCACACTGTATATGAAACCTTACAGATTGAACAAAGCCAATGGAGAAAACGTTTTGTGCGATTGTGATTTGCAGTGTATTTACTCTGTATCTACATGCGTCAGCAAGCGTTTTCCTTGCTATTCAAAGCTCAGCGTCAAAGCACTAACACAAGAAATTGTGTCATTGTTGTCACAAGAGTTGTGTCATGAATTCCATTAAGTACCAGTTTACGGACTATTTTGTTTTTGTTGAACACTTTGAAGCAAAGTAAACGTGTCAATATATTCTCTTCGTGATATTAAAAACCCATTAATAATAATAATCTGCTTACTCCTGAGAATGGAGGTCAGACTCCATCAGTGTCATGCCGCCACAAAAAAGATTGCTGGGAAACAGAACTGTATGCCAGTTTGTGTGTATGCCAATGTATTAAGTATATTTTGTTAAAGGCCATGTGCCTATCTGGTGTTTTGTTTAAATATCTATGATGACCCTCACAGTGTGCATGGAGTATGTACAACTGTACTATAATGTAAGGCTGTATTGATCTATACTTCCCATATCATATAGAAAATCCAATCCGTCGTTACCTATTTTCACCCAATTTTCCCTTTTTGATACAGCCTATACACTTGTCTTTGGGCTTTAAAACCTATACATGTTCCCAGCATAATATTATCATTCCAGGTCCTTATATGTGGTATATAGTAGATCTGCGATGACCTGAATATTGAAACTGTGATGAAACCAGGTCTTATTTACAATGACCTTGAGGCTAATGATGTGTGCTCATCTGTTTAATGGCACTGAGGTATGTTAGCACATCGGTAGGCTTATTTACTCAGCATTATTAATTGTATTTTTCCATTGAGATATATTACAGAACAAGTCATGTATATTGACCTATAGGTCCTCCTTTTAATGTAAATACTTAGAAAGATTGATCAACCCAAAAGTGGATTTTTGCTTCACCTCTTAAGATTTGTAACCTACTTTCCTTCGTAAATTGGTATTAAATTTGTGCCAATGTTGACAAAGAAGGAACCTTTTATTTCCCCTGTACATCTAAAGCTGGGCTTACACGGCTCGATATTCAAGCTGCTCGAGGAAGCTCCAGCCCAATGACATCATCATGCTGGGCTGGAGCTCCCTCGATATCAAAGGAGCTCTGTGCGCAGAACTGAGGCGTCATCAAGAACAGCCGATGCCTCCATGCAAAGCAATGGACATCGACCATGATTTGCAATCATGTCCGATATCTCTGTTTTTGAGCGTGATTGATTGGTCCCATTTGAAAACAGGGATGGCTGTATAAGATATGCGCCAGGTAGATGGCCGTGAGTGTGCATGGCGCTTGAAGCGGCCATATATCTAGCCCATATCTATGTGCGTATAAGCACTTTAAGCTTGTGGTAATGGTCAGCAGACATACACTTTCACCAGTGTTTTATATACAAGATGTGAAGATGAGCTCCTTGGCTCCAAACACACATGTGGTCGCTCTACATTGCCAGAAAAAGGAGTTTGTTTTGTTGTCTTGTTGACTGGTCATGTTACAGAGATCTTTTGTTATGTTCCTTAACTGTGTCTGTGAGGATGTCATCATGACTAGCTGTCACGACTACAATAACATCATAAAAAGTACAGCCACGGTACAGCCATCGGTCGCCGATAATAAAGATACAGCAATGATGCTGCCATGGCGGTAAGATTGCCGCAAGTTCCTCTCAAGTCCTCGCTTTCGCCTTATTCCTGTATCATGGCAAACTTTTCACATGTTATAAATTTTAGCACCTTTTCACACTGCAGTGTGGCTGCGTTAGGATTTTTCTTTTAATTACGCAATTTAGGATAAAAAAGTAGGTTATGTGTTTCCACATCACTATTCTTGGGTATGATGTCTCTTGATGGAGTGTTCCTGTATGCATGTAAGATACACTCAATATATGATTACTTGGAATACTTGCAAATTCTAATAATTTGTAATATACTTAAGATCTCCAGAAAAAGTGGACTGCTTGGTACATGCTTCTTGCACTTACCCAATACGTCACTGATGAATATTTTCGATTGGTTATAAAATGTTGATGTCAGTTCAGCTGCTGAGAGCAGTGAAGAGACGGAAATGGTTATATAAATAAGTGGTGAGGAAATGGCATACGCATACATATGGAACCGGTCTGGCAAGTTTATTGGTAGCCCTAGCACTGCTCACACATTGTCTTTGGCTTAATATAATTTTTTTAGGGGAACAGAACAGAAGATGAAGTTGCTCCAGTTTCTATTTCTAAAATATTCAAGTTACCGTATTTTCTGGCGTATAAGACAACTGGGTGTAAAAGACGACCCCCAACTTTTCAAGTTAAAATATAGAGTTTGGGGTATACTCGCCGTATAAGACTACCTCTCTTCCAACGCACACAAAATAAAAAAAAAGCATCAGATTTGCTTTCAAGATGGTAATTTAAATTCGAATTACATGGAAAAACTGCCTGCAAGTCACGGGAAATCCACCGGCAAATGTGCTGGCGTGTGTAATTTTTTTGGCCAGCTCAGGGAAACAGCAGTGGACCCAGGGCCTTACATATGTATACTCCAACAACCTTAAAAGTCCTATTTTTTTGTAATTTACATTGTAATTTCACACCCCTAACTGCAATCTCTCATATTAATGTTTACCTGCAGTTACCCAAGTGACATAAATTGTATACATTTAATTCAAAGAATTTTGGCAATCAAAAATGTAACTGATATCATGCCACATGATACAGTGAAGGTGTTTTAATGTGTTTGAGCTGCAATACCAGTTTCAGCCACTGGAGCCACAGCCTTTAATGAGCATATTGGCTTCATCTCATAAATCAAGGAGGGAGAAAGGGAGGGGGGATAAGGGGGCGCTTCTGATGTCTGACAGGCAGACTGCTCTGGCTCAGACGTTTCTGCACTCGGCGTATAAGACGACCCCTGACTTTTGAGAAGATTTTCCTGGGTTCAAAAGTAGTTTTATACGCCAGAAAATACAGGAATTTCCTTTTATCTCTCCACTTCTTCAGTATTTATTTGCTTGAATGTGGGACTTTACTGTACCATGTGTGACCAAAGTAATGGGATCTCCTATGATAGGTGCAAGATATAGAGATAAATGGGGGGGGGGCGGACATAATGGCGGAACCTTGATTTATTCACGCAGTCTATGAACCATGGCTACGGGACGTATGAAACCCGCTAGCAGGAAAGGGAAAAATATTCAGCTCATATATTTTGCCCAATACAATCTATACACAATCTGCCTGTAGATAAAGAAGGCGAAATGAGCAAAGTATTTATGTTCATGAACTCTTACTGTAAGAAAACAAGTACACTGTGCAGTTAATTATTCATATTTGACCTTGCCTGACTTCCAATTACCAAATTCACCTAAAATAAATCCAGCAAGTAAATCTTCTACACAGTGTCCGCAGCACAGGACCTGTGATGTCCTAATCTATATAATGAGGCTGAAGTAGCTTTGTTTATTACTTGGTGGACCAGTTACTTATTTTCAGTAGGTGCTCTTTCACACTATGGTCACTGCATTGTCTGATAAGATGTACAATGTAGTGTTGGCCAGTACAGAGTAGTGCGTATAGTGTGAAATAGTCCTCACTGTTTTAAATATAACTTGACAGGATAATTATAGGAGAGCTGCTATTATTTACTGTTTTTTTTTTAAGTCCCCATTCATTCTTCTGGACGAAGTGGATCACAATTGTTGGAATAAGACCTGACTTTATTGGCTATGTTGTTGATGTTAAGGCCCCCATACACATTTCTATTTACCTAATGCTGGCCATACACATGCCGATAAACGGCCGGATTTTAATCTGACCGACTGGCGTGCGCGCTCTCGCCGTCGGTCAGGTTAAAATCCGGCCGTTTATCGGCATGTGCCCACATGGGGCGACAGATCCCTGTCGCCCCACTTCTTGGCCGGCCAGAGATCCGACATGTCGGAAAATCTGAGCCGATGGGAGCCGATGCCATAAGCAGCAATGAAGACGGCGTCTCCATCGCTGCTTATGGCCGGCACACAAAGGGTGCCTGGCCGATTGTGGGGCCCCAGAATGCAATGGGAGGCCAACGTGATGACGTCATCACGTTAGCCTCCCGGAGCGATACCGGAGGGCGATATCGCTCCAGCTCGGCATGTGTATGGCGGCATAAGATAGATGTCAGATTCAAAGATTAAGATTGAAACTGATATTTGATCATTGTTGGTTTGAATGATCGAAAGCATAATTAAAGGAAGTCGATCGTAAAGACACCAAAATGTCTGCCACCAGATGTAAAAGCATGCTAAATATTTGAATCAAATCAGTCTGTCACAACAAAATAGCATTCCATATACATTCAATGTATGCTCGATCGATCAGAATTTCTTTTGATTTAGGTCGATCGAACTATGTGGACAGGTCGATTGACCTTAAAAATCGATCTGGTTAAGTCAATCGATCAGGAAAATGTAAACGCTATTGGGGGTCTTAAGTCAGGCAGTCCCTTACAAGATAATAGGCACGCAGATGACTTCACTGGAAGTGTATTATGATGGGTTCTTTAGGCAAAGCTCTATTGACTCGATTGTAACTTTGATTTCCTTATGGAAGATCTAGAAGAAATTTAGAGGCGTACACACATAACCTTAGATATTTTGTACCATTCTCCTGTGTCCCAAAAACCAAGACAGTTTGCATTAAGAAAGTCTGGGCTTGCCAACCAGTTGTGAGGTACCAGGGTGAGTTTTCTGTTCTTATCTCAATAGATTGTTTGTTTAATCCAATAGCAGCACCAATGCCTGAAAGCTACAAACTTATGCCTGCCATACACACGCGATGTGTGCAGGCAGACTACTCCCGATGTCGCTCCGG
>CM070032.1:199799087-199843667 GCA_036250615.1 Ptychadena robeensis
TACACCTCTCTGAACAGTGTCTGGGAGGCTGTGGTTGCTGCTGCACGCAATGGTGAACAGTTTAAAACACTGACAGAATCCATGGATGGCCGGCTTTTGAGTGTCCTTGCAAAGAAAGGTGGCTATATTGGTCACTGATTTGTTTTTGTTTTGTTTTTGAATGTCAGAAATGTATATTTGTGAATGTTGAGATGTTATATTGGTTTCACTGGTAAAAATAAATAATTGAAATGGGTATAAATTCGTTTTTTGTTAAGTTGCCTAATAATTATGCACAGTAATAGTCACCTGCACACACAGATATCCCCCTAAAATAGCTAAAACTAAAAACAAACTAAAAACTACTTCCAAAAATATTCAGCTTTTGATATTAATGAGTTTTTTGGGTTCATTGAGAACATGGTTGTTGTTCAATAATAAAATTATTCTTCAAAAATACCACTTGCCTAATAATTCTGCACTCCCTGTATAACACACAGGTACAGGATATGACACAGGAGGGTTCGAGGACCCTGCCTGATCGGCTTACAATCTAATCCCAGTTCATTGTTAATAGGTTGGGGAAGAAAGTATAACATAGGTAGGTAGAATTAACAATGTTTTAATGCCACATCCTTCTGGTATTCTTTGAAATACCTGTGCATTACCCTGAGAAGCAATGCGAGGATTGAATTGTGAAATTGTGAAACTGTAAAAAAAACAAAAAACACGGTTATCCAATTTTATAGGAACTATACACTAGATCATTATTGCCCAATGTGAATTTACAGGGTTTTGTTGGTTCTCAGTATCCAGAAACGGAACAGAATATGCTGCTGCTGCTCCTTTCTATGGGAGAGGGACCCTTGGTGCCCATACATGTGTGGGGTCATGTATATGTATACGTGACCCATGTAGGATGCCTTTACCTTCTTAACCTATTGTGCATGATACACACAGTGGCCTAGATAATCATTTTTCTTTGATTTACTCTTTATTTCATCAGTACATTTTTACATGTAGAAGTTCAGACTTTATTGATCTGCATATTTAAGATTTGAGTTTTGTATCTTTTTTTGTAGTAATTTGCTTACATTTTCTCTGTGTAATAATCAGAACACTTTATATAAATAGTCCCGCAATTTTCTGGTCACAATTATTTGGGATACAGCAATGGTAGGTATATTACAACAGTCATGATTAGTATTTGTAGCATAGCCATTGCATGCCATGAGTGAGGATGCACACATGCAAACTGTTGTAATTCCTACACCGTTCACCTGATTTGGATGTAAATACACTCAAATTAAAGCTGGCAGTCTGCAGTTTAAGCACACTGTGTTTGAATTGTTAATAATATTAGAATTGTGTAGATGCCCCAATTTTTATGAACCTAACTGTATTAGTGCACGCTGGGTAGCTTACAGTGGACAAAGAAACAAGAGTAGTATCAGTACAGAGACATAGGTGGGTGTGGATTTGTACTTCTAATGCATGTATTTTAAATCAATGTAAAGCTAGCCACACATGGTTCAATTTAGTGTTCAATCGAGGTTCGATTAGATTTTGTAGTTCGATTAGATTTTGTAGTTCGATTTAGATTTTGTAGTTCGATTAATTTAATCAATGTACACCACATGGGGAGTACGATAATTATTAAATTTCGACTGAAAAGTAAATCGAAATAATCCAGAATCGTCTATTGAATTCCTGTTACGATTTAGTTTCAATCAGAAGTTAAAGGGAAGTAGCCAAAAAAATCGAGCCAAAGCAAAATTTTCCAGCCTGTCCGATCACTTTTCAACTGACGATTTGACAACAATCGATCAATGATCGTTGATTGTACTATGTGGGCAGCACATCGATTTTTTATTTTTTTTTACAATCAATAGTTTTTTTGATGGAAAAACGTCAATTGAATGCTGAAATCGAACCATGTGTGGCTAGCTTTAGTGACTCAGTTGTTAGGATGATGGTGTTGGCGCCTTTGCTTGTGTTGGCAGTGACAGCTGCCATGTTTTCTGTCCTCATTTTCATTTTCCATCCTTCTTTGTTTCTTGAGTTTGCAACAGTGGAACCATATCAGTAGTTTTCATCTAGAACCTGAAAATAGGAGACTGTGTATCCTTTTCTGCAAATTGAGACTAGAACACATATGTGACATAGGCCACTTCATTTCCATTTGTGTAAACCTGAACATACAACTGCACAATAAACAGATGAGATCGGTTTTCTACAAATCTTTAGAAGATGGCTCTACCGAGAATGAAGAAATCTCTCTTAAATTCCATGCTGTTTTTAAATCACTCTCCCTGCTGTTACTCAGTAGTGCAAGTCACAGACTCGAGCACTGTTCTCATTGCCAGGGAAAAAGGCAATTTGAGTGAAGTACAACAGTTAAATGAGCTAAACAAAATCGCAGTATGTGGTGTGGTTCCTGGACTCTGATGGAGCTCCAGCTCTTTGAATTATGATGTATTTATCTGGCTGCAGTGCCGAGTCTCCGGTGTGTCTGTTCCGGGATCACGTGGCTTCCATTCAGTCTGGTCCACGGCTAATGAGCTCGTCTTCTGTAGCATTAGAAAATGGTTTTGTGCACTGTTGCTGAACTGTGAATGTGGAAGTGACCATACAATAACATCCTGACATCTGGGATGTAGGCCTATGAGCGAACTTCCTTACACTTTATTTTACGATTGTTGAAAGTAATGTGTTGAAATGTACGAGGGCACTTAGGTTATGTTTTTCCATTATTTTGTATTTTTACAGTGATTTTGTCTACTCTATAATGACTTAATGCTGGGGAATAGGCTGACACTGTACAAGTAGAGTACTGTAATTGGGCATGCAACACTTCTCCAATTAAAGAACCTCTATCCTGCTGGTTATATGGAGATTATTTCCCAGGCATGGACAATGTCACTACCATCTCTCTTGCAGAGCATTTTGTTACTGTTGATCATTTTGAATTAGATCTAAACCCTTTGCCACCACTTTACATATTTATCATTAACGGTTGTTGGCCATGTTGATTGGTTTCCAAACTTTCCTTGCAGGACCCCCCTTATCTATTTAGGAAAATTTTCCCCCTCCCTATTGAAACACAGGTACAGAATGAGAGCCCGCCCCCCAGTTTGGGAACCACTACTCTAGGGGCTTTATTTGCCAAAACATGGTTTCCATCTGGAATTAGTACTTCCAATAAAGATATGGGTCATTGTTGTACCTTACACATCACTGTGCTATTTTATAATGTTTTTTTTCTATCAAATGTTCTATTCATAAATTTTAGCTTCCAGTATTCCTGCAAGGAAACTCTCTGAGGTATGTAGAGGGCAAGACCTGCAAAATATGGGTATGCTGCCAACGTCCCAAATATATAGACACAACGCATTTATTGTGACTAGTCTCTGGTATTTGGAGGTCAGATTGGGATATTTACATTACAGGATGGCACCGTGAACTCATGAAAATGCATAGCGTCGGTAATGCCAGCATATTGGTATTGTAATCCGTTTAAATTAAGTAACACTAACGTTAGATCACTAGAAAATTAAAAGCTGAATGCATGCTCTGGCATTGCAAACAAATGTTATGTGGTTTTAAACCCTATAACACTCAGATTTATGACATGATTGATTTAGTCTTTTTAAATTGCTAAATTTATTCATAATTTTTTTTACAGCAAATTCCAGATGTATCTCCAACTGGTCGATACACAACCCTGGTTCCATTACTCTTCATTTTAGCTGTGGCTGCAGTAAAGGAAATCATAGAGGATGTTGTAAGTATACAGTTTCAGTTCCATGTCCTTCATCTCTTTGTTGAGGATTGCATTTATGGCATAAAAACATGCAGAGAATTTTTTAGATTTTATCAACATACACTGCTCAAAAAAATTAAGGGAACACAAAAATAAGACATCCTAAATGACGCAAAATGTATCAATGGAAATCAAATTTACCGACCCATGGAGGTCTGGATTTGGAGTCCCACTCAAAATGAAAGTTCTGTGTAGAGACAACCCTATTGGTAGAGTAAGGAGGAATTAGATTTTTCGTCTTAGAGCTGCCACATAGATTACCGTATTAATTGACAGAATAAATACAGTGGAAGCCTTCTTCTACAGGATAATAGTGTACAGCTTCTTCTCCATCAAGGAGCACAGTCAGTTGCCCAGAAAGGGCATCACCAAATCAAACCATAAAAGTTGTATAACGAGTATTGTACTCAAGTTATATAACTTTTATGCTTAAGAAAGATATAGTAGATTTTTTTTGTAGAAATTCAAGATGAAGGTTTAGGAAATAACATTTGTAAATGTTCCCAGTGAGATAGCAAATTTTTGCAATTTTGTTTAGATCACTGCGTGTTTAATGCTGCCAGTAATCAGATCATTGAATCAAGAATTGCTCCAAGTGTTAAAGATTGCTTGCTTTTATCATAACTTGTATCATAACTTTAACCTCCCTAGCGATATGCACGAACCCAGTTCGGGCAAAGGGACGCTGCAATTAGCGATACGCCCGAACTGGGTTCGGGCACAGCGTGGGAGCTCATCTGGTCCGCCGCCATCACGATCTTCCTCAGTCGCCGGCTTCTTAAAAAAAAATATTTTTCGTTTTTTTTTTTACTTTTGGACTGGATCAGGGAAATGTCTTTCTATAATCCAGTTCAAAAGTAGATCCAACTAGTTTCTGCTAGTGGGATCATTTCCGGCTGCACCTGAGCCGATCCGGAAATAGCCGGAAATCGGCACTCGGGTCCTGATGACGTCACGCGCCGGGTGGGAGATATAAAGGTACAGAAAAAAAAAATGTTCTTAGATTTTTTTTTTTTCATTTTTTTACATTTGTTTTTATTTTGATTGGATTGGATAAATGTTTTATAAATGTTTTATCCGATCCAAATCAAAAGAAAAGAAAACAAGTGTAAACTTATAAGAAAAAAATTCCCCCCTAAATTTTTTTTTCTGTACCTCTAAAGCCGGCCATAGCGCTTCAATCTGTGGCCGATTTTGCGAACGATCACCATGCGCATTCGGGGTGATCGCTTGGTGATCAATCGCAAAATGAACGCGCCCACCTGGAGCAACCGTTCGTACTCGCACAAAACTTTGATCAGCCAGAGAACAAAGTTTTTCTCTGGTCGATCGCCAGTACTTTGAATGGGGACAAGGGTCCCCATCCAAAGTATTGGTTGTCAAATCGTAAATGGTGTATTTCGAACGATTGACCATGGCATGATGATGTCAGCATGCTGCGGCCGATTGTTCGAAGCAAGTACTGGCGCAGTCTGATCGTGAATCAAACTGCGCCCGTGCCGGAATCAGGGGCAACCGCTGGCTCTCTGTGTGCCTGCAGCATTTCTACAGAGCTGCAGGCAAACAGAGCCTTTCCGCCCCCATCGGCGTCATCGGTGACGCCGATGGGGGCGGAAAGGCAAAACACTGTATCACTTTTGGTACAGAAATCTGCACCTCAGTGAACCGCCAGGGAGGTTAAAAGCAAGCGAATGAACCCTGGAAGTATAAAGGTAGAAGGAGGGCAAAAATCTGGTCACTAGCAATGCAACTTAAGCTGGCCATACACGTTTAGATCTCTGTCAGATATCCTTGACATCAACCAACAACTATGTAGTGCCTTGTACTCTGCGATTGAACACAGGTAGACTTAATAGTTTAGAATGCCCCTCATATTACATGGTCTTGGTAAAACAAAGGCAGAGCTAAAGGAAATCTGACAGAAGTCTAAAGGTGTATGGGGACCTTATATATTTACTACAACCACACCACCTCCACAATGATTTTTTCTCAGACCATTTTAATATAAAATGTCTACCTATCTGTGATCATGTGGCGTAGCATCCTCCGCTCATCTATCCCTTCTGATATTGTTGATAAAGATAGCCTTGTGACAGCTGTTATAGTGTCATTAATCTTCATTAACACAAGATCTTTATCTTATTAGAATGTCTGTTAAAGGATTATTGATTGCTGCTGCTTCTAGCATCTTAATATTATTACGGCTATGTTCGCACTTAGGCGTTTAATCGTCTGCGCTCGCAATTTTCAATCACCCGCCAATCGCCTACACTAGTTTCAATGCGCTTGTTCCCATTGATAGGATAGTGCGTGGTTGCGATGGGGCTCCCCACGTTCTGACTGCCGGTGATTATTTTCCTCCGATTGTGCCCATAGACATGGATGGAGGCAATTTGCGATCACGCATGGAGGCGATAAAAAATCTATTATTCTATATTCTATATGATTTTTTTCTTAAATCCCTGGTAAAAATCGCCTGGTCAATCGCCTAGCGATTGTACGCTGGCGATTCTGCAGGCGATTAATGGCCTAAGTGGGAACATTAGGGATGTTTCTAGTGGGCATTGAATCCTCTACCATTGTTATGTAGACCTGGACAGTGCTCCATTCTAGGACAAGTGAGGTGAAGGAAGTATTCTGTCCTTTCTTTACTCCCTTGTATTCACTTCCTTCCTGATTAGCACAGTGATTCCAAAATTTCCTGTAATATTTTTTGTTGAAAGTTAACATGATCAAACGTTTGATGTCTGACCTCAGCTTTACATTGAGCATAAGAGAAATAGGGTAGAAAGTCTTCCTGGGTATGTGAACAGATTGCCGGCACCACCAGTTAAGCTAGCCATACCTGTATAGATTTCTGCACTGATTTGATCAGGATGTTCGGCATTTTGATTGAATATCAATCGTATCTATATCCAATGTATACATAACAATGGGAGCGGATTCAGTGCCCACTAGAAACATATCTTGATTTTTGTTTGACTGAACCCCGAAAACTCAATTGTATATACTCAAACCACCAGTGCTGTGGTGTAGGGGTGTAGCCAAAAACACTTCAGGTCGATTGATCGGTACACGAATGAACATAATGCGAACAAACATAATATGAACAACACGGGCTCAATGCAACACTTCTATATTCTATGTTTAACAGATCAATCAAAATTTACCAACATGTTTGATTACCTTACCATAGATTTTTTTTTTGTTCGGTATAACTTTTTTGATTGATCAAACAAGTTGTTAGGTTCTTGAATTTCAAGCTAACAAAAATATTGAACCATGTATGGTCACCTTTAAACTTCTTCTTTTAGATCCACATGTAAAGGATGTAGCCACTACCATGCACAGCAGTTTCTAGAATTTCGATTTGGCACATCACATATTCTGGGTTTGATTCTGTAGGAGGAATTTATTTATATATATATATATATATATATATATATATATATAATGTCATTATTAATGTCATTATTGTAGCCCCCCACCCAACAATCTATTCCTTCTCTTGTATTGTTTGTCCAATGACTGACCTATTACTTTGGACATTTTTATTAAATAGTTTAGAGCCAGCCGTAACAAATCTGAGCCCTCCTTAGCAGCTGATGGAGAATCAACACAGGGATCCAAGTTCATGAAACAGCAAAAACTCGCCAAAATGCAATAAAATTGTGGTTGAGTCTTTGGAACACTTCCCATTCATTTGGAGAAATCTTGCATTCGAAAAATCGCCCCGTGATGGGACACCCGCACAAAGATGCAACCACGATGCCTCGTTTTGACAAAATGTAGTTTAGATGCACTAATTCTGATTCTAATTTGTTTCTATATTGGTGCAGTATTTTTAAATATTCATATGCTATGTCCCTGTCCACTACAGAAGACTTGGTAAGAGCAGAATAGAGAGGCTTGTTGTATTCTGCTGTATTGCTGGGCTCTCACATCTCTGTATTGTGCTCTCACAAGTAACCAGATTCTCATAGAAAGCGATGACATCATTATGCTGCAGCTCTGCTTCTGATTCAGTGCCAGCCTGCAGTATGCCTCTAATACCATCATTGTTTGGTGTATATGAAGCTTCAGCTACATTTGTATACATTGCCTGTGACCATTGATGCAGTGCCAGACGCCTTTTGGAATTGATTATTGCATTGGTGGGTAATAGGTACCTTCGTATATGAAGATGTCAACTATGGCTACATGGAGAAAGTTGTTTAGAAATGTATTTACTGGTTCGCATTAGCTGTGTATGAGTTATTGAAATAAACAATACAGTAATATACAGAATGCACTGAACCATTACAGGAAATGAAATATCCTTAATATGTTGTTGGCTATTCTACTTTGTTTTGAGTTTATAAATGTACAAAATGTTTAGAACCGGGCCACGGCAACTGCCTCCATTCATGTCAATAGCCGTGTCCCCACTCAGGTGGGTGGCTGCAAGCGGCTGCGTCCAGTCGCTAGCGGCTGCGGCCAATCGCACCCATAGACATGAATGCCCAAGGGCAAAAATCATGTGTGGATGCAATTTTCAACTGTGTCCATTCATTCTCTATCCACAATCTGGGGGTGACTGCATTAAATTGTCCCCACCAATGTTCCACATGTTACACGTCTGACAGATTTTACCAGGTAAAGCTAGCCATACACGTGTCGGATTCCATGTCCGCTCGATCACCCATCCGATCGATTCCAGCGATCTCAGCGGGACTCGGAGCTCCGATCGAGCGGCCAATTAAGTGATCCGATCGCTGCATACCACCTTGTCCAGCTGATTCCGGGACGGATCCGTGTCCGATTGTCCACCTCACGAATGGCAACTCCCCCTGATTTGTGCAGAATCCATCTGATGGAACCAACATGTTGGTTCTCTGTCGGATCCGATTGTGAGCCCCGGAACGGACGGACCTGATCGATCGGAGGTGGGCTGCACGCGATTCCGGCACGATCGTTTGGCGTGCACGCGCCCGGAATCGATCGGACCGGAATCAGACAGGAATCTGACCCGTGTATGGGGGCCTTAAGTTTTTTTTCTTTTTCTTTCTTTAACCTTGGATCTGCTCTATTATCAGCACCTCCAATGTGGTAGGTCTGCTTTAAGGCCATAGAATATTTAAGGCTGTGTCTACACTTTTTGTGGCGTGTTTTTCACAGGTAAAACGCTCCATAGAAAACATTAATTCATATGAATGGGACTGTCATTCTGTCATTGGTGCGCTTAGGTGCATTTAGGTCGTCACGCGTTTTTGAAAACGCCAAGTTAGGAACAAAATGCGCCAAATGTGGCGTCCGCTGGTCGGATTTTAGCACATTTACCGGGCAGTTTTTGAATGTAGCCTTATTACAATTTTTTGGACAAAAGGAGGACACATAGGCAGGACTGTTACAATTGTTTCAGTTTCAGGCTCATGTGCATGTGTATAAAAATATAAGCTGGGAGCAATCTTTTGAGAACAAATGAGTTGTGTATACACAATGTTAATTCTGTTCTGTTCTATTCTGTTCTGAGTCAGGAGGGCGAGTGAGGGGGTTATAGGAAACGGCAATCAAGAGTCAGGTTGGTCATTTAGTAATCATTCCTGCTATATCACTAAATGACTGATGTCAACACAAAATCACAGTCTATCATTTCCAGCCGACATATATTGCGTCTAAATATAGTTTAATGGGCATTCCAACTAATCAACAGCAATTTTTTTTTCTTAGAGACTCTTGATGGGTCTCTGAAGAGGTAAAACATTGGAAATGTGAAATGATATACTGCAAAGTGTCTCTGGAAAGGTCTCATGCAGCAGTACTTTCTCTCATTCTAACTGTGATATCTCATTGGGTCAGTGCACACTACAACTTATCATTGGTGACAGATACTCTATATTGTTAATCTGTCCAGGCCTGCTCAGGTTAAGAAACTTATTTATGTTGATGCAACTTATTTGTTTTGTTCATAGCAACCAAACTGGTTCTTTTTAAGTTTCCATTGCAGTAAAGGGAAATAAAGGGAGATTTAGATAAATAAATAGCTTTGAATACATGATAGATAATTGCAATACGTGTAAAGGTGTCTGCATTATTATTATCATAATTTAATTATAAAGTGCCAACATATTAGGCAGCTCTGTACAATAAATTAGAGTTGAGATGCCACACAAGATAACACACAGGTACAGGTTATGACGCAGGAGTAGTGGAGGACCCTGCCCGCTCAGGCTTACAATCTAATAGGTTGGGGAAAAAAGAATACAATAGGTGGGGGATGGGACTGGCATAGTATGATGTTGAGAATGAGAGAATGGGGAGACCAGACTAAAGAGGGTTTTTTTCAGGGCAAGTTTAATGGGGCAAGGGATAGAGTACCTGAGAGTAGGAGCAGCCCTAAAGAAGTCTTGAAACAGTGCATCTGATGATGTTATGAATGGGGATGTGATTAGTAGGTTGCTGAAAGGGGCGGAGGGGGTGGTTATTGGAGTATTTATGTACCAAGTTGGAAATTAAAGTGGGACAGGAACTGTGCAGTGATTTAAAAGCAAGACACAGAACTTTGAATTTAATTATCTGGACAATTGGAAGCCAGTGTAGAGATTTGCAGAGAGGAGAGGCAGATGAAGAGCAGTTAGAGGAGTAAATGAGTCTAGCAGCACAATTCATGATGGACTGAAGAAGTGACCTCATAATAGATCTTTAAAGAACCCTGAAAATATGTTCTCAGGTAGAAGAATATCTAGAAACATGCCAAGTATGTCCTGCCCAGGATGCCCTCTCTCACTGCTAGTATGAAAATATGTGTCCAGGTAGAAGAACAACTGATAAGAAAGGATAACGTAACCAGATGTACCCAGGTAGCCTTTTAATTGGACTCGCTTAAGGGCTCGAAAAGATGTGCCCTGTTAAAAGAACTAGCGACATGCCAAGGATGACTTGACCATATGTTCACTGGTAGTAATGTAACTGGACTTGCTCACTGCTAGCTTGAAAAGATGTGACCAAGTAAAGGTGATACACTCTAGGAGCCATGTAACTGGCTTACTGCTAGTCTATATAGATGAGTCCATGTAGAAAAAGAACTGATAACATGCCAAGGATGACATACCAGACCAGATGTACCCAGGAGGTAGCTATGTAACTGGACTTGCTCATTGTTAGCCTGAAAAATTTGCCCAGATTGAAGAACTAGCGGCATGCCAAGGATGACCTGACTGCATGTACCCTGGATGTGCACAGTGGAAATCCAGGCTAGTTTCTAAATGAATACCTTCCACAAGAGTGAAATGATAACCACAATATTATGATGTGATCAACTGTTCCTACATGCCGCCTATTCTGGCGATAGCTGTGTCTGTTGTCGTCGGAGGTCTCCTCATCTTTGTTGGAGGTTTAGACCTCTGATGACCTCGATTTTGGCCAATCTGGTGCCTACTATTGCAGTCTGTACATGATGGAAAGATGAACTTCATCTGAATCTGGTAGCATAGCACTTCAGCTTTGTCTTTTTGTAGAAGAGATGACACAGGGTAGATCCAGGAAAAAAATCCTATATTTAAATTAATGATTTTGCTATTGGCGTGAGCAGCTGTTCTTTAACCAGATTGGTTTAAGCTGGGGGGTTTTCTTTAAGGCAGATCAATATTTGTTGTTAGGGAAAGTATAATGTAATGAGCGCTTGTCAGTATCTGTGGTTAGGTGCAGGAAGCCTCAGTAACAATAGCCATTCATTTTCTGGGGCTGGCTGTCACGCTTTGTCAGGATTGGCCATAGATGGCTTTCTGTTTGATTCAGTGCCTCTCACATAATCAATACATAATGAGAGCCGCTCTTTTTTCCCTGTCCTGGCCTAACAGCCTATGTGTGCCTGTGCGTGTGATAGTTTATTTAGCAGATAACCTTTCTATTGTTGTATAGATTTCTCTGCTCTCTTTTTTCCATCTCTAGACGTGACTTGAGTGCCCACTCTGTATAGATTGTTCGGAGAGTGATTCTAATTTATGATTTTTACTTCAAGCCATGTCTCCAGATAGTAATATAGGTTTATTCTGTGAAATATAAAATGTGAAGTACTCTTTGCTGGTCCTCCCTTCTACACATTCTAATAAAGTTTATAAATAAAACATTTGCATTTTTATTACATAGCTTAGTTTAGATCCATTGACATCATAACTGTGTGCATCAAGAATATCATAGATGGTGGGTAGAGAACGTAGAAACATTCGAAAGAAATCTGGCTCGACTAAAGGTCCCCACACATGTATCGAGCGGGAACCGGCAGATGACCTGTGCAGAGCAGAGTGATGATGTCATCACGCTGCTCTCCATCGCTCACAGCATCGGTGGGCACTCTATGTTTGCTGGCCGTTAGTTTCAATGGGGATTACGATCCCCATTGAAGCTAATGGCATTGTGCAGAGATTTAAGGACATGTCCGTTCTTTGGCCGACCAAGCTTTGGGGTGACAGATCCCTGTGGGCACCTGCGATCGGCGGCCAATCTTGTCGCCGGCATGCGCGCCCGCTCCCGGCCGTCGGTCGGCAGCAAAATTGGCCGCCACTTTTTGCGTGGACTCTTAGTTAGTTGCAAAGTCTTAACATGGTATCATCACCAACCTTGTTGGAGATCGGTTGTGGGGCAATTACACATTAAAAAAATATATATTTTAACCCCAACTGTTTCAATATACTGAATGAACAGGTTATTCTATCAATGGATTTTTTTCTTCCCTGATGGCACAGGCATATTCATGATGAATCAATGCCAGGACTCATCAGGCTCAGATTGTGAATGAAAAAAATTAATGCAACACTGGATATAAATAAATCTTTTGACATTGCAAAAGCTAATTGAAACAATGCCACAGTGAATGCGTGCCGCAATCAAAAATAAAGGTATTAGAGTGTGACCGGTAACACCTGTAATACTGTCACCTGTGTGACAGTGTACGTGTGTTACTACTAGTACTTTTTATTGCAATGTTTCCACAACCATTCTCTATATCTCCAACACTTTTGGTGTTTTCAGGAGCTTTGCAACCAAGTCAGGTAGTTGAAATTTCTCAACCATCTCTACCTGTTGGATACATGGTACATGGCTTCATGATAGCAGGGTGCTATAGTAATGTGCACATGTTATACTGAGCCTCCATGATTAAACAAAAAATGAAGCCAAATAAATGAGAAGGTGTCCCAGAGGCATTGAGACTGCCCATCTAGAAAATGTACATTGTGAGAAGCTGGCTGTGTGAGTGAAATCAAAGCAAACCATTTAAGTACAGCAAGTATTTATAAAAATATAAGTATATATATATGATACATTGACAAATATACAGATACCTGAAAAGGGTTTAGCATCATGGACACGTTACACATCCATGGCACCCAATAGGTAGCGCACACACTTTGTTCCATCTTTGTGAAACATAATAAGCCTCATTTACTTCTTTGGGTAAAATGTGGGAATGTCCATGTGGGTTTCCATGTTGTCATTAACAAGGAGACAGGCAAGTAGTAAACAAAAAGCCACATTTGCTGTACATCAAAATCTCTTGTAAAAAAATAGCCTCATCTCCATTGTGTCAAAATCTCTGTTTTACTCATGGTGAACGCCGGGATTTATCTTTTCTTATAAATTCTTATACGGTTTGTGGCATTAATTGCACTGATTTAATGCAATATAAATTCTTTGAACCAAGTCTGGTGGGCTCATCACTAATTGGAAATAAATCTTGGGCTCTTAGCAGTCTTAATTATAAAAGGGTTTGTGTCCTGTGGGATGCTCTATGCATTAATATGTAGTAGAGGTCTTTGTCATAATTAACTGGAGATCTCTCTCTATAATAAACCAAATTATCTGCCACATCATTCCCTTTGTCTCTAGCAAAGCTTTATTTTTGGGTATTGAGGTTCCTTCAGTCTGCTGACAATGTGTATATTGTTCATTTGCGGCAATGTTACTGATCACCATCCGTAGAGAAGATTCCAGAGGTTGGTTTTATGGGACCTGGCCTATTTTCCAGAACAGGAAGACTTAAACAAGTGATGGGGAATTAGAACTACTGCAGACAATACAATACAACTGGACAATTCTTAATTTTTTCATAAGAATTAATAAATTAACCCTTTGTAACGAGAGCCTTTTTAAAGCAGACATATTCAAAGTTTGGCATTGAAGATCAATATATTTGTAGACAGTATAATTTTCTGCACATCATCACACATGCTGATGGAGAATTATGGGAGGATTCCATCATGGTCACCAATATGATAATACGTAGAAGCATAGGCTCATCATCTCTAGGCTGGGTATATGGGGATGACATGGTCGTATGGCAGCAACAGTGCAGAAAGGCGATCTTGGTACCTTAGCACAGGAGTTGGTGGACTTAAATATAAATATTAAGGGCCATTTCTCACACACACACACACACACACACACACACACACACACACACACACATACATATATATATGCGTTGCGTTTTAAAAAATGTGCAATAATGTTACCATTCACACTGTATGCGTTGCGTTTTTAAAAACAGTGTTTCCACATGTGTTTTTAAAAACTTCCTGCTGTATGTATTTTCCTGTGTTTTTTATTGATTTGTTCGAAAACGCAGATGTAATATATATGCGGAAACACATGCCTATAAAAATGCATGCCTTTAAAAAATGCATATAGTGTGATAGGGCTATAGCTATAACCGCTAGCGGGTTTCCCCGAAATATAAGACACTGTCTTATATTAATTTTAGGTGCCAAAAATGCACTAGGGCTTATTTCTGGGTGAAATATGCCTCCTGCCATGTCTTTTTTAAATATGGAAGCTGTCTCTGGGACATGGCAGGTCTTATTTTTGAGGAAAGGGCTCAAATTAGACACACGGGGGGGGGGGGGGGGGGGGGGGGGGGGAGATAGCAGCTAGGTCTTATATTCGGGGTAGGTCTTATATTCGGGGAAACAGGGTAGCTGCTAAGGTGGGGCCAGTAAAGTCAGGTCCAAACATGGCTCTGCTGTAGAAGTAAATATCTTTCTTTAATTATTTGATTGTTATTTATTTTACCAGTAATGCACTACATCAGGCCCTGTGTGTGTTGTGAAACAACATGGCTTCCTCCATATATTTATCCATACAGTTCTCTATTCAGTTACTTTAGTTCACTAAAGGGAAAAATGGACTATCCATTGTGTGATGGACGTGATCTCCTTTTGCATAGTGACCATCTTTAAATAATTTTCTCTTTCAGAAACGGCACAAAGCTGACAATTTTGTGAACAAGAAAAAAACTCAAGGTAGGTCTTTTATTAGTTGTGTTTATTCCTGGCTCTGTGGAACCACCATGTCTGTCGGCCTCGTTTTCCAGTTTTATGATTTGATCCCGGTGAGCTCTACTGGAGAGGTTTTATTTTCAAGGATGGAATCTGCTGGCATTTCAGTAATAGTCATGTGATGGAGACACGACACGCATACCCCAAAGGGGGCTTGAAGCACATTTATCTGATGCCAACCTCTTCCTGGTATACAAACACATTGCTGATTCTGGCAGTACATTGAATTTTGTAGTTTGCAGTTGTTAAAGAGCTCCAGGCTAAATATGTAAATGGTTTTGAGTGTGGGTATGCTAGGGTATTTTTTATACCTATACACACACAGGATTGTATGTTTGGAATATCCATCACTGCACGGATTGTTATAGATAATTCTTTGATAGGATTGCAGCAACATAATTGTTTTATTATGCCATTAAATGATGGTTATTGCTCCATATACCATATTTTGCAGACTATAAGATGCTCTTTTTTACCCCCAAAATTGGGGGGAAATAGTACCTGCGTCTTATGGTCCGAATGTGCGACCCCCACGGCCACGCCTTGGGCAAATGGTTGCTCGTTCATTGGGAGCTTCGAGTTACATGATTGGATCTTGGGAAAAATTTACAGCATGATGGTCTTGAATAAACCTTTTGTATTACCTGGCAGATCTAACTGAACATTTTCTGTCACCCTCTAGTTCTAAGAAATGGTGCCTGGGAGATCGTACATTGGGAAAAGGTATGTTTCCACATGCATGTTTTTCAAAATTATTACATATCTATCTGACAGTTCAATGGTTTTGTCGAACCTCTATAAAGCTTCCCAAATGAAGAATAAATAAATAAACTAATTTCTCAACACAACTATATTTAAAGTTTAATGTTCTAATTGTCAGTTCGGGTATGTTTCCACATCCGTCGGGACTCCCTGCGCTAAGCAACGGATCCCAACGAATCACATACACTTTAGTTGGCCACTAAAGTAATCCACAATGTTAACCCCTGCATCGGCGGAACGGCTCAGCGCCATGAGAACACAGCATTCATCGAGCAGGTAAAAAGTGTATGTGCTCTGTTAGGACCTCCCACCAAGCAATGCACATAGTGTAGGGGGTCCCGACGGATGTGGAAACATACCCTTACTCTGCATGTTTGAAGTGGCTGTATGGTAAACTATATGCTATTGTTAATACATGATACCTAAGCATATCTTTGTGTATATATACGCTGATATATAGCAAATGAGGTACAACTTGTTTCATAGAATTCTCTTTGATATTTTACTATGTGCATTGAATGTACCTTGTAGTAGTACTGCCCAGTGTTATCAGTGTTATTAGTATTGTAGTATTCCGGGTCAGCCTGCAAAATGTTGGAAACCCTAAATAAATTTGTATCATAGGAGTGAATGAGAATGTTTTTCGGAGAGTTGTGACTAGAGCGTTTGCCTAAAGAAGTGAAGTATATAGAACAAACTCCCGCTAGAGTAGTTTGAAGGTTTATCAGCTGACTAAACAGAAAATGTAAAGCTCTTGTGTTCCCCGGGTACTGTATCTGCCCATTAAAGCTCTGCAGCTCTGTCTGTTGTGTTTGGTTGATGGGACACTATGATCTTGATCCTTGCTTCACCAAGTGGATGAAAAAATAAAACTTTGGATTTGATTTGAATTTATTATGAGATCCAATGTCTACCAATACTAATATGGGCTTTCATACACCCTTTTTAGTTCATTTTTAGAAGCTTGGTTTTAGATTAGTTAAAATGGGTAGAACTGGATGTAAGGTTAGACTGCTAGGTGCTTCTCATTCACAAGCATTCTGTTTCTGGCAGAGAGTTAAAAAGATGGCATGGATGGGGTGGCATATTACTCTGACCATATGTAAAGAATCCGTCATTTAACTTTAATCTAAGGCAGTGGTTCCCAAACTGGGGGGACGTGACGGTGTTCTGGGGGGGGGGTGCATAGCTAGTGAGGCTGAAAAAGGAACAAGTAAGAAGCCAAGCATGGAGGAACTAGCTGCACACAGTGAGTAGAGTGCATGTAATATGTCTGTGTGTTAGTCTCTATGTGAGTGGTTCATGACTGCATGAGTGTAGTGCGTGTGTCTCTTTATGTGAATAATGAATGTTTCTGTACGTTTGCTGTGAAAACTAATAAAGTTCTATTGCCATTTCACACCAGTACTAGTACACAATACTGTAACACCAACACGGCTAGTGGGAAATGGCCCTCAATCTGGAACTGTGTAGTTTGAAGGGGAGGGGGCTCGATTATATTCCTATCTAGGAAAGGGGGGCCTGCAGGCTAAGTTTGGTATTTACAAACATACTGTACAGTATGTTACATATTAAAGTCACCCCCCTTCTGTGCCCTCCCACTCTGAAAAGCCGTCTGTTGGGTAAAATGCATCAGAGTAAGGGACTAGTTGAGAGTTGGATTGGTTGAACTGGTCACTTGCAAAGACAATTGTAGACAGCAGATTTTGAGGTCTAAGCAATATTATATTATAATATATAATATAAAGCAAAACTTGCATTCAAATTTGCAGCCTGGCTATTCAAAGGAGAACCATTCTTTGTTTGTAAAATACAGGGCAAGGGTTAGAAATCGTTTCTATGCCTGCCTGCTGTAAGACTGACAGTAGATGTGAGTAAAATGCCTTGGGCTGTCTGGGTCACTAAGCGCCAGACATGAACACCCACACAAGGTTACCTGGAGTTAACCTGCCAGGTTTATAAAATCCAAACTTCAGTAGAAAATCTTATGTGCCTTTACAAGACTAAAGCAGGGTACAGACGTGAAAATATGGGCTGATGCCCCCATATTATATACGGCCAATGTCCGTTGCTTTGCCTAGAGACTGCGGGTCTCCAGGCAATGCTATGGCTGAGCCGGGGAGAGCAGAGCTGTCTCCCCAGCCCCGCAGATGTGCCAGCTTCTGTACCCTGCTTAACAGTATGTGGGATTCTACTTTAGGAATTAATATGAATGTCTCTATGGGATTGGTAAAAAAAAGATCAGCACTTGTTGCCAAAAGTCTAAGTAAACTGTCTGCATAGGTGAAAAAAGATGGAAAAAAATTATGAATAGTGGGCGTATATACGATCAATGAGGTGTAAACCATAAGCTGGTACAGTGATTCCATGCATTTTGACCATCAGACTAAAGTTCCCTAGCACCATTTATGCACCTTGACATGCATTGCAGTATATCCAGGGCAGCATAGAAGCAGTACACAAAATGACCAAAAACTAGCTATGTGTACCTACATTATTGTTACTAATGTGCATCTGCATACTAACACTTGAGGATTCTGGCTGTCAGCCACAGAGGGGAGAGATCTGCAACGCTATGCACCCCTCCTCCCCCCATGTGTGAGAAAGAAGCCTGTGATCTGTACATTTACGGCAAGTGCTCACTAGGGTAAGGAGATTGAGATTAAAGCTTGAACACATTAAATAGCTGTACAGACAACTTCACTTTATCGTATATACACTACTGTAAAAGCTAAAAATTTAGCAAACAGATTTGCAAACAGTTTGGGAATCTAGCTAAAAATCGACCTGTTTATGGAGACCTTAAGGGTGTTGGTGATCTAAGGGTTGAAAGTCAGAATAGGCATATGTAAGAGTAAAATTTGACTAGAAAAAAGCACAGCTGGAATATGACTATGAAAGGTTGACATTTGAACTGCAGGTAGTCTCATGGGTTAGGTACTAACCCAGAAAATCTCGGAGTTGTACTACTAAGGTATGAGATCTGGGGGGCTCAAACAGTGTGTACTGTGAGAGTTACACGTGACCCAAAACCAGCTGGTGACCTGTGGATGGAGACAGCTAATCGGAGGATCGATCAGGAAAAGGGAGGACCATCTGCAGCAGAATCTACCATGCAGGAGGCTGATGCAGAGGACAGAGAGGGAGACAGTGAGGCAGAAGGCACTTGCTATAACCACACTACATATGGGGTGAGTACCACACACCATGTCCTAGTACTCATCTTAGCTCACTAAAAAAGTTATGTGCATCCCTGCATATATCACAGCAAATGGGCCTTGATCACATTTGTATATTATTACATAGAATAGTGACTTAAGGAAGTATGGCTTTTTACTTCTTTTTGAAAAATTCACCATAGAATAGAGTTTCTATGCTTAGGGCAACTAATCCACTCTATTTGCTCTGCTTCATGACAATGTGCTGCCTCGGCCCTCCCCAGTAACCGTGAGATGAAGACGGTAGCAAGCCATTCATTATGGAGAAATATTTTGGGAGCATCTTCCAATGTTCCAGGAAACACAGAAAGACTCTATCTCGGTAATGAAAAGACCAGTTATGAAGACGTGAATGTCATAATGGTCCAAGCAGACGTGGCTGGGTGAATGGCTTGTTGTTCCCCTCTGTAATGGAAGTGCCAAGAGACACATTGCACAAGGAAACTGATGGGAATGCAGTTATGTTAATGGTAGCACAAATAAATCTTTAATGTGTTCTTCTGAGTTCACTAACTGGAAATAATTGATCTTCATTAAGCATTGTAGCCTCTTATTACTTTTCTCTGGTTGGTTTCACTTTTTTTCTCCTCTTCAAAAAGAGAACAGCAGTACTTATGAATAAATAACACTGCAAAGCTCATTTGCTGTGGAATTAATTATCATGGTTGGTATACCACACCCCAACAGCACAATACAAGAGCAGTCTAAATGATAATACATCTCTTTCCGGCTTAGGTCTCATATACAAGCTGCTATTAATTATTTAGGAAAGATGATCACCTTTTTTTAGTGTACAATGATGGGCTTTTTAGCGGATCAACAAGCTACTATTTACATTGGGTAGATTTTTTTAGATCTTTTGCTCACAATAACCCATGTCACCTTTTGGTTGATTAATTTGTGATTTTTGTAGAATAAGATAATAACTCGCATAACCTCTTTACAACCACACCGAAACGCAACATCTTCCATGCCCTACATATCTAAAGAACATAATTATATATATTGCACAGTATTCTCTCCTCTAGTTAGAGATGTATGGTCTCTTTTTCAGGGGGCCCACTTGATTTAAAAAAAATTACTATATTTTTCTTTCTAGAAGGCACCCCCCCCCCTCCAAACAATAAACATGTGCACCTCCTGTGGAGCTAATATAATGGAATATAACATGATCCTGTTGTCTACTAGTATTAACTTGGAAGGAGCTGCAGCGCTTAGCCAGAGACTTGCTCCGGCTCTCAGCACTGCCCCTTCTATTTTGTAAATACCAGTATACAGCATGTTTTAGTTGAGAATAGACACTGATAAAAGCCAGGAATGAGTCTCTCAGTCTCTAGGCCAGTGATGGCGAACCTATGGCACACGTGCCAGAGGTGGCACTCATAGCCCTCTCTGTGGACACGAGAGCCATCAGTCAGCACAGAGGAAAGAACTGCAGCCTATTGGCTTTCAATGCTGTCAGTTCTCTTCCTCTCTCGTCTGATTGTACACAGCGTCCTATACCCTCTACAATTCTATCTTATAAAGCCCCCCCATACACCTTAAGATCAATCCATAGAATCTCCATTAGATCTACCAACAACTGTGTGGTATAGTGGCCTCCCTGATAGATTACATAGTGATTGCAAGGATTAGAAAGTTCCTCATATTACATGGTTTTGGTAGAACAAAATTTGATTGTACAGAAATTGTATGGGAAGATTGTAAGGTGTATGGGGGGCCTAAGAAAGTAGAGAGTGTGTTTTTTGTAGAGTAAGATAATAACTCACATAACCTCTTTACAACCACACCAAAACGCAACATCTTCCATGCCCTACATATCTAAAGAACATTATTATATATATTGCACAGTAGTCTCTCCTCTAGTTAGAGATGTATGGTCTCTTTTTCAGGGGGGCTACCCACTTGATTTGAAAAAAATTACTATATTTTTCTTTCTAGAAGGCACCCCCCCCCCTCCCCAAACAATAAACATGTGCACCTCCTGTGGTATAAGAAAGTTATAAGAAAGTAGAGGGTGTGTTTACATGTTTTGTGTGTGTGTGTAATTCAGGTTAAATTTCCATGCTGTCACTTTGAGTAAAATAAGTAGGGTTTGGGTTTCAGTTTGGGCACTCAATCTCTGACAGTTACACCATCATTGGTCTAGGCTGTCCGCAGTGCCTCCTCTCATGTTGTGTATTAGTACTTTCTCAGGTGGAAGGACAACGCTGAGAGCAGGAGTGAGTCTCTATGTTGTATTGCTGTTGAGATTGCAGAATGCACCTTTATGTTTCTCCCTCCCCAACACCATGGTGTGTCATATGATCTTATAGTTTGCAAAATATAGAACTTTTCAGCTGTAAAGCTGAGGCTAACCCTTGGTAAACAATTGAAAGATGATAAAGCAGGGAACGCTTGTGCATGAAAATGCTGTGGATTAAGATATTAAACTAAAACGATATTATGCAATGGACTGGTGTAAACCTAGATAATAGATCATTATTTATCACCTGGCAAGATCGAACAGAAATTTGCAGCATGTCAGATCGCATGGTGATCCGAGATGCTGGTAATTTCCCAGCCGATCTCATTACTTTGGTAGTGATATATAAGTCATATTTACTGTGTCTGTGTCCTTGACATCTCTCTTTACATGTGTGAGCTTGAGGCTTAACAGTTCTGTTCCGGCAACTGACCTCACTGAGAGATCACTTCAATTCCACCCGGCCAGGATTTGTTGCTTATTTACAGATATGGCAGCTTAGCCCCAGTATTGTTGGCAATGCTGTGTTATGAAACCTGTGAAAGCACTTGCAGGTATACACATTGTGATTTGTAATTTTACCAAATTCAGCTGAAACATTTTGACTAATTTGCTGAGGAGGGGGGGGGGGTAAAAGTTGTTGAGCGAGAAGGGGTGAGTGCAAGTAGAAAACTTGTTGAGCGGGAGGGGGAAAGTGTCTTGTGTTCTGGCAGAAAAATGTATATTTTTTGTGCTTGTGGGGGCACATGTTGGGGTTGCGAGGCCCTATGTGCCCGCATACTTAAGAAAGCAAGAGAGATGGCCCTGTTATGGAGGAATCACACTTGTATAACACAATAAAATATATAAGTAGAAGGTAAATGCACAGTAAATGGTTGTGACCCTAAATGTAGAATGTTTTACAATTTTACTCCCTGTGGGCTGGATGGGTATTCTGTCCACTTTGCTTGCATTGTGCCAAGATATATTTATATGCATTAAACAATATTTCTATGTAGGTAGCAAGTGGTGAAAGATAAAAAGAACTATTTAGATTCAACAATTTATCCAAGAAATATGTGCTGAGCTCTTCCCCGGGTCTGTGGGTAGTTTGTAGTCTGTAGGTTTTCTTTGACAAATAGACCTTTTGTTGTTTCTCATGTTACGGCCGCGTTGTAATAAATGTCCTCCTTTCCTCTGACTTTTTCAGTAGATTCTGGAGTTTTGCAGGCTAGAAAAATGTTCCTGTCTTTGTAAAATGAACAAAGTCTGGTAAAGATAGCAGCTCTGCTCTGTGATTGGAACAAGGCAATGATGCTTAGTCACAGTACACCGTGCGTTCTCCTTCTCTGTAATACATCACTGTTAGTCCTGGCTTGCACAGCAAAGCCCAAAGAAATGTCCGTATAATTGAGTTTTAGAACTCGAATTGATTTCCTATTTCTTATTAAATACAAATCCAACTTGTATGGTATTCTGAACATTGGGACACAAGCTTAAAATTTCACAAGCAGGTCCTAGAGAAATGTGCGCTTATCTTACTTTGGATGTGGTAGATATCCAAACCATGGAAATTCAGGATACAAAAGAGGCCACTCTCGCTGTGATCATGTACAACATTGTGTTCCCAGGTATAACATTCATGCCAGGCCAAAAGGCAGTAAATGAAATAATCTGCATTAGCAGTTGATACAATTTGCCTTATTATTGTAGTGTTGGCTTCTCTGTGCTTGGTCTGTGTTGAGTGCCAAGTCGGGATAAAAGCACCGCGCAGAGCAGACTTAAATAATTTAACTACTAAATTTCAGTTCTCTGAATGTTTTCTTGATAAAATCACTGTACAGTTAAAGCACACATTGAAATAAGGCGATAGATTGACCTCATCTGCCACCAGTTCTTGTCTGCTATGGGTTGGTATTCAGATTATGTGCTAGGGATTCTGCTGTATAACATGCTTTGAATTTGTTTTTTTGGACAAGAAGTATTCACATTTTTAATGATTGAGAAAAATAAAATGAAGTAAGCTAGACATACATGGTGCCATTCCACCTGTGAATGCTGTAAGGGCGGCACATACCATTTTCTTACTATACTGACTTGTATATGCATTTTATGTTTAATAAATTACAGCAGACATAGCAAGAATACATTATCCTGAGTTAGTCACTCGCCTCTCCTCCTCTTCCCGCTCTAAGAAGATCCCAGGCGAGGACGTGTCAGCAGGGAATTGGTGGACAGGTGAGTTCCTATGCGTTAGGTTAGGTTTTAGGGGCTAGTAGTAGAGGACTGAGAGGGGCTGCTGCAGAATGCCCAGAGGTCCGCAGGTTGGGCACCTGGGGTTTATAACGTGCTCCTAAAATCAACAATCTATCGTATGGCGATTTGTGGTGCACACCACTTTATGAAAACGATTTCTTCCCTAAACTTTGAAAGGGGATGGATATAGGACATCTTTGGGAGCAAAAATTTTTATAAGACACTTTCTTATCTGGGAAACACAGAAGCAGTGGACATTCTCTGAACCCACTGACTAACTTATAGAGTCACATTTTACAATCTGGCAGGAACAACCTATTTGCAGCTATTGAACGTCAAATTGATGGACTAATGGGGACCGAAGACCTACAAATTTCAGATTATGCTCTTTATGTTCCATCATGGATAAATTAGGATCTTCTAGACATTTTTAAGGAAAAGGTGTTTTTTTCAGCAGAAGCTGATGGTTATTGTTTAGCATAGTCTGTATATTTCTAGGGATGTCTTATTACCTTGGATGTTCCATATTTGCAGTTTTAGCATGCTTTACATATGGTGGTCCAGTTGGTTTTTATTTGTTATCAAATTCCAAGATGTATATTTATCTTTTGAATAAAAAAAAAAAAAAGGTATATGCCCTTTTGAGGCTTTGGGTTGAAGGATTAAGGATATAGAGATAGCTAGCCAAATGTAGAGGATGACATAGTTCAGTTCTGTAATGTATGTACCAAACAATAGGATGATGAAATTTTATATTTTGCATATAGCATACTGTTATATAATATGAAACAAATTTACAAAATGTGGACATGATCATGGTGGATTGTTTAATGTGCCAAAGATTCCTTGTCTGAAGGTAGTGAGTAAAGACTTCAATGTATGATACGTTTGGTGTAACTTCATCTTGGAACACATGGGAGGGGACACTGTACCATACTCTGTTCATCTAGCTGTAATAAAGGGCTCTGTTGTATGGTTCTTCCATACTATACATGTTCTCAAATCATGTGATAGTGTATGTCCTCATTTAATCTAAATCTGAAAGAGATTATTATAGATGATTAATATTTGTCATGTATAAAATGTATATGTGTTGCAAAAGGGTTAAATACATCTTGTGATTGAACTAATCATGTGCAGTACTGTGCTTCAGGATAAGGAGAGGAGATGCAAATCTATGTATTAGGTACCAGGTTTTGTGGCCAATTTTTTCCACTCCAAGACGTTGGTATTTGTAAATACATATAGAGCTTGTCCATGTTTTATTTGGGTTTTGTTGATTTGTACAGCTCTAACTCATGTGCAAGGTTTTTTTGATTCCCATAGTAAATAAAGAACCTTAATCCAGCACAACGTAATATCCTGACCTTCAGGATGGAACCTCCACGTCTTTAGGCTTCTGAGCATACCCTTCAACTTTTCCATTACTGATGAAGGGAAAAACGACAGTAAATTACATCAGTGACACCACGTTTGGTATTTGGAACAAGGAAGTACTGAGGTGGAGTGATACTTCCTTGTTCCAGATACTGCAAGTTGTGTTACTTCCGGTATTTGGAACAAGGAAGTACTGAGGTGGAGTGATACTTTCTTGTTCCAGATACTGCAAGTGGTGTTACTTCCGGTATTCAGAACCAGGAAGTACTGAGGTGGGGTGATACTTCCGTGTTCCAGGTACCATAAGTAATGTCACTTCCCGTATTCAGAACTAGGTAGTACTGAGGTATTACTGAGGTGGAGTGATACTTCCTTGTTCCAGATACTGGAAGTGACATCACAGACCTAACTTCCAGTATCGGGAGGTTTACTTCCCCTCACTCCTAGTTGTTAGCAGCTTAATTTAGGATGATGTGCGGGGTGGCAATGTAGGAGGGAGAATAAAGCATACAAAACTTGACTTTTCCAGCCAAAACGGTATACTTGTCAGGTATGCTTCTAAACCACTTCTAAATAAAGTTTGTGTAATGCAGAATGTTGTTAAGAGCCAATGGGAAGGGGAAGCTGTTTTCTTGAAATTTGTACATGATATGAGACTCCATGCGGTGTCCTGCTGCTATGGTTCAACACATCCTATTAAAAAACAAAACACAGTTCCCTCTGTATATTCTTGTGTGCTTAGAAATATGACTGGTGCATGTGTTTTATGCTTTTGCTTCTAACATGCATTTTGCAGACTCCTAACCACTTCACAGTTTCTTTCAGGTAAATGTTGGAGATATAGTAAAAATAAATGGCACAGAGTATATACCCGCTGACACTATTCTGCTCTCATCAAGGTAGAGATGCCCGCTGTTGGTAACACTATCTGGTTTCTCTACCCTGTTTTGACTTCCATCATTGCAAGGAATTGGGGAAAAACGATTTAGCTATGGCGAACTCTTCTTTCTGGAATTCTGGTCCACCGCCCAAAAGATTTATATACCGTTTTTCTTTATTTCCTTGAAGTTCTTCAAATCAGTCCATCCAAGAATGATGGATGTTTTCAAAATCTCATTTATAACTGGGTCTGTTATTTTCATTTAAAGAAACTGGTCAGATATAATGTAGATAATTATTGGTAACTAAACTAAAGTTTAAATATAGTCATTTACTCTTACGGTCATGTTTTCGTTATATTTCCTCCCTTTTTCTATCTTTTACCCTTACGACCCATTTATAAACAGAGAATGGAAACATCAGTCTTTTTTTCTTTTCCTAACTTGCTAATTTCTTTCCTAGTAAAAATTTCAATTGATGTCTCTGTCTCCTTTGTTTCCTGTTTTGTTCTCCATTCTGATCTTATTCGTATTGGGATACATAGGTGGCTATTGGGGAGATAGTGAAAGTACTCAATGGGGAACATCTCCCAGCTGACCTCATCAGTCTTTCATCCAGGTCAGAGACATTCGGGTGCAGACTGTGCAAATGGGTCCTGCTACACTTCCTACATTATAGAACAATTTATACAATTCATTAAAAATTATAACACATAAACATATATTCAGTTTATACTATTGGGAAAATGGCAACTCATGCTTTGAGCTTCATACACCAACCTAATAAGTAAAGGCCCCAATACACCTTTAGATTTCTGTCAGATTTCCTTTAGATTTCCTTTTGTTTTACCAAAACCATGTAATATAAGGGACTTTCTAAACCATCAAGTCTACCTGAGTCCAACCACAGAGGACCCAGCACTACATAGTTGTTGGTAGATCTAAAGGATATCTGACAGAGAGATCTAAAGGTGTAAGGAGACCATACATGTGTGAATTATTTTGTTTGATCAAGACGTCATGGAATTTAGTTGATCAAGCTTCTTATAGCTTTAGGGCTAATGTGACTTTAAAGTCCAGGTAGTGAAAATCAGGTTTTCCTGATCACTTCTAAATGCTTGATCTCAAAGTATTGGTTCAATTTTCCATTAAGTAGGTAGAATGGCAGATGCAATATTTGGAAAAGGGGGTTTCACCAGGGAAGATGTTCATTCTTTGCTAGAATATACCAAAGAAAACCAACAATACTTTATCTATGATCCATATTACCATAAATATTGTGCATGGCAACTTGTCCACCTTAACATGTTTTACCGGAGAGGCTCTATTACTGTCGGAGATGTCCGGAACACACAGATTATAATATGCATATTTTAGAGAAGAGCTGCTTTACAAATGTTCAAACGTTAGAGAACATAAAAGCCTTTTATGTAGACCTAAAATGGTCTTTGATTTAAATAATAATACTTTGAAATCATCAGGTTGCTAATGTTCCCATATGAACAAGTAGAACTCTGGATATCTATTCAGATGCACAGTAGATGACCTAAATTCTGAAAACCTAAGTTGATGGCAGGTTATACATACGTAATGTAGAGGATCCTTTGCACACAATGCCGAGACTACATTATAATTCATAGCATGATATCAGAAATTAGCTTTTATTGGCATGTCACATTTGCATGGCTCTGCATTTGACCAGTATCTGGTACTTGGCTTCTACAAATGCTGTTTATGTACTGAGTTTTCTTTTTTATGAGCTTTTCTTATTTTGTTTGATGTGTGAATTTTTTCTTTTCTGCACATTGGTTTTAGAAAAAAAAGTGTTCAATGCATAGGGGATAGGGGAAATATTTTTTTTCTTCACCTTTTGGCATGAAGAGCTTAATTGGAAAAGTGCATGATTCCAACAGAGGCAAAGTTTAATGCTGAATGCTCTGTAACCCCCCAATGCATGGTGGCTGTGCTCCAGTGTTTGACAATATTCAGGACCTGGGCTGCCTAAAATTGTTTCAGCATTCAATTCCAAACTCCTAAATATTGAGACCTTAAAAAGAATACAGTATATATAATGGTGGCTTACTTAATTCCTAAAGCCATGCTTGTTTTTTTATTCATTTAAATTGCCTGGAATTTTACTTCCTACAAGCAAATAACCAGGTCTCTTAGAAATATCTCAACTTTAATTTCAATTTTTTTTATTTTATATCCAGCTGTCTGCACTGTTTGGAGTTTATAGTTTGCTCTTTTTCGTTTTACACACTACAAGTCTAAACCACTTTTTTATATATATATATACAGTGTGTTTGAATCATTCTATGTTATTTTGGTAACACTTTTTTGTGTTTTGCTTATTGTTGTTTGTGCTTTTTTCGTCATCATAGTGAGCCGCAGGCCATGTGCTATATTGAGACCTCAAATCTAGATGGAGAGACTAACCTCAAGATCCGCCAGGTATGTGAAGTTTCAACAGATTACTTTTGCTCTACTCCATAGGGGCATTGGGTCCACTGATGGTTTATATCTCATAGCTGCTCTGTTGGTTTTTCTAGTTGAAACCATTGAAAAACATTAACAATTTGTAAATTACATCTGTTTCTAGGGTCAGGTCAGATTTGAGGATTAATGCTATCAACTGTTTAATTGCAGACCATGGGGAGAAATATGTAGCCATAGTCATTAAGCATATTTCTCATCTAATGTTGAGCCACATGAAAGCCCAGTGCAATGTCAGAAAAAAACTTGAGCGGACAGGTGAGTTTTTTCAGCTGAGAAACTCACCCTGAGTTACCTGAACAGGCAGAACGCCCAGTAGGTTAGAAAAAAAAAAAGAACAAATCCTAATCTTTAATGTTCAATTGCTATTTTGATGTATCATATCATAACATTGAAGTAAGTAAGTTTTGATTAAACATTGATCATCATTGGCTCTGTTTTGGGCAATCCTTATTTAGTCTAGAAAACTTGATCACAATCGCCAACCAAAAGCAGTGCTTCCATTGGCTTACAATTCTATAGAATAGTCCCAGTAAATATTAATATTTCTCTCGTGGATGGGTGAATGGAGGAGATATGGGTGACCAGTTAAACTGATGGTCTGCATTGAATAGGGTATACACAAGCCCCCCAAATTCATGGTCTCAGGAGTGTAGATTAGCTGTTCTACTTTTTAATTAAAATAAAAATGTGTTACTTTAATTATATTCAGTGATTCTTCATGTCAGAGTAACAGCTGGGCTGTGCTCTGTACGGCTTTCTTTCTACAGACCTTACTGTCTAAATTGACAGCTGGAAAGATTTCTCAGTGAGGACATTAATACAGGAATTGTTCCTTTGAATGAAGTGCTTGACTTTTTCCTAATGCTTTCTCATCAGGGTCTTTCGCTGACCGCAGACATGAAGGACATTGACACGCTGATGAGCTTGTCTGGAAAAATTGAATGTGAAAGCCCAAACAGACATCTATATGATTTTAATGGAAACATCAGGCTGGATGGACATGGGTGCGTAGTTAAATGTTTGACAATTTCACCTTGTACCACATCTTTAATTTGGGGCTTATCAGCAGGCTGTCCTCGAACGATGGCTATACAACACTCAAATTAATTACTGCTCAGACACTCTAAAGCAGGGGTGGGCAAACTTTTTGACTTGTGGGCCACAATGGGTTTTTAGATGTGACATAGGGGCCGGACCAAGAGCCTGCAAGGGCTGTCTGGCATAAGGGTCCTAAGTCCTCTCAGCTAGGACAGGGTATAAAAAAATAAAATATGTTAAATAGAAGCTTTTAATAGAGAAGATTCTATTGCAGGTAATCTATGACCTCTAGGAAATATTCCAAACAATTATCCTCTAGCCGGAGCATCTTGGCACCAAGGTGATTAAGGGCCACTCTAAAAGACCAAAGGAATGATTTTGGCCCCTTAGCCTTAGTTTGTCTAAAGGCCCCCACACACACACCAAGTGGGGGCCGACAGAGCTGGTGCGATCAGCTCTGGTGTGCAGCGTGATGATGTCATCACGCTGCATTCCCGACCTGTAAGCATCGGCGAACACCCTTTGTGTGCCGGCCGTTAGCTTCAATGAAGATGCCGGTCTTCATTGAAGTTAATGGCATCGGCCAGAGAACATCAGACATGTCCGTTCTCTGGCCGACCGAGCTGTGGGGCGACAGGGATCTGTCGCCCCATGTTGGCACCCCCGATCAGCGGCCGATTTTGCCGGTGGCCATAAGCGCGCACGCCCATCGGTTGGTGGCAAAATCGGCCGCCGCTCAGTGGGTGTATGGCAGGCTTTAGTCTGCTCTAGAGTCACAAGCCACTGTTTCCATCCATTTTACCTTTTCTGGTTTCTCTGTACAACTTCATTACATTCTGCAATGCTCCCCAACCTCAAGCCTTGTTCCACTCACCTGTTCTCTTCACTTCTACATGATCACTTGTTTGCCCATTCCTTCTTCTGCTCTTCCCATTCCTTGTGTCTCTCACTAACCCATCTTCTGGAATCCATCCATCATACTAAACAAAATGGCGCCATTGCCTAACGGATCCTGTTTAATGAGAATTTTATTCTTTTGATATAAAATCAGAATAATTGGTTACCAATGTCTCCAACCATCTTCAATTTTCATAATGCAATATATTGCGTCTTTGAAAGGTAGACATTATTTAAATCTCATATGCTGTATCTCTGACAAGGCTGTACCAATGATATGTTATTGTGGCTTTCATGTTCATATCCCTCTATGTTATTGGAGAGTCCTTCCTAACTCAGACAGTGTTATGATTGAGTATTGAATTTCACGCCTGTGATAAAACAAATGAAGCTCTGTGTCTTGTAAAGGTCAGCATGTCCAGGATATCAAGAGAAAATATTACATTTCACCTAATCCTTAGGCAGTCAAATATCAGCAATGCTGGAGGTCATATTAATGCAGAATTTTCCATTAAATATCCCAGAATATGAAGATAAATAGTTTAATTTCTCCTAGTTTCAATACTGTTAAATATCATGAGAAGTGGGGGGGCTGTTTTCATGTAGAAATTTCAATTATGAGTCACTGATGCATATTCTATTAGAAGGTAAAATTCAAATTATAGTTTGGTGTAACATACTGTACTTTTGAATAAATATGGCTTAAGAAAATAAAACAACTCAAAAGCTCCATGTATATAGTATTCCCCAAAAATTTGGCATTCTCCAAAAATAAGGCACCTGTACATTTTTGCCTCATGCTGAAATATGAGGCACCCCTGAAGATACGGTACTGTAACTCTGGACAGGGGGATTAGAGGGGGCAATCAAAATGACACAGGAGGATCAGAAGGGGTGCTAAAATGGTAATACCCCCTCTGTATCTCCTGTGCCATTTTGACTCCTCCCTCTGATCCCTCTGTGTCATTTTAAGTGACCCCCCCCCCACCCTGATACCCCAGTGCTGTATTCTTATTCATGGAAAAAAAAAACATCCCCCGAAGATAAGATGTAGGGCATCTTTGGGAGCAAAAATGTATATAAGACATTATTAGACATTATTATATCGGGAAAACACGGTATCAATGTATTTTCAGATCTTGATAAACCTTGTAGACTTACCATTGCTTTGCTTTTGCTGCTCATTTTTAACTGTAGGGTTAGATCAAAAACATGTTATAAAGGTCCTACTCACGTCAACAGTTAATAAGCAGGCAGACAGATGTCTCTCTCATTTGTAAAAAAAAAAAAAAAAATCCTATCACATGTTACTTTTAGATAATTCATCCACTTTACAAAGGCCCAATAATTTCCCTTTAATCTTAATAAAGTGCTTCAATAATAGCTTTATGCTGTATGACTGCAGCAGCATTAACGAGAACAGAATTCAGGTGCATGGACAACTCTTTAATCCTGCTGTTCAGAACCTATCCAGCCTGTTTACACAAACTAGAGGAAGAAGAAAGGCTAGCGCTAAGTGAAGTCTATGTGCTCCTTGTTGTCCATGGATGATATGCTGACTTGAATTGAAATGAATACGGATCCAATTATTATGTTTAAGTATGTGACCTCCAGGTAAAAAAGGAACCCATTTATATATTGGACACTCTAGAAACTAATAATTCATTTAGAAAATGTCTATGTGACCTGGCTAACCACTCTGAGCAGGACAACTGGACAAAAGGATGAACCTTGGTTGTCTTCAGTTCAGTACTGTGGTTTGCAAATTGCACACTAAATGTTATCGTGCTGTACATGTACATCTCTATAAATGTACACTTAGTGGAAGTGCACCATTTTAGTGAGTGGGTGGACAAAAATACTCAGTTAAAGCAGAAGTTTTTAATCTGAGTTATAGTATTTATTTGTGTTACATGGAATATTTCTAGATTGAAATGTGAAGTCTGTCTAATAATTCAGAGCGGGTAGACAGAGTACACAGATTGTACCATTTCAGATTTGTATACTTGAATACTTGTATATTTATTGATTCAATAAGCCAATAAAGAGTAAACTGCAAACTTTCTGTATACTTGATTTTATTGTCTGAAAGGGCTGGACATTAACTAGACAACCAGGATATCAGCCATGGTAGCCCAGACATTGTCTGAAGGATTGTATGCATTTGTTCAGGAAAGCCATATTAGTAATGTCCTTTATAGTATTAATGCAGCAATAATATAACAGCCATAGTAAAGTGTTGTACCATGTTAGCCATCGATTAATACAGAGAGTTTGGAGTCCAAGTGATCCCCTTTATTGGCTAACTGAAGTCGTTGAAAAAGCCAACTTTCGGATGTCTCAGATCCCTTCTTAAGACGTAATACAATTCTGTTTTTTGAGACTCGTATTTACTGTATACACAAATATATACAGGGGTGTACATAACTTTTTAAGTGAGCTCCTCAGATGAGTACCAGGAGATGGAGATGGTGTTTGGTACTCACCCCATATGTAGGGTGGTCTTCCTCACTGTCTCCCTCACTGTCCTCTGTGTCACCTACCTGCATGGTAGGTTCTTCTGCAGATGGACCTCCCTGTTGCTGATTGAGCCTCCGATTAGCTGTCTCCATCCACAGGTCACCAGCTGGCTTTGGGTCAAATGTAACTCTCAAAGTACAACACCATATGAACCCCCAGATCTCATACCTCAGTAATGCAACCCTGGCATTTTCTGGGTTATTAACAAACCCCTGAGACTACCTGCAGTCCAAATGTCAACTTTTCATAGTCACACAATGCTTTTCTCTTGTCAGATTTTACCCTCACATGTGTCTTCTCTGACTTTCATCCCCCAGATCGGCAACACCCTTAAGGCCCCCACACACGTACCGAGTGGGGGCCGACAGAGCTGCTAAGATCAGATCTGAAGTGCAGCGTGATGACGTCATCACGCTCCTCTTCAGAGCTGACAGCCGGTCTTCATTGAAGTTAATGGCATCGGCCAGAGAATATCGGACATGTAGGTTCTCTGGCTGGCTGAGCTGTGGCCCATGTGGGCATCCCCGATCGGCGGCCGATTTTGCAGACGGCCACGAGCGCGCACGCCCTTCAGCCGGTGGCAAAATCCGCCACCGATCGGTGCCTGTATGGCAGGCTTACCCAATAGATCTCAGATTCTCTTTCGAATCTATGCTTGTGCAATATCTTATGAAATAGTGTTGTATGTTCATGCAGTTTATGTACAATTCTAACGGACAAACAAGTGAGATAATTGTTGTGAAGGAGCCATACCTCCGCATTGTTTGTAGCCCTTGAAGATCATAGTTGGGAATGTGTCTTGTATATCATTCAGATACGGCTGGCTGCCTTTCATAGCCGACAATGAACTGCGGGGATTCAGGTTTTTCAGCATTCTAGTCACTTCTTCCTTGCCGTTCAATTAAAGGAATGTGGAGGTCAGCAGCTATCGCTATAACCTTGATAGTTTTACTTCTAAAACTAAAAAGTATACTTTTAAATCCAAATTTTTTTTATTTCTTTAAAGAAAGTTGGTTTATTGGATTAGATCATTAACAGTATATTTTGCCTATGTAACTTTTGACTTTAGACAAGTTGGCCAAAACTAGGTGTCAGAAGACTTTAGTCGGCAGTCGCAGTTCCTTTGCTCCTTAGCGTGCATTTTATTGAGGAGGCTTAATTCTCTATTGCAGGCATGAGACCACCGCTAAGAGGACTTTTTCCATAATGTGCTTGCTTGCAGGGTGTTTTGCACATTAGGGTATTCCTTACAAGCATTCTCTTGCCGATGAAGATTTGTACCCCCTCTTCTATTGCTACCTCCTGGTTTCCTCAGCTGTTTCGGCCATAGAGCACCGACTGATGCGGTAGCTTTTGCACACTGGCACTGAAGTTATGTTGCCCCTAGCTCATTATTGGCACCAGACTGAAATTACATTAATACATGTAATATATTGCAGTTCAACTATCTTACTAGGTTTTTCTTCTACATGCAAACTGCCTTTGAATGGCTACACTCACTCCACTTTACCTATGGAACTGAAATGTAGCCATCATGATGAGAGGGTTGTGTACAACTCTCAGGTCCTCGATTGACCCATTAGGCCGCCCTGCCTACTTTCCATAGTCTTCTATGGAACACTCTGTATACACTTACAATTTTGGTACTTTTTGATCAACAAGTGACTAACCAAACTTATCAAGATAATTTTTCATTTTATAAACTAAGACTATTAACCACCGTATTAATTCTCCCAGTGTTGATCTTAACACTGTTACTTTCAATTTAGTGGGATAACCTTACCCTGTTTCCCAGAAAATGTCACCCTTAAATTTTTGCCTCACGCTGAAATACAAGGCATCCCCCCAAAAATAAGGCACCCCCAAAGAAACAGTACTGTAGCTCTGGTAATCCCCCCTCTGAGTCTCCTGTGCCATTTTGATCCCCCCACCCTGATACCCCAATGCCATATTCTTCTTCATGCAATAATAAGACATCCCCCGAAAATAAAATGTAGGGCATCTTTGGGAGCAAAAAATTATATGAGACACTGTCTTATTTTTGGGGAAACATGGTAGCTACAAAATGCCAAGAGGGTGCTCAAGCTTAGGTTCTGTGCAATATGCAAAGATACAAAAAGATTATTACAAAATGTTCATATTGCCTGCTTAGTGCACTTCCTTACTAAGCCTACAGTTACCCAAGAACATACTGAAGATTACAGAGAATTTGCCTTCTGCTTTCCACTATATTGTTGGATTTGTTGTGTTTGTCCTGGACTGAGCCAGTAGGTATCCTACTCCCTCTACTGGATACATAATTTCTGTCTCTATATAAATGCCTGAATGAGAGTAATGTTAGAGTCTACTAGTGGTGACCTCAACAAAATAAAACATTGGGTCTTCTGTTTACTGGAAAAGGACACGCTTGCGGTAATGGGTCTATTGCTGGTAACTAAACCTGCGTTAGTGCTGCGGCACAAAAACTGTAGAACTGTAGAAGGTCAAAAAATTGGTCACATTTACTGCAACCAAATTACCCTTTCGTATGTAGTTACAAAATGGTTCTATAATCCTATACCTCAAGGCATCACTACAGTAAAAACTAAAATATCTTTATTTAGGTTGTTAAAATATTTACCAGTTTGATATTTTATAGACTCCCAAAGTGACCCAAATTACTAGGTTTATTTTACTGGACTTATTTAAATCTTAAGGTATTAACCACTGTGTATCGAAGGCACCCCCCAACACCTGCCATTATGGAGATACTCAGACTCAGCCTGTCAAGCCATCATAATATGACCTTTCTCACATCTCCTTTCATTTGTGACCATTTCCTTTTTTATATAACACATCACCTTCATTTCTTAACACATTACCTTCTGTCTGGTTGTAATGTTAAGGCTGATGATATGTTATATGTATGAAAATTGTCAGCCAATTCAGATGGCTTTCTGGTCACAGCAAGAAATGGTACTAAAAACATATCTAATGGAATACTCATGTTTCAGCTCCAACTACGTCAGGTGACTTCAGCTAGCTCTATGGTTGATGGCCTAGATATTGCTGGTAGTTCATCCTGGGATCTATTAATAATGTATCGGTGTGGTTTAACAATGCTGAAAATAGTCCATCACACAGTCTGGAAACGCATGAGAAACTTTGCTGATTTATTGTTGAGAAAGACATTGATGGTTGTGAAGGCCTCAGCTCATTTAAATGACATAAACTCTAGCTGAGATGATTCAAGGCTTTCTTAAACCTTTTCTCCATTTAAGGAAAGAAAAAAAAAATATATATATATTCCAATGAGCCCCGAATATGGGGCTCCTACTCCTAGCACCCTGGCTTCACCAAGTACCAAATATACTTGAATATAAGCAGAATTTTTTTAGCACCTGAAATGTGGTCAAAAAATTTTATTCTGCTTATATTCGGGTCAAAAAATGAAAATCGCAGCATTTTGTAGCTGGACTTTATGAGTGAATTGCAAAGCCTTCGAACATGCTTTCATCACTTAAATTGATGGAGATGTAGTAGGGCTGGACAATAATTCAATATCAATATATAGCGATATAATTTTATATCGAAATATCAGAAATGTATATAGAAATATCGGAAATGTGTTTACAAATTGTATCATTTGTCACAGAATAACGTTCAGTCAGGGGCGGTCCTAGGGAGATTGTCTCTCTGGGCCAGCACTTCCTCTGCCATGCCCCCCTTGCCCCCAGAGAGATCACGCTGCCATCCCATGCCTCTCCTGTGATCTAGTGACTCCTCCTCTATGCTTTGCTGCAGCTATGCACAGAGAGGCACATCTCCATAGAACAGGGGACCCATCGAGATCAGCCTCCCAGTGTCACTGACGTTCATTCTGCTGGACAGGGGACACAAAGGGGGGAAGCTGATCCTGACATGTCCCCTGTCCATAGAACTCTCAGTTACAGGGGGGGGGCTCCCACATACAGGGATATCAGTTGAGGGGAGGTGGGTGCACTGACCCCCCTGGTGCTATTGCGCTGGCCATTCCATAGCGCTACTGGCGCTGTGCTGGGGTTGCTGGCATCTGACATCCATTGTGTGTGTCCCCAGCAGTTTTTTCCTGAGGCTTTTTAATATTGTCCATATAGATATCAGAATTATATCGTATCGACCAAAATTAAGAAATATATTGTGATATAAATTCTTGCCATATCGTCCAGTTCTAAGATGTAGAAAAGGGTTGTGGGAAAATTTGGGGGAAAAAATTATTGCTCTAGCATATGTAATTTTTGCATAAATTAGGTTCAAAGTCAAATTTGAACTTATTTTGTGCAAAAACTTGATATGCTAGAACAATACTTTTGTCTTTACAATGTCCCCACATCCTTGTGGAATAGTGATGATATCATGTTCAGGGGCTTTGTAAATAACTTACAAATCTGCTGAATTAAATAATTACACCTCAAAACAAAAGCACATTTGCTGTGTGATTCGGTGCCTCAGTTGCTGCATTTCCCACCCTAGGCTTTATACCCGAGTCATTCAGTTTTTCCAGATTTTTTTTCTAAAATTGGGTACCTCGGCTTATATTCGGGTCGGCTTATACTCTAGTATATACGGTAGCTTTCACAACTCTGGACAGAGGACACTTGTTATACAAATTGTAATAATTACAGTCACATGACTGAAATAATATTTTATTCTCCAGTTTATATAATATAATTCTTGCTCATTATTTCTTTATATAGTGTGTCTGCTTTAAATATGACTTTAGATTCGGATTGAGTTTTTTGCATCCCCACGTCCATCCCTACCACTATTACAGCACCATGAAGACAGATGTCCTTCTGGAAATATTCACCCAAAAATTTATTTGAAAGTTTGCATTTACATTTTCCACAAAGAATCTTTGCCAGAATTCATATGTGTTGGCCGAATAGTTTTCAGGCTTTTTTTCCTATTTGTTTAACTTCCAATAATGTTTTGCATATTGCAGTGTATCTGTCTTCCTCTCAGGCATTGGAGAATAGAAAAATAGAAAAAGAATAAGGCCTCAGCTTCCATCAATATATTTGTTTACAGTTTTGTTTAATTTATATATTATTTTAGCATTTGTTGCCTCTGTTCTCACAGATTGAGTCATTGTCCTCATGTAACCAAACTGCCCAGAGACATTGTTTAACATTTCCTACACAATTAATTTGTTGTATTAACCGCCCTAGCGTTCGGGACGGCACCAACTCGTCCAGCGCTGATTCCAGCGAGATTTAGTACATAGCAGCATAACTTTGTGCCCTGATTTTTGTGTTTTCTCGTGAATGTCTATTAGACCCTTGTACAGACAGATTTTGGGAAGTAACAGGCCTACAACATAAAGAAAAATTTACCATTAAAGTCTATGGTGCACTTTTGGTACAGAAATCTGGACCTCAGCAGTGCGCTAGGGAGGTTAAGCACTTTGTTATAGACATATGATTTTTGCCTGCTTTTCTATATTAGGGTTTGCAATACATATACTGGGCTAATCATATGTGATCAAGAGGTTTAACAAATGATTTTACTTGATTAATTGGTATTACAAATATAGTAATATTTGTTTTGGGGCTGAGAGTTGGGCAACACGGGGCTACCAGTGCAGGGTTTTCAGTTCTTAAATAGTTGGAGCCCACATGTACTTTTAACCTGCCCTTGCATTGATCCTAAAACAAAATCCTCCCTTCACAAATCCTAACGCATGAAATCATCACAGAAAGACTTAAAGTGAAATAAAGCCACCAGAATCAATGCTTTAATATTAGCTCCTTTATTAGCAGAAAAGGCATTTAACAATTATTTTTTGTTTATTCTAGAACTGTCCCGCTAGGCCCGGACCAGATTCTTCTGAGAGGAGCTCAACTGAGGAACACGCAGTGGGTCCATGGAATAGTTGTCTACACAGGCCATGACACAAAACTCATGCAGGTGGCTGAATACTTTATTATTGTCTCTTTTTCTCAGACTCCATTATTGAATAGCTTCTGAATATTAAAAAGTCATAGAAAACCATTTTACTTTAGCTAAACATGCACGCATCAACTTTTGCTCAATCTTCAAATCAATCAGCTTATGCGATCGAAATATCTGTGTAAACCTTAACTCTATCTATCATCTATCTATCTATCTATCTATCTATCTATCTATCTATCTATCTATCTATCTATCTATCTATCTATCTATCTATCTATCTATCTATCTATCTATCTATCTATCTATCTATCTATCTATCTATCTATCTATCTATCTATCTATCTATCTATCTATCTATCTATCTATCTATCTATCTATCTATCTATCTATCTATCTATCTATCTATCTCTATTTCAGAGGTTCTCAACCTGTGGGTCGGGTGTCAAACAACTATTTCACAGGGGTTGCCACATTCACTAAAAGCTAAGAAGGAGTAGCTCTGATACCCACCAGCAGGATGGAAGGTTAGGAGGTATAGTAATGCCCCATCCCTTCTAACTTTCCAACCTCACAGAGTTTCAAAGTGGGACAAGAGGAGAGAAGGGACATTACACTTACCTGATTGTGCCAGATGTGACGTCAAGGAGTGTCACTTCCAGTATTTGGAAAGTGAAAGTGACACCCCACATCACATCCAGGGTCGCGAACCTAAAAAGGTTGAGAACTGATCTATCTATCCAGATTATAAGCTAATAAGCTGACGGAATTTATAATTCCAGGCTCAGTCCTTGGCCCGGCCTTTTTCTGCCTCTACACCTCCTCCCATGGCAAACTCATCTAATCCTTTGGCCTGTAATACCATTTATATGCTGATGGCACCCAAATGTACCTATCCATTTCAGCCTTTATTCCCGCTTTCCTGGAAAATCTCACAGTGTCTATCCACCATCTCTTCATGGATGGCTGACAGATTCCTTTAACTCAACCTGAGCAAAACGGAACTCATCATCTTTCCTCCATCATCTTCCAAGCCTCCCCCCAATATCTCACTTCCTCAATAGCCTTGGTGTCACCTCTGACTCTGCACTCTCCTTTACTCCCCACATCCAGAACATTGCTAGATCCTGCCATCTGCGTGACATCTCCAAGATACGCCCCTTCCTATGCCCAGAGACCACCTGCTACATGCTCTTATCATTTCTAGTCTGGACTACTGCAACATCATGTCATCTACTCATCCCTAACATCACCACCTTGCCAGCCCCCCCCCCCCCCCCCCCCCCCCACCTTTTTTATACTCTGATCCCCAATCTATTTTATTGTAAGCACGTTCGGGCAGGGTCCTCAACTCCTCCTCTGTCATAACCTGTATCTGTGTGTTATCTTGTGTTGCATCTCAACTCTAATTTACTGTACAGCGCTGCGTAATATGTTGGCGCTACATAAATAAATGATGATAATAATAATTTCTCACCTTTTTGTTTAGAATTCAACTAGACCTCCTCTGAAGTTGTCCAATGTGGAGAGAATCACCAACATGCAGATCCTGCTTCTCTTCGGCACACTCATCACTATTTCTTTAATCTGTTCTATTGGCTCCTCTATCTGGAACGCCAGGCATGACCAGGGGGACTGGTATCTTAGTCTGAATTGTAAGAGGAAATATTTGTTTTGTTCAGTTTAATTATCTCTGCTTTCTTTTTCTTTTAAAGCTTTATACTCCCTCAGTTTAATATCCCACCTCTCAATAGACTATTATAAATGAGGTAATAAAGAACAAAAATGATATAGCTGACCTCCAAAATCCTTTTCTGTGTGCTGCCCTTGAGGACTGAAATTGGATAGCCCGAATATCCTTCTGAAACATCCTTCTGAAATAATTTGGAGTGTTGGGTTTAGAGTTGTTGCCCAACCACCAGTAGAGTATACAGATCTATTTACTATTGTTTCAATCCTTTCCCTTCTCTTCCTCAACTTTCCTTTGAGCCAATTTTCGATTGCTAAATTCTAAAGAATTCTGCAATGTATAATATGTACTATTCAAGTCTGCATCAGAGACCATCATCTTGCCTCCTAGGCAACATAGGCAAATTGAACCAGGCTGTTAATTAAAACCGCACCCCCTGACACTGCCTTTTGCATGTTGGGGATGTAGTTGGATTCAGGTTTTGTTTTTGAATTTTGAGAGTCAGAATTTGCATGCCATTAACCTCCCTGGTGGTTTGCCAAAGTAGTGCAGTTTGGGATACACTCGGGGATACTCCCCTATCCTTGATGATCCCCTGGCCATCCTTAATCTCGCCATACTTACATACACCTGTAGTCTGCATTTAGGACAAGCCTGTATATACAGCAAGGTGTCTTGAACAGGAGGAAACGGGACGAAAGGATATATTTATCCCATACACTCCCCCATCTCCGCTCCATGAGCAATTACTCAGGTTATGAACCGTCTTTTGGATAAACTCCATATACGACTTTTCTACACGAGATCAGGCTCTGATATAGGAGCCCTATGCAGATGAGAGCCCCCCGTTCCCCAAAATAGACCGCGGAACCCGGTCCCGCCGCTACGGGAGCCGTCTATTCCCATACCCCATGCCTTGGTCAAAGGCTCAACCTCGTTGGCAAGTATACCACCTAACCTAAAGATCTCATCAATTCCCCTGAAGAAGCGGCCATCAGCCGCGAAACGCGTTGAGATACATTGATGTTTGTATGACATTGTCGCATTGAACATGTAACATGAGACTTTACTCGTGATGCAAACCATTTAATGTATTATGTATTGTATCCCTTTATTGTGAAACTTTGTTTAGAAATGTTATAAATGATACACACCGATCTACATAGGTTTATAGAAGGTCAATAAACCACCTTTATCTACTTTAATTGCCGTAAGAAAGTCCCATTTTCTTGTGTGTGCCAGTCAATCGTTTAGATCTACTGGTAAAGGGTGCCACTACACATTGGTATTTACCGTGTGAAACCTTTTTTTTTCAAAGTATTGAGATGAACTTTTCATATTGACCAAATACTTATTTTCCACCCTAATTTGCATATAAATTCCTTAAGAATCAGACAATGTGATTTCCTGGATTCGTTCCCCCCATTCTGTCTCTCATAGTTGAGGTGACCTATGATGAAAATTACACGCATCTCCTCATCTTTTTACGTGGGAGAACTGAAACAAGTGGTGGATGGACTAAATTACTTTTTTTCCCCAACTGTATGTATCTATGTTCTGTACATTAATTGTTTTCTTAACCATTACAGACGGTAGATAGATAGATAGATAGATAGATAGATAGATAGATAGATAGATAGATAGATAGATGGTAAGCTAGTCATACACGACTAAATTCCAGTTCAATCGACCCCCGATCAATCACAGCATGGTGACGTCACCACGCTGTGATTGATCGGTGATCAATTGAACGGAAATCAATGTGCACCACATGAGCACATAGATTACCGTTCAATGGAGACCTCCATGTAGCCTTTCTCCCCAGCTTCCAGCGTGTGAATGCTTTTTTTCCAACATGTTGGAACCCTTTTCAATCGAAATTCTTTGAGCGCTCTCTATTGAACCCGCTCGAAGGAAGGCACACACAGGTAGGATTGTAAGCAGATTAGAGTACAATCAATCACCGTGACTGCGCACGTTGATTTATTGTACTTGAATCGTTTTACAAATCTACCTGTGTGTGCCTAGCTTTAAGTCTTGGTCTTTGTCATGTAATACTTTTCCTCAGACCTTGCCCTAGCCCAAGTGAAAATGTCATAGAATGGCAATGCTTGGCTGAGCACTACTTTTAGAACCGTGCCGGCTAGCTTTTGGGTGATATACAACAACTGTCTTGCATGATCAGTAAATATAAAAAGTCACTCTTTTTGTTATTCTCTCCGAGTGTTCGGACATTAGCATCCCTCATTGCAGTAGTAAGTAGTGAACTTGGCCTGTTCATCAGCAGATCTTGTAAAATTTAAGAGAGTAGAGATTACAATTTGTGTTTTGGCATGTGATCGCACTTGGAAAAGTCATCCTAAGCACTTCGAGCATTAGTCTGCTGTAGAGAGATGCTGTGGGCTGTGTGGCAGATTGTTTTGTATGAAAAGCAAGGCACTTGTCTGGAAGCAATTGTAACATATTCCTTTATCTGTGATCACTGAACAGATGGTGGAGCTAACAACTTTGGACTGAATTTTTTAACATTTATCATTCTCTTCAACAATCTCATACCCATCAGTTTGCTGGTGACTTTGGAAGTGGTGAAATTCATACAAGCGTACTTCATAAATTGGGTAGGTATTTACAAAATGGTAAATAATAAAATGAACAACGTCTTGGTTGTATATATATTATAACACCTCATTGCTTTTATTGTGATTAGGATGTAGATATGCATTATGAAGCAACAGACACTCCCGCCATGGCCAGGACATCTAATCTAAATGAGGAACTGGGACAAGTGAGTTATTGCACCTTAATTTTTTTTACAGCCTGAACAGTGCAGTTGCATACAATAATAATTACAAATAAAAAATGGTAATGCATGTTACATGTTTGTACTAAATCTAGCCAAATGACTAGATGGAGTCTCACACTAAGATTATTGTATATGCTTGAGTATACGTCGAGGTTTCCAGTCTAAAAGTGCTGGGGGGAAAAAAAAGCCTTGGCTTATACTCGAGTCAGCATCCGACTTACCTGTCCAGTTGGTTGCTGGTTTGCAGGCACTGGCAGCCTCTGTGAATAGTCCAAACGGTTCCCCACATTGGCTGTTAAAGTGTAAGCCAACTTGGGCGGCAGTGGCATCCAGTGGACTATTTGTAAATTTTTACTGGAAAAGGTGGAATTTCAATGAGAAAACTCCACTGCTTATGATTCAAACATAAACATAAGTTTCCATTTCATGTATTGGTCCCAATACTAATAACAATTATAATAATAATTAAAAAAATATTCCTGTTTCATGTTTGAGTCATAAGAAGTGCCTTGAAAACCCATCCTGTAATAACAATAAACCTGTGTTCTCTTAATTTTATTGAGGGTGTGACACTAAGATTAATCCTGTTTGATTCATTTCTATGGGCTTTCTCTATATTGTTGTCATTTTGAAAACTCCACTAACTTTTCTTTTCCTCCCTTGGCTTATACTTGGGTCATTTCCCAGTTATGTAGATAAAATAATATACCTCTTCTTAAATCAGGTCGGCTTATACTCGAGTATAATACGGTTGGTGCAGCTCTGTATATTTGTAGCTGTCAGCATCTGAATATTTTTACTGGTGGATTCCATAGTCTCAGGGAAGATAATAAGTCAATCTTTAATATGCAACATGCATCTGTACAACTTCTACAACCTATTGGCTGTTATTTATGACCTGGTATATTCAAAACACAGCAATTGGGTGAAGAAAGAGACTTGCACCCAGAAATCTTCCCCTGAATGACCAGGGGCGAGGGGACTTTATAAGGCCACATTAATAGAGTAAAGCTAGCCGTACAATTTTAGCGTTCAATCAACGATTTTCGATGAAAAAAAAGATTGATTGAACGTTAATCGATGTACTGCCCACATAGTACAATCGACATTCATTGTACGATTTTAGTAAAATCGTCGATGGAAAAGTGATCGGACAATCATCGAATGATCGAACTACATTTCTGAAAGTGTTTTGTTTGTTTCGATTCAATCATCTCGATGTGCGCTATTAACATATGACTACTTCCTGGGGAAAAAAAAGTTCCTGTTAAAAAAAAAAAAAAAAAAAAAACACTAATCCAATCGACGATTTTAGATTACTTCGATTTAATTTTAGTTGAAATTGTTCAATTATCGTGCTCCCCATGTGGAGAACTTCGATTAAATGACAATCG
>CM070032.1:199852615-199863426 GCA_036250615.1 Ptychadena robeensis
TGTGTGATGAAGGAATCGGTGACTTCCTATACCCTTCTCCCCCATGTGTGATGAAGGAATTGGTGACGTCCTATACCCTTCTCCCCCATGTGTGATGAAGGAATCGGTGACGTCCTGTACCCTTCTCCCCCATGTGTGATGAAGGAATTGGTGAAGTCATCTGTATATGACAGCAAGTGACATCTTGCGGCTGAAATTGGTATTGCATTATGGATTTTTTTCCCCCAATTGAGATTAACCTCCCTAGCGGTTAATATTTGCTTTGTGGACCTGTCATCTTCTTCGTCGTCTTTTTTTTTTTTTCTACTCTGGAGTTAACTATTTTGACTTTTTATAGACATTAAAATATACAGACTTTTTATTTACTTAGTTTTGATTTCTTGACCATTTTTTGTTGTACTGGATCACAAAATATGTACCACCTAGGCTGGCCATTAAAGTCCTCTAACCCCTACTCGGTGTAGGGGAGAACCCCTTGTTTGGGAAGGAGGGGCAGGATTATTTCTACTTTTCTACCCACACTGTTTCCATATTTGGGATGTCAGCCAGTTATCAAATAGGAAGCTTCCGGTCTTTCTCTTTATAATAACCTCCCTAGTGGTCATGATGAACCCAGTTTGTCCAGAGTTTATTTGTTAAACAAACTCTGAGCGTGCTGGGATCCCATGACCGCCCCACATCCCCAGAAAGCTGCTGGGATTCTCTATATTGCCACAGCATTTCCAGGTTGCCAACTCCGCTCTGATCGGGTGGTACGAGCAGACCGCTCTAAAAACTGGGTGCATCTTATGGTCCGGCGTATGCCATTTTAGGTTTCATATTGGCCCTTCCCCTTCATGTTGGTAATTTTTCTTAATGTTTAACCCATTTTGCCTTTATTACCAAGTTATTTGCAATCCCAGTCAAAGGCAGAGTGAAGAATTTTACATACGTGGTTTGAAACAAGTCGAACCATAAAAAAAAAGTCAAACCGTAAGCTGATCTAAACACTGTACCAAATAGCGTATTTCTTTGTACTTGTCATTTATCATCTCTATCCTTCATATACAATACAATAGGCATTATTCCTGTTTTTACATTTTGGTGACAAAAGGGACCATTTAAACTCAAAAATGTTCTGGATAGATTGAGATAGAGCACAAGCTTCTTAAGCTGGGCATACACGGTTCGATTCTTCTGTTGGATCCTGCTGTTCAATCATTTTAAAACCGAATCCTTTTTAACTGAATCGACCAACCAAAAGCGATCCAAATCGAAAAAAAGATAGATTGAAAAGTGATCAGACATGTTGGTAAATTTCAGTTTATCATTCAAGTATCTGACAGGTTTTCTTGGTATTTCGATCGATTTGTACCCAATCTTATTGTGGAGCATGCACACAAGGCTAAGAAAAGGAATAGATCGGTTGTGAATGAAACCGATTAGGTGTTCCTAAACACCTTTTTTTAATGATTGATTTTGCTCGAAGAACGCTCGATCGAACAGGGAACCAACATGTTGGTAAATCCCTGTTAGATCGTTATTACCCTGGTAACCAAACCAAAGTATTGAATAGGAATCCATTGCACAAAGTGGTGCACATTGATTCAGCATTCAATCAACAACAAAGCGCATCGTGGTGACTTCACGATCGAGCGGGTATCGACCCGTGTATAGGAATCCCTAGGCTATCAGTTTCCCACCACTTTAGTGTTTGTTGGTGAACGTGAAGCAGATAATGTTTTTTCTAACACTGGTTTTACATTTCTCTATCATAGATGAAGGAGCCCTTGTCCGTGCTGCTAAACAACTGCGCTTTGTATTTACCGGGAGAACTCCAGATTCTGTTATAATTGAGTCAGTAAGTACAGCAGGTTTTTCATTTTTCACTTTGCACTTCCTAAATATAACCAGTTGACAACCTCTTTTCCTATCTGTGCAGTGAAAACAAACCTTAAGGTAGGCATACATGGGCCAATACCCATCCAATGCAGCAGCCGATTGCAGCGTGATGACATCATCACGCTGCAACTGGTTGTTTAGAGGATCGTGGGTACCAACAATTCATGATGGTAGGTCTTCTGAGAGCTCTTTTCTGTGAGGCATGATTCACATCAGACACTGCTTCTTGAAACCAGTAAACCCAAAACTGGTGGGTGTATTTAAAGGGCAGGACAGCTTGCAGCAAAACATCCAATATCATCACACTGATTGGACTCAAGGTTGGCTCACTCCTGGCTCCAGTTAGCTCTTGGAGAAGTCATTAGGCTACCCTGCACTGTGTTATGTTCAATAAAAACATGAAAACGTATAATGTTGGTGTAGTATAATTTTAAGCAGACTGTGTTTTTCTATTGGAGTGACTTAGATGAAGATCAGAGCACATGTTATTCATGCATAACTCCACGTAATCCCAAAGGGTTTAAATACTTTTTCTTGCAACTGTTGTGCCTCTTCAGCGAGCACAGGCTAGAATAGAAAAAAATACAATTGACGTTCTTTAGACGCGTTGAGGTGACAATATGTGTACTGTAGATGCAGTCCTTGCTTAGGAGAATTTTGTCATAAAACTAGTGTATTGTGTGTACATTTTTATGAAATTCTCTGTCAAATTTGTGATTTGATATTTCTTGCCTCCTTTCTCCATGACTCATATTTAGCAAACAAAACACATGGTGCCTTTATTTTTAGTTTGTGTTTTGTTCTTGCTTGTCAGCTTAGAGCTGCCCAGGGCTATGTCATATGAGAGCCGGAATTAAAAGTAACACTTCATGATCTAGTGCGTTATCACTAGAGATTCAGCATGGACCGGAGTTCCTCAGATGAGACAAGGGTGTAAACTCCTATTTTTATACTGGATACTAGACATGGCTTGTAGCTCACTCTTTGGCTTTTGCTTAATGTAAATATAATAGAAAATGTAATAATAGAAAATGGCTGGAAATGTGATAGCAGCAGGGCATTTGTTTTGTAAACCCATTTTTATAAGTTAGAATTCTGCCCATTGCCCCCACCTTTATCCCGCATTTGTTTTGGACAATCGCTATAACCGGCTTCCTCCTCGGACAATAGAAATGTGACGGGCAGAAGGGCACGCTATGTAACTACAGGTGGTGGATGTATTCAGATAGTCCAGCACTTCTCTGCAGCAAAGGTGCACAAGTAGCCAATGTAGTGGAGCCTATAGGTAGGAGCAACAGGTCTACTGTTAAGGTAGCTATACATGGTTCAATATTTCCATTCATTTTACCCAAACAATCGTTCTGTTAAGCTGAGAACACACACATAGATATGGGCCAGATCAATGGTCATGCATGCTCACGGCCATCTATCTGGCCCATATTTAATGCGGCCATCCCTGTTTTTGAGCAAGACCAATCAGATAACAGAGATATCGGACATGACCGTAAATCAGGGTTGATTTGCATTGTTTTGCATGAGGACCGCGGGTTCACCATGCAAAGCATTGTCGGAGCTGTATAACACAGCAGTGCTGTGCCTTCAGCTCCTTCGATGTCGCGCAGCAGCGCAATGATGTTGTCACGCTGCTGCCAGGAACCTCGAACAGCTCCTATATTGAGCCGTGTGGTCCCTGCTTTAATGTTGATCAAACAGGAATTGATTCCTGCCCACCTGCTTTGATCGACCACTAATGATCAGACATGTTAGTAAATGTTCGTCGAATGTATCTGGACATTCGATGAACATTTACTTACATATCTGATCACTTGTGGTCAATCAAACCAGGTGGGCAGGAATCAATTCCTGTTTGATCAACATTAACAGATCGATTTTCTAGGTATTTAGAGTGATCCGTATTTGAGTGTACTATGGCGTATGCACGTCAAATTTAGGAAAAGAATCCTTCGGTTGTAAATCGATTAGACTGTGTGGTGGAATAATCAATTGATGTTCGACTATGCAAAATGATTGAATCTCAAAATAATCAACCCATGTATGGCTACCTTGCTGTATGACGTCTATGCTTTCCTCTGCTGATATGTTTATATATAATGCTGGCTGTGCTTAAGCCAGTTCAGTAAGACTAGCTCACCTCTCTGTTACCCTTATATAACACCTTATCACCCCCCCCCCCATGCAGTGCTACAGAAAATAATAATTGTATAGGAAATATAGGAAAAATAAGGTGTATAGGAAATGTAGGCTCCTCTTGGGTTATAGCTGTAATGCACCAGAATAGTGGGATTATTGCTTACAAACTGCTTGTTGCTAGTAATCTGGCATTCTTATGACAAGTATTGCTTAGCTGTCAGTATGAGTGTAAGTAAGGTGGTTTGCAGACCTGATCCAACATAAGCTCCTTACTTTAGGCCTCTTAGACAAGAAAGTGGCAAATCACAAAGTCATGCAAGTAGCTGCTGTCCTACACAGAAGCAGAAGGTAAAGGCTGTACGGATGATAGATCAAAGTTGTTCTGAACAAGTAATTCAATTATTTGAACTTGTAGATAAACCTTAAGCGGACCTACCACCAGAAATCTATGTTTTCATGAATGGCACTAGAAGTGCCAATAATAGGGAGGAATGCAGTGAAAAAAAACCCAAACAATTACCTGTAATGAGGAATTTAAAAAGATAACCCCACAGCTCTCCTCACTTCCTGGTTCGCTCCAAGGCAACACATGGAACTGGGTGTGCAATATTGCGGGTGGCCACTGGGGGCGTTCAGTGATCTTCTATGGGAATTTTCAAAGCAGATCACTGAGAAAATAAAGCTCCCTTGTGAGGTTCTGCCTTGCTCTGCCTAAAGTGAACCAGGAAGTGAGAAGAGCTGTGGGATTATCTTCTTAAATTGCGCATTACAGGTAATGTTTTTTTCCCCTATTATTGGCACCTCTAGTGGCATTCATGAAAACTGGTGGTAGGTCCGCTTTAAAGTGACTGTATACTTAAAATGTACAGACTATATATGTAAAATTAAAGTTTGACTTACCTCTGAGCTGGTATGATGGTGGCTTAGGGCTCTACGTTCCTTCGTAAAATATATCTACCTGCTCTTCCCTGGAATCGTATAAGATTCCATCTTTATTCAGGCATCTGGGGGGGGTTAACTCATGAGTGGCCACAGGGGGCATTTAAAATGGTTTTCTATGGGAATTTGCTTTTAACCCCCTGGGAGTTACAGGCTTTTCGTGCCATTTTTTATGGCACGAAAAGCCACTGCCCTGGCAATAGCCGTGGTTGCCAGAACTTCCCATGGCCCGGCCCCAATGACGCCAAAGACACGGGGCCAGAAAGTCTCTGTGTGCCTGCAGCTCTGTAAAAATGCTACAGGTACAGGGAGAGCCAGTGGTTGTGCCCGATCCCTGCACTACTGGCTTCGGGCAAAACGAGGTTAATACAGAGCCCAAATCAGGGAATTACTTGACTATCGCAGAGCTCCTTTCCGAGATCTCAGCCGCATGATATCAGAGCCAGGGAGGAAGGAGGGATCTTCCTAAATTACTCCTTACAGGTACGTTGTTGTTTTTTTTGCTTTCCTCTCTGCATGAATGGTGCTAGAAGTGGCGATTATAAAGATGTTCTTCTGGTGGTAGTTCATTGAAATTAGTTGCCTAAACTGAACATTCATGGCACCTGGACCATTATTATGGTTTGAAAGTGTTGGCCAGTTTTTCCATAAATGATTATTTCACTATTTGTCCAGAATTGTTAGTTTTGGATGGGTTTCTAGTGTCTGTATATGTCTCTGGAGAAGCTCTTAATTCACATCCAAGTGACCATGGTCTCCAAGACAGGAAGTGAAGGGAAAGCGCTTCCACAGACAACAATAAACCTCATTCTAACTGTTCTCCACGCAGTCTGCAATAAAATTCACATAGAAAGTTTTGGCTGGAGTGACTTCAAGGTAAACACAGTTAGCACAGTTGTGTCTTTCATGAAAGGATTAGCAGTTCACTGATTGATTCTCTTGTTGCCTGGAGATGTTCTTTAATTGATTTAAAATCTCTTTCAGCTCGGTCAGGAAGAGAGGTTTGAGCTGCTTAATGTGCTGGAGTTTACAAGGTAAATATATAATCATGGCCTCGTTTAGGAACCTGGAATGTTTTGTTCCTCAGTTACAGCTTTAAGTTAATGAAAAGTTCAATTGTCTTTAGACATTTATTATATTAAAGGAGATTTATCTTAAATCCTCCCGACACACTTGTTGTATAATGCAATTGCTTTTATTTGTTTCAGTAATCGAAAACGTATGTCTGTAATCGTTCGTAATTCATCGGGAAAACTGAGGTTGTACTGCAAGGGCGCTGTAAGTAATGGATGCTGCAAGGCAACTCAGTCTTCCATATGCCGCACATTATATGTTCATCCTCGCATGTAATGCCTCCCTGCTGATTACCCATATCCATAACCATCCTAATGTATGCTGCTCACTTTATCCTCATCGCCTAATAGGTCATTGATTTAGCACCTAACAAATGTTTATTAACAAATATTAGATATATTAAAAGTATATTTATAAAAATGTTATTTAGTTTAGTCTTTATACAGTCCTATCTGCATGAACATATTGCTTCCCTACGTTATACGTTTAATGTGATGAGCTGCACTTCTCTGTGAATAGGGTTCATTTAGTCATCACATTTTGACTCCAAGCTTTGGCTTTTAGCAAAGTCATTGATATCTAATGTGGCTCGGTTTGCAGCTTATGGTGACTGTGTAAGTACTAATACGGTGATGGTGAACCTTTTAGAGTCTGAATGCCCAAACTGAAACCCAAACCCACTTATTTATCTCAAGTGCCGGCATGGCAGTTTAACCCAAATTACACACACAACTCATATGCACACAAAACATGAAAACACACACTCTACTTCTTATAAGATAGAATAGTGGAGGGTATGGGGTGCTGTGTCTAATCAGAAGTGAGGGAGAAGAGAACTGACAGCATTGAGAGCCAATAGGCTGCAGTTCTTTTCTCTTTGCTGGCTGACAGCTCACGTGCTTACAGAGAGGACTCTGAGTGCCACAGGTTCGCCATCACTGTACTAATATATATACTTTGTACAGAACATTTGGTGAAAAGTGAAACCTTTTATTAGCTAACTGAAGTTCTTAAAGTGACAAGAACGTTTGTCCTAGATCAGGGGTGGGCAAACTTTTGTACTTGTGGGCCACATTGGCTCCTTAAGTTTGATAAAGGGGCGGCACAACAGCCTGTAATGGGCGACCCACCATAAGTGTGGCAATTCCATGTTTCACTGGCATCACTTATGACGGTGGTGATTTTTTAAAATTCCTGCATGTAAAAAGATCATTCATTGCAGTGAGCAGAGATAGCTGAAGGCTGTCTGTTGTCGCCATAATGAAACGTTTGGACACCTCTAGGCATCCACTCATTGCAGAGAACAAGCAGAGGGGAGCATCTTTTCAACAAGGTGACAAAGGGCCAGAGAAGAAAGCTTAATGGGCTGGATCCGGGCCCCCGGGCCTAAAGGTAGCCATACACGGGCCGATTTATCACTGATCAATTCCTGATCCTATCATTCCAGGCGATTGATCAGATCAGGAACGATGCCGATCTCCAAAATGTCCGATTCCACAAAATCCATCGATCGGTAAGGCTGCTGCATAGGGCTATGGGTCCAACAAAGTACTCCGATTGCCAAACTGACCAAATCTATCCAACTTTTAGTCGATTACGATTTTGTTTGGTCGATTGTTTAGGGTGGGCAGAACCCGATTGATCGCCAATCGCAGTGATCGATCAGTCAAAAATCAATTGAAAAATTTACCCGTGTATGGCTGCCTTTAGTTTATTCACCTCTGTCCTAGGTCCTTTCCTCAATCCTTAGATCTAGAAAATCCTGAAAGCTTGTTCCATCAATAACTTTAGTTTGCTAGAAAGGTGATAATAATACATATATTCGTACAGAACCAGACATCATATTAAACAAATGCAATACACTACACACTACATTAATGTTGAGGATTTTCTGAAGTTGTCTTAGAAAATTTTAGAGAGTGTACTGTTACTGTATACTGCAGTAAAGACTCCATTGTCTGGCATATAGTTGTGATACTACAATCACAGTGTTTAGTAAATACCATACCACAACCATATGGACTCCCCAGAGTCTAAAATTTAGATTTTGGAATTAAGCGATTTAAAATAGCTTTTTCGTTTTTTTCAATTTTTATTACACCTGAATCCTGCTAACTGCTTTTACCCCACATCTCATTTGTTATATGTTTTGCATGCTAAGGCATTAACGACTAGTCACCCGTTACTAAAGTTGGAGTCGAGTCAACTAGTCGTGATGAAGTCTGTGCTCCTCTCTCTGTCTGTGCACATAGAGAGGTGACTAGTCGACTCCTCTAAGGAGCTGTTTTACTGTCCCTGTGACATCGATAAGATCGTGTTAGCCCTATTGCATACTATTTATAGAATTGTTTTTCTTTTAATAGGATACAGTTATTTATGACCGTTTAGCAGAAACCTCAAAATACAAAGAGATCACTTTAAAACATCTGGAGCAATTTGCTACTGAAGGTAAGACAATCTATCCTGTATAGTAAGTAACCAGTCATGTATTACAGACTTAAACCATGCTATGAGGAAAAGCCTGTAATACAACAAGGATATGCAGCCAAGGTTAAATTATGTACATCAATGTTAAGGTGTATTTGCATTTAGACATATTGATCATCTTTTCCGAAGGAGTTAAGGTGGTGTTTTATTTTATTATAATGTTTTGGTTTTTTTTTTTGTTAAAGTGAAGTATTGTACATTTAATGAAATGGTGTGCAGTGTGCCATTACCAGTGGTGGGTTGGGGCAGACTTTGTCAGTTATAGGTGCCACTCCTTTATATCACTTAGTTACTCCTAAAGCTGGGCATAGACGGGCCGATTCCTGCCCGATTAGACAGCTGATATTCTGTGCGTGTTCCCGCATCCGATCAGCGGTCGGGTCGGTAGGGAATCGGGTGCACCAAATGGTCATATTGACCAAAAATCTACCGTCATGTCAGATCGCACAGTGATCTGCACACAAAGGGTGCCTGGACGATTCTCGGTACTAGCGGCCGTGCGGGATCACGTCATCACTCCCACTAGGTTGGCTCGGAAATCCTCTCGTCTATGCCCAGCTTAAGTGATTTGTGGACTTCATTTGGCAAACAGCCTTGCAGCCTAGCATGTGAAACTTTACTGAACCCACAAAATACTATCACTGCTTACACCACACAGTCCTCAGCTCCATCAGACTAATTTGGACACACTAATCAAAAGCCAATGATACATGTTTTATTGTATATTCAGTACAGCAGACCAAATTAATCTTTTCATACAGGAAACCTCTATTTGGAGTTGTTCTGCATTTAAATTCTATTTTAAGTCAAAAACTTTCAACCTCCTAGCTCAGGGTAAGTTTTTTTTTACAAATCTAACTCACCCAGAAATATGGACGGGCCATGGGGGGCCCACTCGATTAGGGCTCCATACCTATGCAGTCGTCCGTCCGAGATGTAAGCGTGCCACCCTGATTGGCAGCCCGTGCCCACCCACTCCTGGTGCCGACCCTGGTTCCCCCTCCTCTGCATCATCGATGACACAAAGGAAGTAGGGGTCCCGCATCAATGATCTGCATTAAATGCAGGCATTGGTGCACTGGGTCCCCACATGTGGAGGAGGTTGTAGAGAGGGCAGGTCATTTAAACAGATTATAATGTAATCTGTTTTGATTACCTGTGCCTCTCTTTTAACAATAACGGTAAACGGGTAGAAAGCCCCAGAGTGTTAAATAGACAGAATTCGAATTAAAACTCATGTCTGGTTTTTCTGATTCAGGGAAAGACCTGTTTCTGACTTTCTATGAAATTTATCACGTTTCACTATAAAATAGATAATAAGTGAGGAAAAAATAGCAACAGGGCCTTCTAAATAAAACCTTGACAATCGCCAAAAGAAAAAAAGGAATAGGGTGAATTGTTTTTCAACAGTTTGGAACATGCTTTCTTTCCTTTGCAACCTGGAGATAGGGTCACACCTCCCCTTCTTCTCATGGCAATATGTTATGATACCAACCTTTGCTGCCTTGTTGCATATACTTATACTGTGACCAATCCCCCTATCTTTCCCATGTAGACAATTGCAAATGTTTTGATTGTATGTCTGCACTACCCAGTTTCTTTCTTTCTTACTTAAATTACAAATTTATTTCAATAAAAATTATTAGTAATAGTAGAATGTTGTCATCATGAGTTTCCCACTCCAAAACCTAAACTAGAAAGTAAACTCTAAACGAAACAAAATGTATGGTAGTTGCATTTAGCGCAAGAAGAACAAATTAATGAAAGCTTCTTATCTTATTAGTTAAAAAATATGAAATATTTCAGTGCAAGCACTGAATATCAAATTTTTACATGTGACTATAACAAACCCTTATGGAAGTGTAGAAGTGTCTGACATAACCCAATTTATGTGATCTGTCTGAATTTCAGAAAGGTATTCTTGTGGAAATGATGAATTAACAGAAACATTTCTTGTTGCAGGTTTAAGAACATTGTGCTTTGCTGTGACTTCCATATCTGACAGTATGTATGAGGAATGGCTGGATGTATATCACAGAGCCTCCACATCTTTACAAAACAGAGCTTTGAAACTGGAAGAGTGCTATGAATTAATAGAGAAGGTGAGTGGACTTGTGTCTTGCCCTTTACAGGTTCTGGTGCCTCTACCGTGTTTGCCCGAGAATAACACAGTGTCTTTTATACATTTTTGCTTCCAAAGATCCCCTGCTTCTTATTTTCAGGGGATGTCTAATTTCCTATGAAGAAGAATACGGCACTGGGGTATCGGGGGGGGGGGG
>CM070032.1:199896777-199926940 GCA_036250615.1 Ptychadena robeensis
TAAAATTATTCCTCAAAAATACCACTTGCCTAATAATTCTGCACTCCCTGTAGTGTACCATCTCACAGGGTCAGTAGTAAGAGGAGTGTAGCATCTCACGGAGTAAGTAGTAGAGGAAGTGTACCATTTCACAGGTCAAGTAGTAGGAGGAGTGCACCATCTCCCAGGGTAAGTAGTAGGAGGAGTACATCTTTTTTACATCTGACTTTCTTTTTATATTTAAATATATATATTACCGTACCCAGATTACAAGAACTGTTAAATAAATTTGGATTACTTATATATTAAATTGTTCTTTTATTAGCTGGGGAACCTATAACCAAGCTACAAGGATATTATTTAAAAAATCTTTTTTTTTTTTTTTATTGCATACTTTTCATTGTGAGAAAAAAAAGAAATAAGTTTTTCTGAAGTCCTCATATTTTATTATGTCTTCTACTACTATTTCCTCAACATTGTTCACTAAGAACAGCGTATTTTAATGTTTTAGTTGCCTTTCATTGTCATAAAATGAATTAGCTTGGATATTAGCATAGGCTCGACTTTTAGCGTTCAGCCTCATATTATATTGCTTATCTTGGCTTTGCGATCTCTGAACCTTCTAGCACGAAACACTTGCTCTGACTGGGAGGGAAGAAAAAAAAAGAAAAGAAGAGAAAAACTATTTTATGTCAATGTGATTTGAGACTCTCAGCCTGACAAATGGGGAATAATGCAATTAATCAAAAATACAGCAAACCGCTCTGCGATCCTCAAGCTGTTTATACTGGACGGAGATTTGAAATTTCATATTCCTCCTCCTTTTCACCATCATTATTTGTATTTAATGTTCAGCTTGAATAGGTTGGGGAATAGACGCATTTAATTTCTAGTGTGAGGTATTTGAGATGCTTGTTATGGAAAAAAGGGTGAAAGGTTAAAAGGGCCCCACAGGGGTGATGGGATTAGTGTGTGACTTGTATCAGTCAGGAGAATGGGGGGGGGGGGAGCAGCTTATTTGTCTTGCACCCACCTGTGCTGCCTGTCATCCGGAATGCGGAGGTAACGATGCAGTAAGTGAGCTGCGCGAACATGTACGACCACAGGGCCATCTGCCAAGGACGGGGTTAATAGGTCCTTAGCGTTAAATGAGATCAGCGCTAATGCACATCTAAAATCCAAAGGCTGTGCTCAATCTACAATGGATGGCCTAGGAGGGAAGTGGATTTGTTCCCTATTGATATTGATTAACCCTGTGTGGCCATATTTTCTCTACAGTTGCATTGATTTTTTTTTATTCGCCAGCATGTTTTGTTTATATGTAGTGAGACAGTTGTGTAGGTTTTTTATTTATCTCATTTTATGTTTTAACATTTGAATATTTTTTTCCCCATTTAAGTAATATCTTAATATCCTGTGTAAGCTATAGGATGGATTAGTATGAGCATTCCATGGTTCATTGGATTGTAACAATTGCATTAAATACCATTATATCTCATGGGGGCCATGTAGTTATGATTTGGGTTAGGAGGGATACTTTTGTGCTAGTTCAACAAATGTTTTTTTTATCAAACTATCATACCCCCAGGTAAGTATATTTTTAATATATTTTTTTAACCACCCTGGTGTTATGCCCAAACTCAGAACGGATCAAGATCAAACTGTGCATGGGACTGGGCATAATCGCCGGTGCTCTGTGATCCTGCAGTGCTTTTGCCGTGCTGCGGGAACACGGATTCCTTCAAGCCCATTGGTGACGCCTAAGGGGGTGGGGACGGCACCATAGACCCCCTCCATGTTTATGGAGGTAGTGTCCGTTTCTCCAGCCCACATGCCGGCGAGGTGGGGGAAGACCGGAGAATCACTGCGGAGTACAGTGTACTCCATCATGATTGCCCGTACAGTGGCTTTTCATGCCATTTGTGTGTAACACCAATTGTTTAAAATTACACTGTAATTGTTTAAAAAAAATATGCACTATTAATATTATATGCATTATTTCATTCAAAATGCAGAGACCTTGGTAGAAAGAGGCTCTGGCTTCCCTCCACTGGTTCACTGCAGTGAGCAAAGATCAATCAGATCGGCCCTCTGTCACCATTGGGTTATGGTTAATAGTAGGGAGAGGTCAAATGTATTGGAAAGGTTGGTTTTCCAACAATTACTAGCCAATGAGAATGCTCACCACTGCATTCCTGTTGACTGGTGCCACTTCAAACTTTCCTTTTGCAAAGTGGAATCTGATGTTTTTTGGGGATGCAAGCAATTCAGGATCCAAAAGGTTATTGATCAAAACTTGACTTGGAATAAGTAAACATAATATTTTTTTAACCTTTAATATAAATATAAGTTTAGGTTTTGAGAATGCCTACCTTAACTTCTTTATTGCTCACATTTATAAAGGGGCCAACTTGTGCCAGAGTTCAGGGGTATGTTTTACCAATATCTAAACATCATGCTATAATTGTCAGTGGGAACGCCAAGCCATTCATCATCAACCGCACAGTAGCACAGTGTAGTTCTTATACTTCTAAACATCTACATTTAAGTCAAACCATTCAGCATTGTTTAGTCCTGGATGGAATTCTTCCTACCCTCACAACCTGGCTAAATATTTAATCATATGTGTGTATCCTTACAAATATCACCATATTCTAATTTCTGTGTTGCCTTCATTTTACATGTGCTTGTTTCTCCATAGAGTATTGTTGTATCCCTGCCTGGTGTGTAACGAGACCTCAGTGCCCTGACAGTCACACTTGTTGCACACAGATAAAGATGGGTTGATAGTTCACCAACTCCGCTCCTTACAAATGAATCTCTTTACTCTTCTAGGTTTTCTGGGTTCATTGCCTGAATGGTCTATTCCACAGTGTTATCCTGTTTTGGTTCCCATTGAAAGCCCTGCAGCACGGTAAGGGAAAGCTTTTCTGTATGCATGGGTAATGAGTGACACAAGGGGCTTGTGTTGGCTTTTTATGTTTAGAAGGGGGTTCCTTCCCAACAGTACCAAGACTTTTATAACCTTCTATTTAACATTTGTTTATTACAGTTCTGTAGTATATAGTTCTGTTACACTTCATATTAAAAGTTTTGCCTAGTTTTTTCCTATTTAATTTATTTACTGCACTTTTTTGAGATTTCTATTACTGATTTAATAAGGTAACCATACACGAGGCGATTCTGCCTCCATAGATGAGGGATGAGCCTGCCCCTTCAGCTGATCGGCAGGCACCCTTTGTATGAAGGCCATTACTTTGAATGGGGACTGCTGTCCCCATTCAAAATGATGGGATCAGAAGGGAATTTATTTATCGGATGTTACATTAGATTTTATGTTCATCCATTGCCAATATCAAATTAAAATTGGAATTGGAATTACAACCACAGATAAACATTTACCAACATGTTCGATGACCTTTCGAACTATTTTTTGTTCAAGGTCAAACAAAATATATCCATCGAACAAATTGGTCATTCTAGATTTTTGTTCAATCAACCAAAAAAAACGTTCATTCTTCGTTGATCGAACCAAAAAATCTACATATGTAAACCCACCTTTACTGATTCATAAAAAATTGGGCCTTGTAGGCATTCAGCATTTTTTTTTTGCAAATGTTTTTTTTTATATTTTTTTTTTACAACTTTACCTACAAAGGCTGAATACAAAAAAAACTTTTTTATTGCCATAAATTCTTATATTCTCTCCCACGGACCCCTTACAGCAGTGTTTTTCAACCACTGTTCCGGGGCACACTAGTGTGCCGCGGGATGTTGCCTGGTGTGCCGTGGGTTTTTGACCCCACCCTCGGCCCTGCTATCTAGCTGCCTCTTATAGTGTAAGTCTTATACTATAAGAGGCAACTAGATAGGAGGGCTAAGCAACCGCATCCTCACAGAGCTAGTCCGTGTATAACACGGATCGGCTGTATAAGTCTAAGGGCTTGTTTCCATTGATGCGATTCAGGGAGTTCAATTCAACCGCATCCATTGGAAACTTCAATATAGTTTCCACTGGTGCGGTTGTGCGCGTTTGGGTGCGGTTGCGGTTTAGGGCACGTTTCTGAACGCTAGCTGCAGCGTTTTGAAACGCATCCGCGCCCCAACCGCATCCACATCTGCATTAAAAAAAAAACCGCATCGCGAAAACACGCGACTGCAATCGCACGGGAACGCATCAATGGAAACAAAGCCTTATACTATAAGACTTATACAGCCGATCCGTGTTATACACGGACCAGCTCTGTGAGGATGCGGTTGCTTAGCAACACGCGTCCCCACAGAACAGGGGCGGTGTTTTTGCTCTGCTGGTACGCATCTGTGTTCCAGGGAGCACCTGCTGATGACGTACTTCCGGCGGGGACCGGAAGTGCGCCGCGATTATGCGTATCGTCGGTTGCCTTCCGATTTTTTTCATGAAACAAGTGTGCCTTTGCCCAAAAAAGGTTGAAAAACACTGCCTTAAAGACCACCTATTTACTTGAAAACATAGATTAACTTCTATAACATCAAACATCCTTAATCCAGACATAATTGAAATAATAATTAAAAGTTAATAAATAAATTCAAGTGATAAATTATATATATATACACATATGGTGTACTAAGAGAAATGTTCACCATCCAAAAAACATGTAGGAGAAATGTGTGTGTTGTGGCAATGTGCTTAGTTTAACCCACAGACTGACATCTCATTTGTTATACGTTAGGTTTGCAGAATCTGGACACAATTTTTCTTTTCACATGTACTTTACACATCTGACAGATTTACGGCCTTTGCTGTAAGGCCAGCCTGTATATGTAGATCAAGATTCTTTCTGGAGTTTGTGAAACTGTAGCAAGGAGCCATTTGATGCCAACCCCACCGAGTGTGACCACATAGTTACAAATGTGATGTTTAAATGTGCCTAATTTATTTGCGTAAGCCACATAAATTGTAGGACCCTCCTATTACCCAGCGTTTTTAAGTGCTGCGTTCTGCTGGTTTAGGGTTTGAAGCAGCTGATTCATATTTGGCACGGACAAGGCCAGACCAGAAACCAATGTTTTGGCTGTGGATCAGTCCGCAAGCTAAATACTGCCGCAGTGTTGTTTTACTGAAGGCAGGCTTCTGCCAGGGCGCTGCACCACACATACATTTTTATTCTCTTCCCACCTGCAGCTGGCTATGTCCACATCTCACTGATAGGTAGAAATAACATGTGTGTTATAATGCTTAAGAAGCACAGTCAGTGCTCTGTATAGAGTCATTTGTCAATGTTGTAGTTAGGTCTTACATCTGCACCATTGAGGTTACAATCAATACTGACTCCCGTACTTTTCATGTTGAGTGGTATCCCAGGCCACTGACCACACAACAATGTACGTGGGGTTCAGTGCACTAATGTGACCAGTATGTTAGCTTTAGAGCACGGAATATGAGAAAAAGCAGACCTATGGAAATATGAGTTGTGCTTCATTGACCTCGATGAAAAATAATTTTCATCGAGGTCAAAAATTATTAGGCTTTAAAGTTGGCTGTGACAATTAACATAACGTAGAATGTTAACAGTCACATGACATAGAGGACATCATATACTGTATACAGTAGTTGGCTAATTTTATAACCTTTGTTCAGTTATAAAAACGTCAATTTATTTATGCAAAGCTTACATTTCCATAAAATATGAACACACTAGCTATGAGGTAGGTTGGCCTCCCAATGCTTTAAGTTAGGTGCACATTTTATGTACAATCTTGACAGCTACTACGTAAGGCGAGGGTAACTTGAACAATATGTTTGATTTATATCCAGCCTACGTAACAAAACGTATTACCTCACCAGACCACTTTCTTTGGGGGCATATATATTTTGTGCGATACTTTGTTACAACAGGTTTCTTATGCTGGTCATACTTTTGCTGTCTGTATATGCAATAAGTGCTTTAATACACTCCTGAAGAAACAATAAATTTTGCGAAGGGTGTTGAGTCAGCACTTTGTAGCACGCTATATATGGTTTAATTATTCATATGTTATCTATATATTGATATGTTTTATCAATACCAGTGTTACTATGAATTATCTTAACAAAGAGAAGTATCCATGAAGGTTATGGTGAGAAGGGATGAAAGGAATCAAAAAGCCCCAGCAGTACATAGCACATCGCCTTCTGAAAACCAGAGGTATTTTACACCGGCCCAATCCTCACAAATCCCCAAACTTTATGTGGAAGCCCTCGTTTTGGGACGTGGGCGGAGCCATGCCAACCGATTCCTTTTCGTCCCCATCCACTCCATGCCACATCCCGAAACCGCTGTGTACAGTCAAATATCGCCTTTTTGGGACAGGCCATTTTTCCAAACTGCATACGCTGTTTCAGGCTCCTTGTGGCCCTCATCAGTGCAGTGCATGGAAACTATGGCTCTATGGTGTGGGACTTTGGAATCCGAACACAGAGAAGTACCCATGATGGGTATGGTGGAGAAGGATGAAAGGATCAAAAGCCCTCCACTCGATCAGTTCATAGGCACAGTGGCCGTGGGCGCGCTCTGCACTGTCCCAAACAAGGGCCTTTCCACCGAAAGTTTTTGGGATGTGTGATGGCATTGGGCCGGGTAAATACCTTCTGTTTTAAGAAGGCTGATTGTGCTTGCACTGCTCGCGTTGATGGGCTTTTTGATTCCTTTCACCCTTCTCACCATAACTGTCAAGGGTACTTCTCTTGTTCGGCTTCCAAGCCCCACACCATAGAGCCCCATGGGTTTCCATGCACTGCAACTGATGATGGCCAAGGCGCCCTTAAACTCTGTATGCAGTTGGACTACTGGCTCTGTACCAAAAAGGCTATATTTGCACTGTAAACCAGCGGTTCTGGATGTGCATTTGGCTGATGGGGCGAAAAGGAATAACTTGCATGGCTCCGCCCATTGTCCCAAAACGAGGGCTTCCACCTAAAGTTTTGGGATTTGTGCTGGATTGGGCCGTGTAAATACCTTCTGTTTTAAGAAGGCTTGATTGTGCTATAAATTATCTGAATATAGATGTTCCCAGAATTAAAATGTTTTTTACTGTTGAAGTGTTTGCCTTTAAAATCCCTATAACCCCCATACTCAAACCAAGGAAGAGAGGGGGGCCTCTTTAATGTTTTTTATGTATATCCAGCCAAGTGGACACTCAAACTGTAATTATATTTGACAAGTGTGTTTAATTGATCTAAAGAATTTGTTTTATGTTCCCATGTTTTTAGAAGAATTTTTTTTCTCTTTTTTTTTTTTTTTTTTTAAATGCAGACAGTGTATTTGCAAATGGAAAAGCATCTGACTATCTTTTCCTTGGGAATATTGTCTATACGGTAAGTTAACAATGTAGAATGGCATTACTTTAGTTAAACCTCAGGTCAGTGGTTAACTGTAATTACAGTAACACATAGAAACTAATATACGTTCCCCCAGCGGTCTGTATAATGTGATGATCTGTTTAATGTAATATACATCTACTAATTTTGAAAAGCTATAGATGTGGATTAAAATGCATTCAAGTTAATACAGAAAAGAGAAGTGGCTATTAGTTTCAGATTTTCTCTGAACCTATTATAATTCATTATTTTCTCTGTGTACGTAATCAGATTGGCTGGTTCTTGGGATCACTCACAATTTATCCTTATGTAAATTATGTTCCACTGTTGGAGCTTCAGTATAAAGTGATTATCATCTGTAGGTTATGTACTCCATTCAATAAATGTGCTACAAATTATGCTTAGTGAGAAATATATTTAATATACAAATAATAGCCTATGAGGATATATCTATAGTATGGACACCCTGATAGTGTTGATTAAAATATTACTTACATTAGAGTGAAAAAAACAGCCTTCCATGTTTGATGGTTATTGGGTCCAGTAATGTTGGGAAATATTCATTTACATTTATTTTTCTTGTAGTTTGTGGTGATAACCGTGTGTCTGAAAGCTGGATTAGAAACATCTCACTGGACTATGGTAAGCAAAAGTGGCCCCGCTATAGCCTCATTTATTTCAAACGAAAAAATCCCACAAGATTATATGAGGAAATAAAAATAGTCTCTTTTGAGTAAAAACACAAAAGCCTGGAGTTTGTTACTGGTGGTACCTATCTCATATGTGAGTCCAGCAGACTTCGAGCTGTCCCTCTTTTTTTTTCATGTCTCCTTGGCTTTTAAATTTAAGGCTGCTTAGAAAGGTTGGGGGGCAGCAATGCCAGGAAAGCACCAAGTCATTGGCCACCACCATTGACCCAACAAACACACCTATCACATGGACTGCTGAAGATTGAAAGAAAGGCTCGTGCACCATGAAACCAGATGTGAAGTTTTAGTTCATAGTGTTTAGAATTTTTTTTGTACATAGTTTTTGTTTGGGGAAACACAATGCCTTTTTTTTTTTTGCATCAAAAAATGTCTACTTTAAGTGACTAACACCTTAAACTAAAAGACTTACATCATTTTGTAGGCCTTGCAGTACCTTTAGGACTTTGGCTAGTTGTCCAAGAGTTCAACCTGCAATATTAAAGGATATCTATAGTGTGTATAATGCTTCCAACCAGCCCTTGTTGTTGTCTTCCAAGCAGCATAAATGTTTGGCAACCCAATGGGCCACAGATAGGTTCAGTATACAGTAGGAATCGTTGTGGACAGCCTAATCTCATTTGCGGATTGGCCACCAACTGAAAATCCTTTGGTGGTCTGATCTACATATGTGCAGGCAGTGTATGAGTAAAATAGATTATATTTGTTAACATTTTGCTAAATGGGTACTTCTCAATTACCAGCTGTCCTCTCACTAAGCCAATATCATGTTTAATTAAGTCACATTGGCCATATCGTGTAGGGTTTGAAGTCAAGTCCTTACTGCTAATTAGGAAGAAGCAGGTCAGCATTTTCCCATGTTTTAGCTAATCCACAGGGAAGTATCAGCATTTCTCTATGTCATACAGTGAAATAGAGATCATGTATTGCTATGTTAGTTCATGGTGCATGCTGAGTATTCACTGTGCTGAAACAAAAATATTTTATTCTAGATTCTCAAGCTGTTACAACTTTCCAAACAGTAGTTTTGAAATAGTGATTCGTTTTCTTTTGACACTTTTAAATAAATTGAGTTCGAGTTCGAATTCACCAATGCCCGGACCTGATAAGGGAAACCTGTGAAATAGTAGGTTAGCTTAAACTGTTCTGTAATTTCACAGTTGACAAAAAAAAGTTCCTGATCTGTCATGTGGAACATTGGTTGCCGGTAACAATAATCTTAATCTACCTGTCCAAGCATCCACACTAAATTCTGAGCACATTTATTGTATTGTGCATGTTAAATGAAAGTCAGTATTACATGTGTGAAATTAACATTTCAGGTTAGTTTACATTATTAAACGTTTGTATTTTAAAAACAGTTTGTTTATGCCCGTGTTTATACCAGTCAGTGGTTTTTTTCTAGTGGGTCCTCTACCGGGGCCATTTTTCTTTCTCTTTCTATCGTGAAGATGCGTCAGGAATGTTAGAGGAGAGAGCAGACAGTCGTCATTCGATCAGCCATCTATTTCTTGTGCTCAGTAACCATGTGAGATTGGTAGAGATTGGTTGTTTAGTGATCCATTACGCCGGAAACAGCTGTACATAGCTGTAGATAGTTAAGAGAGTGACTTTCCCCATTGGACTCACAATCATGGCATGGGTTGTAATTTTCAATAAAAAAAAATTATAATAAGTTAGTTGATATAAAGGAATGGAGGTTGGAGTAACACGTGGTGGTCACTGTCCCCAGGAAATTCAAACGAATTCCAGTAGAGGAAATATGGGGAGACTCCCTAAGCGTGGGGGAGTCTTGGGATTGCCTCTAATCCCAAAATTTGGGGATTTGACCTGTATTGAAGATAGCCGTACCATCAAGGAGAAAACCAACAGACCATTTACGAAAAAAGTTCACAGTTTATTATATCAAATCAAGTTAAAAACAGTTAACCAAAGGATTGGTAGCCTGTAGACCTTGAAGGGTCCAACAAATTTCCTAATAAGTCAGGGGGGGGGGGAATATTTAAAGAGATGATGACATTATCAGGTTCAAAATCATCCTATTATATTGCACGTCCATATTTTAACACATGATAAAAGGGTATCCAGAAGTCAAACGGCATAGCAAGGTAAAAAAGTCTTAGCTCTTTCTTATGTCCAGAAGTGGGGTTCACCCCTCGACGCATTCGGCCTTTTGGCCTCCTCAAGAGGGGAGGAAGGAATCCTAGGTGGACGCTGTATACATTGACTGAAAGACCCCCATAGGGTTCAACCTGAGCAAGAGGAGAGGTCGTAAATTCAAGGTCATAATGCATGGTCACTGGTGTATACATAGGCAATGTGGTTTCATTAGATTCCCTGGTTTACAACATTCAAGACCCTTCAAGGTCTACAGGCTACCAATCCTTTGGTTAACTGTTTTTAACTTGATTTGATATAATAAACTGTGAACTTTTTTCGTAAATGGTCTGTTGGTTTTCTCCTTGATGGTACGGCTATCTTCAATACAGGTCACGTCAAATCCCCAAATTTTAGGATTAGAGGCAATCCCAAGACTCCTCCACGCTTAGGGAGTCTCCCCATATAATAATAAGTTAGTTTTGATTGGGTGTTTCCTGAAACCAAACTGGTTTGTCCAACCTTTTGGCTATAGTTATCCCATGGTTTGTCTTTCAGTTATTCCATGTACATCTTTCAACAGGCCTCTTTGGAATCTAAAAAATTAAGGACTTTTGTCCATGTGTGCTGTATATGGAGAAGCTTTGAATTGTCCCTACATCTTGAAGTACCGTAGTGACTTAGACTCATGGATCGCTCTTCTTCATCCCTTAGAATTGCATATCTCTCTTGTTACTATTTTGGCCCCTTTCACACTATGTGTGTATGCATAAATGCATTTAGGTTAATAAGCTAAGAAAGATAATGGGTAGTTGCGCACAACCTTTAGCAGTGATTACACTAGTGAGATCAGTGCCCCCCAGAAGGCCCCTCAGTTGGTGTATGGGGCCTGACAAGGATCACAGAGCAAAATGGATCATTCAATGAGGGATGGGGGTTTTTTTAAGGTTGTGTGTAGGTGTGCAGCTCTCAAATGGAGAGTGTGGGCCCCAATAACAGACCAAATAAACAAGGACAATGGCCCCAAACCTAGTACAACAGATGGTTAAAAAAATGGCAACGGATAAGGTGACACAAATGGAACAAAATGAGACAAACAACAGACAAGCATACTCCATTGAGAGAGTTTACAGGCTTGCTCTCTCAGGGCCATGTTGGCTAATCCAGGAGACCTCACTTCCTGGTGGGGGAGAAGAGATCACTTCTGGGCCCCCTTTTTTTACGATCTGGGGGGCTCAATGGAACAATGGGACGCGTTTTCGAGAAGAACTCTTTTTCAACCAATTCAAGTTGGTTGAAAAAGATTCTTCTCGAAACGCGTCCCATTGTTTCCTATTGAGCCCCCCAGTATCTTAAGCCGAAGTGATCTCTTCTCCCCCACCATGAAGTTAGGTCCTCCTGGATACACATGGACCTGAGAGAGCCAGCCTTGGTAAACCTCTCTCCAATGTGAGTATCCTTGTCTGTTGTTTTTGTCTCATTTTGTGTCCATTTGTTTCACTTATCCTTTTCCATTTTTTTTTAACCATCTGTTGTACTAGGTTGTGCGCCTCTGTCCTTGTTCGCATTTAGGTTAATGCATGCGTTTTGCACTGTACACATTTGTGTTTTTGAACAAAGCATCAAAAATATGTGCATGCGCTAACGCTGCTTTTTAAAAAAAAAGGCAATGTATGCAGTGTTAATGGTCATATTAGTTTTCTATATGAAAACGCAGTACTGTAAAAATGCGTGCATTTAAAAAACGTGGCACATATAGTGTGAAAGGGCCTTTTAATTGTTCTAATGATTGTTAATATAAGAGAATGTTCAGAGGGATTATTGGGTAGGACAAATGGCCTTTAAGTTCCAGTGGCAAACCCCTATGTTGATACCGTGTTTCCCCGATAATAAGACACTGTCTTATATTTTTTGAAACGCCAAAAAGGTCTTTTTTTCAGGGGGATGTCTTATTCTGATCGCTCTGTGCCATTCATTGTCCACTTTGATCATTCTGTGCCAAACATTGTCCCCTTTGATCACTCTGTGTCATTCATTGTCCCCTTCACTGACTTTTTTTGGGTTCTACCGGTATAGCCGGGTAACAGACTCCGTTAAGGCAGGGATCAGCAGCTTGTTTGTACTTCCTGCGAGTCCAACGGAAGCACACAGTTATCCATTGTACCACCTGAATGAGAGGTTCGGGCAGGGGCAGGTATCAGTGGGTGTCTTATTTGCGAGGGGTGGCTTATTATAACATTTTGGGCAAAAATCGGGGGGGGGGGGGCGTGTTTTGCGCAAAAATCGGGGGGTGGCTTATTTGATGGGGATGGCTTATCATAGGGTAAACAGGGTAGTTAATGTGTAGCATAAAATAGTTCATTTTATTTACACTTCCCATTATATTTCAATCCATAAAATAAAAGGGAAAATTGTTTTAAAATTTTCAACTCATAAACCAATATGTGATCTACTCCGCTTTTAAAATTGAGCTTGACGTTCTCCACAAACATGAAATAAATTGTGTGTATAACATTTCCAATTATGTCCCTGAGCTTACCGGATTCTTCAGTGTTTCGGGTATATAGAAGGCAGCACTTTGTAGGCAATGCAAACACTTTCTTAAATCAACTTCGTGGGTTTATGACTCGTATTATTTTGCTTATTGCAGTATATGAGCTTTAGAATTTAGTGCTCATAGACGGGACGTTCAAATTAGGTAAACGGTGCCTAGAATTTTAAAAACTTTCCAAATAAAATGTGTTTTAAGCGACAGATTTTAAAATCCAGACCCTGGCTGTTTTCTGGTTTAGACCAAGATTTCATTTTTTTTTTTTTTTGATCGTTGATACTGAGAGATTTTCGTTTTTCTTCTTACTGGAATAGGCAAGTGTATGAAATATTAAAGCCTCTGTGTTGTTTAATGGAAAACGCCTTCTTTAATCATATTTGACGTAAAAGAAATGGTCTACCAACTAAAAATAAGATGATTTCTTTCACCTCACGTTCTATAATGTCTTGTTTTAGTCACAGTTAGGAAAAACAACATATTGAGCGTAAGAGGATAAATGGGTAACTGGTGTAAGGATGACCCAAGAAAAGGAATGTGTATGCAGTAATATTCAATCCAATATTTTCCTATAGGACTATAAGATGCCTTGCATCATGTGATCCTGAAATATACAATCCAATATTTTACTATAGGACTATAAGATGTCTTCCACCATGTGACCCTGAAATATACAATCCAATATTTTCCTATAGGACTATAAGATGTCTTCCACCATGTGACCCTGAAATATAAAATCCAATATTTTCCTATAGGACTATAAGGGGTTTTCCACCATGTGACCCTAAAATATACACTTACATTTTTCCCTATAGGACTATAAGGGGTCTTGCATCATGTGACCCTGAAATAATCAATCCAATATTTTCCTTTAAGACTATAAGATGTCTTCCATCATGTGACCCTGAAATAATCAATCCAATATTTTCCTATAGGACTATAAGATGTCTTCCATCATGTGACCCTGAAATATGCAATATAGTATTTTCCACCATGGGTCTTCCACCATGTGACTCAAATATACAATCCAATATTTATTTGTATTTCTATGTCAAATAAAAAGTTGTGAATGTTATCTATACATTTCGACTGTAATCTACTAGACACCATAAAACCCTGATGTCGTGGAATTTTTGGTTATACGGTAATATTGTTGAGTTCTGTAATAAGTTTATTGTGTACATTTTTTTTGGTGGTGAAATTACACAATTTTTTTTGTTTTCCACAGTTCAGTCACATTGCAATTTGGGGAAGTATTGCACTCTGGATTGTTTTCTTTGGGGTCTACTCGTCTTTGTGGCCAGCAATCCCTTTAGCACCTGACATGTCAGGAGAGGTAGGAAATTTTATTTTGTTCTTTGTGTTTCACTGTAAATAAATGTTACATTTGTTCTGTTAAATCATTATAAACCATAGCTGTTTGTTTGAGATTGAGTAGTTAAAGTATACCAGAACTAAGGAATTTATAGCTAAGCCCCATTAACCCTCTGGACGTTACGGGCTTTTGGCGCCATTGTTTTGGCACGAAAAGCCATTTCTCCCTCAATTGCGGTGGAGTACACTGTACTCCGCCGTGATTGCCGGCTCTCCGCCCAGCCCTGTACACACCACCGGTGTCAAATAGATGCCGGCGGTGTGTGGGGAGGAGAGCGGCGCCACCTCCAAGAGGTTAAAAAAGTCACACATCTTAACACACCCTAAGCCGATACCCCTGTGGGTGCGTCTCAGGCAATTTCAGAATTTGCAGAAAGCAAGATGACAGGACCGTCACAGAGGCTTGAGAAGGCATTTCTACTGCTCCTAGATCTGCAACAAATGTGTAAATAAATTCCACTTAAAGATATTTACTTCTACACAGGTGTCCCTATTGGAAGATCTTACCTCCCCTTGCTGTTAATATCTCTAACATTTTAGATTTTTCATCACCTGTTTAAGTTATGTTAAAGTCCATCAGTTAAGTATTTTTTCAATGACTATGATCACTATAGTGTGAATATATCCTGTGGTGACACACTGCATTATACGCTTGGCAATGGGTTGTTATCCTGCCCTACTCTGTCCAAGACCAGAAGTGTTTTGTCCATAAATACAGTATTTTCTGGACTATAAGACGCCATAAGATGCACCCAGTTTTTAGAGCAGGAAAACCAGAAAAAAATATTTAATGTATAAGTTTTCAAATCTGTTGGGTTAATACAATGGATTAAATTAATGCAATATCAAATTCAGCCATTAGATGTCACTAGCAGCAGTACTGTTACAGCACAACACGTCATCCTCCTCAGTGATCTAGAGGGGTGGGGGTGGCTGCAGATTTCCTCTGCCCTTCTGGTTGTGCAGTTGTCCGTGGAAGCTGAAGAGTGATTGCAGCTTCCACAGAAATGGAGAGAGATAGATAGCAGTTCATCTATCTCTCTCTCTTTATTGTTTATATCAGCTTGGCTCTGCTGGCATAAGCAATAATACAGTTCAGATGGGAGATCCGTCTGTGGCCGCATTTCTCATATGACAGCTACCCGGATAATCTCCTCCCCGGGAGAGCTGTCAGAAGGCCAAGGCACCACTATTTAGATGTGGGGGTTGTGCATTCGGACCATAAGACGCAGGTACTTTTTTCCCCCGATTTTGGCGTCTTATAGTCCTAAAAATACAGTACATTAAATCTTTGTGGATTTTCACTTCTGTAGAATTCCCCCCTCTTTGCCACTCATGGGATCTTTCTTATTTATGATCCCTTCTCCAATGTCTGTGGTAGGAAAGGCTGCAATACTGCATCTGCAATGCCTTGCCCTACTTAATGCAAGATGTATGTGCCTGATTTTTCTTTCTGCCCAAGGGCTGCTGGGCCATTATTTAAAGCTTTTCAAGTCTCATTTCTGAGTCCTTATGAATTCCCACGAGAGCCACTTTTGTGGCAGATTCCATTTGGTTTCATAAGAAAGAGAAATCTTGGCATGGGCTGCAAATCTCACACATTAGGAACAATTTGTAAACCACACAGCCCGGGCAGACGGAGCCCATCCTTAGAACAGTCTGCTCCTGTTTCTGCCATTGTCCCCCAGGCATTGGTTTGCCATTCCCAGCTGACCAGCTTGTGTCTAGAGAAATGTGAAAAGTTACAAACAAAAATGGTTTCCACAGAGCGAGAGGAGTAGCTGAGAAAAAAAAAAGGGAAGGAAATTCTGTGGGATTTTGCTCCCCCCACACGATCCAAAATATACAAAGAAGCCTTCTGTCTTTAATGCGAATGTCAGCTTTACATCTTTTAAGTTTGGATTAACTCAGCAATTCAACAAGAAAAAAAATCTGACAGCCTTTCAGATATGATGCAGGAAGAAAATCTTCCCACCTCCCCCAACTCATGTTCATTTGCAAAGCCAGAGAGCGTTTAGGCTGAATAGTGTGGCTCCACTTGCCTGTCCATTCATAGTTAGCATTACAATGGTCAGTATTAACATCCTAAGGCCTCCAATACTGCTTCTGCTCCATTATACATGTTATAAACAAGGTGGCCAGAGTATAGGAAATCCTTTTAATGGAAACACTTCTCTACAAACGTCTGCATCCCATAAAGGTAACTACATGATTTTCAGTGGCTTTTCATAGGGTTGTTCATGGCACCTGGTAGACCTGCATGGTGCCCAGGGTGGGGTGGGTTGATGGGTCTGAGGAATTCAGGAATTCAACCATTAATATTTATGATCAGTGAAGAAAGAAGAAACAATGGTTTAGCCATTGATACAATACAAGTATACATTTAGTCTAATCTATTGTGTAAAGTTACTTCAGGAACTTTTTCCTATGATATGGCTGACCACATGTAAGATTAAAACGCTGTTATTTACAGATATTTGAAGCATAGTTTTTTTTTTCTACACATACAGTAGAGAGATATGTTATTTGTTTATATTGCAGTGTAAAGTCATTCAGTTTGACTTGAAAAGTTGTGGCAATTCAGGAGTTTCTGTTGTCTATCTGATCACCAACAGATGTCTTCTATCCCTTCATTACCAATAAGCGATTGGCTCATCTTTGGGCTGTCAAAGCTTTCCAATAAGTTGACAGATCTCTCCATCCTCACTTAAATCCTGCTGCCAAGCCTTTGCGGGATCTGTACTCGAATCAGCCGCACATGCAATGCAATCCTTTTTCCTTAGGGAATGATCAGCGATTGTTTGAAAATATTTTTTACAAACCCCCAGGACTTGATAGCAAGCCATTCCAGCTCTTGTAAATGCTGTTATTTGCCTTGTAGTTAACCCTTGTGTAATCTGATTATTCAAAGCAATGCTTTCATTTGCCGTAATGCGTTTTATGTTCTGCCACCCGGAATTCACAGAATTAAGCTTCTCCTGGAAGCGCTTTACTTTACGGCGAACCTTATGATTTAGAAGGTTTGCGTTTTATATCTGCTGCGATAACACCTAGAACACTTTCACATTTCATTATTATTTTGTGACTAAAAAAGATTTAAAGTAATATTAATACTCATTTAGGTATGGTGTGTCCCCACATTGTGCCCCTCTTGAATTTCTCATTTCAAGACAAAGATTTCACTCAAAAATTTTGATTGTCAAACAAATCAAAGTCTCTTAGGTGCTTCACACTGAACTTAGTGCTTTTATTTTTTGTCTATTTTATTTAAAAAAAAAAATTTGATTATTTGACTATTTACTATTATTTTACTATTTATTTTACTATTGCTAGATACATTAAAAAAAATAATGATGGGCCAATATGTTAAAACTATATATTAATGTGACCAGATATTTTTTTTTCTATCCGTATATATATATATATATATATATATATATATATATATATATACACACACACACATATATTTTATATATATATATATGTGTGTATATATGTGTGTGTGTGTGTGTGTGTATATATATATGTGTATATATTTAATATTTAATTCTCACTTTAATTGTCAATTGTATTGAGGCGCAGAGTGTGATGTCCCGGGATTTAGTGAATAAATAATACATTCTCTTTTGTCTGAGTGTACTGGGAAAAGATTCTGATGTCTCTGTGTTTCATGACTTAATCACGGCGATAGTTAAAAAAAAGGAAAATTCGATTTCTTTCTAGGAGGATTGAGGTCCTAAAATTCTAGAAATATGGGAATGATCTCACCCATCCCAGAAAATATTATGCGCCTTTAATCTCCTAATTACATGGCAGATGTGATTTTTTAGTACAGAGCAGCTATAATTCATCTGTTCTGAATGTTCTTGTATAAATACATCCTGCGCTGTATTAAGATAAATATTAAATGTTTAAAGAGGAAAATGGTGTGCAGTTTGTGGCTTTCATAAGACTGTAGAGTAGGAAACCAGTTTCTTTGAACATTCTTTTGAATTTTGATCTACTTCAACATCAAACCTAGGCGCTGCATTTCGCTTGCGCTGATTTTTATATTTGAAATTGTTTGCAAACTCTGCGTAAGGACTGAGAGATCCAAATAATATCCCTCGTGTTTCTTGTAGGCAAATATGATGTTCAGTTCTGGTCTTTTCTGGATGGGCCTCATCTTCATTCCTATAACATCGCTGCTGTTTGATGTGCTATATAAAGCGTAAGTAGCGCTGCACTTTTCTTACTCATTGGCATTTTCTTTGCCTAAATTTAATTATATATAATACTTTTTTTTAGGATAAAGAGAACCTGTTTCAAGAACTTGGTTGATGAAGTTCAGGAGCTTGAGGCTATGTCAAAAGATCCAGGGGCTGTTGTTCACGGCAAAAGGTAAGAGATGTTTTTGCTGCTTTGTGTGGATGATGACACTACATTGCTCATTAGCATAGATGGCATCAGATTAATTGTAGACATTTTGTATTGAGGATTCTGCTGACTTAAAAAAATTATTATTTTAATTCTGTGGCAGCAATTACTAGTTTAAACAGGTTGAATATTGTAATAGTCTGAAGTACAACAAATCTAAATTAGTAAAAAAAACTAAATTAGTTTGCTGTATGAAAGGAAAACAGATTGTTCTATTTGTATACTAATTTTACCAAATAAACATTTCAGGCCTTTATCTTTGTCCAAAAACTTTTTTGTCCTTTTTCTCAGTTTATTGATATTTTATTGAAAACAAATGTGAGCAGTTTTACTGCTTATTCTTGGTGACTAACACAGTCAGGGAAAACACAGTAATTGGGAGTTATCTTATTTTATAGTTCATTTAAACCCAGGTGCCCAACCTGTGTCTCTTTTGGGATTTCTTCAGTGTCCCTCCCTGGTCCTCCACTTGCATACCCCGAAACTGTTATTGCATAGGGCATAGGAACACAACTGTCCACCTATCCCCCCGCTGACACAAACACGTCATCGCATGGGATGACGAGGTGAGGTGAGTAACTTTCTCAGATGAGCACACAAATTGGCTTACGTGAAAGCCAATTAGGGACTGAGGGAGCTCTAATGAGCAACCCGCTCTAAGAAGAGCCTGGGCAAAGACATGTTGGCGGGGGATTGACAGACAGGTGCTCCCATTATCCCATATGGGATAGGGGATGATTGTATAATATATATTGCGGTGCATAACCTTTGAATCAAAATGAGCATTACCATACTACAGTGTTCCCTTATGCTTGAAAAAGTAAATATAAATATAATAAAAATTATTATACAAGTCACTATAAATTGAAAATGTTATGTGTGGCCCTTTAGTGATGCAGAGGACCACACTTGTGGCCCTCCATAGCAACTCAGTTGCCCACCACTGATTTAGAAAGATGAAATTTTTTGAGTGTGCAATATGTTTGTCGGATTTTCTTTTTTTGCTGAGCTTAGTGACCTTTATTGGAAGTCAGTTTTGTTAGTAGTCCTGATTAAGCTCATGTGGAGTGAAAGCTCGTACCATGTTTGTTTGGGCTCTTTTGATAGAAGTTTTTCAAATTATTAATTGAATAAAGTTGATTTGAATCAACTCTATCGACCATATTGTATAGGTTTAGCCAAGCCTTTCAGGGTATCCAAAGTAAGTGCATATTAGCTTGCCTCCTATTACAGAGAAATTGGGTAAAACTGGGGATTGTTAATACTGTACTTTTGTGACATATCTTTTATATGTTGGCATGCTGTCTATTTCAGGTGCTCAGGTGCTCTTGCATGATATGACCATGGACTGTATATGTGACATAGGTCAATAGCCCCAGTTACTCAGAGCTGTCCTTACATTGTATTTTACAGTTTTTTTGTTGCAGAAGTGGAAAGTTATATGTTATACCAATAAGATCTGATCAATACAAAGTATGGTTTAACCATTTCCATTTTCTGTTGTATATGTAGTTTAACCGAAAGGGCACAACTGCTGAAGAACGTCTTCAAGAAGAACACAGTCAACATGTATCGGTCAGAATCTGTTCAGCAGAACTTGCTTCGTAAGTAGAGCACAGTACATATAGAAGACATGCATATTTATGTTACACTTTAAACTATATCAATAAGTGCCATAATAACCATTATACAAGCAGTCTGTAAAACATAGGCTTTATCTTACACTGCTTTAAGTTGGCTTTAGTGGGACAATGCTATGAAAATATGTATTCTGTTTGTTTCAACAATAATGTACCCTATATTTATAGATCTATAAGACGCACTTTTTTCCAAAAATCACTGGAGAAATAGGTGTCCTATTGTCCGAATATATATATAAAAATTTGACCCAAATATCCTGGGAGCTATACCTCTGCATCCCAGGAGCCTGGAATTATTTCCATTCCCTCCAGCCAAGCCAAAAGGCCACTGCCAAGAGGGAGCTGTATGAGCACTAGCAGTATCCATTCTCTGAACACACTGACCAACCACCTGGGTGATTTGAGGTTATTTAGATTAGAATGAGTTGTGTATTTACATTATAAATATGCTAAAATAAGGGTTTTTACCTAAAATGTGGGCATTTGCAATAGATTGGGGCATGCAAATACCATGTGTTTTAAGAAGGCTTGACTGTGCTATGCATTGCTTGAGTTGAGGGCTTTTTGTTCCCTTCTCACCATAACCTTAATGGTTGTTCCTCTACATTCTTTGAACAGAATTAGTATAGACTCGGCCAATCACAGCAATAAACAATGGACACCAATAGGTTTAAAAATTTTTAAATATCTGTTCCTTTGCTAATATTAATCATTATCCTAATAGGTTTAAAAGCAATAATGTCATTTTGTAAATGTCTTGCTGTCCATTAATCCATAATCTGTTGTTCTCCAGATGGCTATGCATTCTCCCAAGATGAAAATGGAATTGTTTCACAGTCTGAAGTGATCCGAGCATATGACACTACAAAACAGAAGCCAGAGGAATGGTGAAATTTCTGTGCACTGGAGGAGACTACAACCGTGAAATACAACCCTCAAACCTAGCTACTGTTCAGGTCCTAAACGATCTGCAGCGAACCATTTCAAAACCAACAAACAAAAAAATCAACACAGAACCAGTTGTCGATGTCCAAGCAACCATAACAAAATGCAAATTAGTTTAGGCTTGAAGACTAACACTTGCGATAAGCCTTGGCTTAGCCAAGACGGCGTCTCAGTATTATTGATTAGTAATGAAGGAATCTCTTGCTGCCTTAGGAACCAGCAAGTTTACTACATCCTTACCATCAAAGGGAATCATCCTACAAGACCGATGTACCAGCTGGGAAATCCAATTCCGGTTGGAGGACATGAAATCATAAGGCGTGCCGAGCTACTTGACCGCTTCTTGCGTCGTTTTGGAAGGTTACGTGTCAAACTATTTTAATAAATATGTTTGCCAAAGAAGTCAATGAGTTTTTTTATTAACTGCAAGAATCTTTGAAGACCTAACGAGCAGTAATACATGTATTGTTCAGAAAGAAAATGTGGAAGCAGAGTTTGCAGGCTCCATTTATTTGCTGTAGGGGCACTTATTATTATTGTCTGTGTCGTTTTACACCTTGGGCCTTATTCATGCTGTTCTGTTTATCTTGTGAAGTAAAAAATGGAATGCTCCTTCTTGCTTGTGTGTTTTAAGATGCAAGCCGTTATTGCCTCTGAGTGTCATGACGTGATACTGCAGTGTTTTAGGTTTCCTTTCCCTGAAATATCTCCCTTTGTGTAGCACATTTAGGTTTAACACCCCCGCACCCCTCTCCATTTCTTATTTTTACTAGATATCAACACATATTCTGGAGGTCTTAATTATAGACTTTTAATGTCTTAAAACTAGGGAAATAGTGTGTACCATTGTCTAAATCATTCAGTGGCACTTGATAATCTTATTATATAAGAGTCAAGTTGTAGAAGAAACCCTGTATCGTTTATAGGGGTTCTGTACGGAGTACTCTGTACATATTGATGAAGATGTAAAATATTTGCACTATCTTACACACAAAAACTCCACCTAGTTCAGTGATTCCCAAACTTTCCCTGCAGGGTCCGCCTTTTTTTAGATAGGAACATTATCAAGCCCCCCCCCCATTTTTGGATTGAGGGCCATTTCACATTAGCTGTGTCTGCATTGCAGTTTCATGTACTAGTGTGAAATGACACTTAAACTTTATTTGAAATACAATTCATACAATGTTTATTTAATTTCCACACAAAGCATACAGAAACATTCATCATTCACATAGAGCAGGGGTGGGCAAACTCTTTAACTTGTGGGCTGCAATGAGGTTTAATATTTGACAGAAGGGCCGGACAGTAAACCTGTAAGAGCCACCCGATCCTAGGTCCTTCCAACCTGGGTGGAAAATGTAAACATTGACACATCCTTTATTAAATATTATAATCATAATAATAATAGTATATATATATATATATATATATATATATATATATATATATATATATATATATATATATATATATATATATATATATATATATATATATATATATATATATAAATGGCTTTTTATAGTAAATCTAAGCAAACTACAACCTCTAACAGAAGACCTTTATAATCCTCCTCTAGGGATTATCTCCACTTATTGCAGGAAATGTGCAGAGGGGAGACAGTATCTTTACTCCAAGGTGACAAAGGGCCGGATTTAAATACTAAAGGGTCGGCTATGGCCCCTGGGCCTTAGTTTGCCCACGCCTGACATAGAGACAAACACACACACTACACTCATGCAGAGACCTGAATCATTCACATAGATACATAAACACACACATTACATGCACTCTACTTTCTGTCTGCAGCTAGTTGCACCATTGTTGGTTTTCTGATTGTCCATCCCTCAGCCCACTAGCTGCACATCCTAGTTTGAGAACCATTAGTTTTAGAATGAGGTGATGTTATTTTTTTAGTCCACCCTACATCTTCACACTGCTTGGAAAGATGTGAGTTGGAGGTAGAGCCGAAATCATATTATACACTCCTTGGTAGCCTTGACAAGCCAATCCTGTCCTGTTTTGTGAAGGCGGAAGTGATGTCACTCTCTCCGCCCACTTTGCATGCCTTGTCTGTGCTTCTTGTCATTGGCACTGCTGATTCTTCCTCCGCTCCTATGGATGACTGTTAGTTTAGCAGCCTAATGGTCATGGTCCATAGTTCTATTTTCTAATCTACTATAGACTATTTTTTTTTTTTCCTGTGCTGGTCATTATGTAGCTAATGCAATCTGACCACATAAGGTATGTGTGCTATGGTGTTTGTCAGTGGGGCTATGACTGTTTAGTAATAGCAGACGGTTTCCATTTGTTTTTCCAAGATTCTGCATTCAGAAAAAAAAAACATAAACCTGTTTTGTAAAAATGTTCTCCACAATTCTTATAGATACAGATATGAATGACAGATAGCTGCAGTTATACAGAAAAAGATTCTCCCCCCGCACTTGTTCGCTAACCACCTAATGCACCTTGCTAACCTGTACCCCTCTGCTTACATCACCACCATGTCATTGTGGGCACAACTTAGTTTAAAGCAGTGGTTCCTTGCAGGGCCCCCCTTTTCTATTCAGGAACATTATGCCCCCCCCCCCCCGTCCCTATTCAAAGACAAGGTTAGAATAGGGCCCGCACCCCCCCCCCCCATCCCCCCCCCCCCAGTTTGGGAACCACTGGTTTAAAGGAATTCTCCCCAAAATTCAAATCCTTCTTTTTCAAAGTTGCTCTAATTAGACCATATAGTCCTAATTTGTTCCAAAAATACAAAAACTAAAGTGCCTGCATATCCTGGGGAACTTAATGCAGCCCTATTTTGCAGAATTTAACTTTTTTTCCATCAAACTATAAAGCATCATTTTACTTTTGATAAATAAAGCTAGCCATACACTCTGCGATAAAAATTACGATCTATTAAAACCGACCAATGTATGTAGTTTATCGGCATGAAATCTGGGCAGGTCCACATGGTACGACAGTTAAAATTCGATTCTAATTGTCGTTTTTTTCAATCGTAAAGTCATCGGACAAGTTGAATTTTTTTTATTGGTCTGGGAACATCGGGCAAGTTCATAGTGTTTTACCGACCAATTAGTGCCGATGATGCTTATTAGTATATTAAGCATATTAGCACCTACTTATGTCATGGTATTCATAAATTCCCAAGATTCCGTTTTTTAGCTATAGGTTTTGATGTAAAGATATATTATAATTGTATTTGAGTATATTAGTATATGTAGTATTGTAGTACACAGCATGTATACATAAATATCATCTACATAGTATATATTACACATCTATGTATATAGAATTAAAATGATATATATATATTTATTATTTTATTATTTACATTAAAATTCATTTTAAAATCACATTGTCGGATAATATATTTTCGATGACATTCTCGATAAAGCCAGAAAAATCGATCCAAAATTGGATTTTCCATGTGGTAGTATTTTACCGAAAATTACAACTCTAAAACGACTCCAATGTCGGGATACATTGGTCGGTTTTAATAGATCGTATTTTTTATCGCAGAGTGTATGGCTAGCTTTAGGCAGTTTTATTGTTAAATAAAGGATTGTTAAAATCCCAGCTATTCCTTGTTCATGAAAGTCATACCTATCCTTTTAACCTCATTAGTGAATTTATTATCTAATCTAGCTTTCATTAAGTCACTCAACCCTTTAAATGTATCCAGTATGTAATCACCATTAACTTTCCTGAGATTTAGAGGAATGTTTCCAAATCTTTATAAATACGATGGGAATACTTGATATTATATTGACAAAATGTATTTAAAACGGATAGATAATTTTATATACGTATATACGCTGACTTGTGAGACTATGTCTATAGAGCGCTATTATGCTTGTGCTACTATAAGGGGGGAAATGCATTGGAATTTTTAGTTTTATAGCTTTAGTATATAGTATTTAAAACACATTTATATGAATATTGAAATGTGTTTGTATTTGCTACAAATCTATACGTACATGCTGTAGTTCAGCTGGTGCCAAGTCCGTACGTATACTGTATAGTTTAAATTGGAGTCTCTAACTTTTTATTTGACGCTCGTTCCACCAGCTTTGGATATTTGAATTATCGAGACATGAAATGCCTTTCTTAAATCAATTTATTTGTCAATACATTTTTAGTTACGCCTAGATCCCGTTTTTAGGTTTTCTTTGACACATTTTAGAAGGTTTTATGGTCGGTGAATGTGAACGTGCTAATGAATATTGATGTAATGTATTTCGCTGTGTCTGAGAAAGCCACGCTGCTTATTTGCAGACTTATTTAAATAAGTAAATACCACCTATGACTGGACTGATTTTACGTTGTTCCGTCTCATTCCCCCCACCCTGTCTAGTTTGTGAGTGACTGTCTGAATATGACTTCCATTGGCCGTTAGGGTAATCCATCTTCTGTGGCTTTACTGAAAACTCTTGTGGTTGTGTTGAGTGTTCGAATTCTCTGTCTGCACGAGTTAACGATGCTTTATGATTATATTTGACTAATGTGAACCTTTTTACTTACAGTTGTTTTGAAAGCTTGCTCTATGCTTTACTACTGTATGCTTTGGGAAATACGAGATTCATTTCTTTTCTGTGTTCTTTCATCCCCTGTCTCTTCCTTCGATCTTTGTAAAACTTTCTGTGCCCTTTTTATGTATATATTAGATACAGAATTTTTTACTTGTTTGGTGCAGATATTATTTTTTTCACTCTAGAAGCCATAATAACATTTGTTTTATTTTGTGTTTAGTTTCCCATTATGTTTAGCTTTGTTTTTGTGACATCAATGGTATAAGATGTGAGGAAATCTGTTCCGGCCATTGACTTGTAATTGTGAACTGTGGTGCTGCATGAATGAAGTTGTTTCTAGATGTTAGTAGTGGTCATGCCTCAGGTTTTTTTTTTTTATCAGTTTTGTTGTTGAAATACAATTATCCTTATTTTTTTCAGTCCTGTAAGTATTGAAAGACTTGAAGTTCTTGGCACTGGATTTCCCGTTCTATCCTTTTTAATTTATTTTTGAAGCAGTGTTGTTTGTCTTTTATTTTGTGAATGTGCATGAATAACACTGTATCTTTCAATGTTCTGTCTCAGTTGTTTCAGGTTATTAAAAGTTATACTTTGAACTTAATACAAATTGTTCAGTTTCTTTGTTTTTGGTTGTTACCAAACAATGTTTTTAAAAAAAATTGTGTGTGCTACCGTGTTTCCCTAAAAAGAAGACAGTGTCTTCTATTCATTTTTGCTCCCAAATATGTCCTACGTCTTATTTTCGGGGGATGTCTTATTTTTCCATGAAGAATATGGCACTGTATCAGGGTAGAGAGATCACTTAATGTGATCCGGGGGGACACGGGGGGGATCAGAGGGGGCAATCAAAATGGCACAGGAGGCTCAGAGGGGGGATAACCATTTTAGTAACCCCGTCTGATCCTCCAGTGTCATTTTGATTGCCCCCTCTGATCCCCCTGTCCAGAGTCCTTATATTTCAGCGTGATGAAAAAATGTAAGGGTAGTTCAACATTGACAATACATTTTTTCATGAAGGATACAGCCTTTTTTTTCATAGGGGACATTCACATGTGCTTCTGGGAAAGCCGTGTTTCTAGCAAATGGATGCCAAGAAAGTGATAAAGCTGGAAAGATGTCACATTAGACATCTCCCGGTCACTTTTCGGGTCTGATCTGATGTACTTAATATTGGAGTGTTTTTTTAGGATGAACGCAGGGTCAGGCCCCCTTACTTTGTGGGACTATTCAGTATAGTGTAGGTATATCACTCTTCACTGTCCATTATATTCAGCAATGACAGCCCCACAACACATTTCTAGCCCATTCCTACATTTTATGGACTGCAGTATGATGTCTGTGGTGCCCTATCGGGTTTCTCAGATTTATGCAGAGCTCTGTGATTGGTAAAACTCAGATCAGATGATCAGGCTTTTCTCTTTATTATTTTCCCCAACTATTCCTTGCGTCTGGCTTTCGACTCCAGAACCCAGCAGTAGTAAGAACCTCTAATTTTCACATTGATTACCCAACATAAAATCATATTTAGTATCTTTCCTAAAAGATTAATGCTGCTTTTAAGTTGGGTTTCTATACAGTTTACATCCTTTAAAACTGGTTTACGCACATTTTAGATTGGTCTGGCTACCTGACGACGGATAGAGAATCCCCATAAAGGTATATGTGTTTGATCACTACTAATGGCTGATGTACAGTGGCTTGCAAAAGTACACTTTGCAGTTATTTATTTGTAAAAAAAATTTGGAATCATATATGATTTTCGTTCCACTTCTCAAGTGTACACCACTTTGTATTGGTCTTTCACGTGGAATTCCAGTAAAATTGAGTCATGTTTGTGGCTGTAATGTGACAAAATGTGGAAACGTTCAATACTTTTGCAAGCCACTGTATCGTCAGCAAAAACCCTGTTAGACCTTGCAAGAGTAAGTGCCCGAGAAACATAGAAGGTAGAAATGCAGCAGGAAACACGCATGCTACATGTACAACTAGATCTATGTAGAGTTTGTTGGAGCCTCTGAGTGGAGATGAAAGTGCTGTCTGATCAACTTCTTTGGGTCTCAAAGGGATAAGATGGAGGCCAAGGCATCCTTCACAGGGGACCCAAACAGATGTTTAAAAGTTTCTGGGGCATTTAAAATACAGCAAACGTAAAGTACTACTTAGTTGAAGCATAAAATGATAACAAATTACGTACAACGTGGTCTTAGTTAGGGTAGTTGAGTAAGTATGTCTGGGTTTTTAGTGTAACATGCTCCAAAAGAAATTACCACTATATATACACATGTACAGTAATATGATCAAATTATAATTTTATAAAATATTTTTTAAATGTTCTAATCCAGAAAGTGGCAGAACCAAGAAGTGCTGCAAAGGTCGCTATAGACTGCACAGAGCAAAGACGCCACCAGAAATTCACTCAGTGAGAGTGCCTGGAAATCATTGATCAATCAGTAAATACGCTGCATACTTGTGCCAGGCAAAGAAATATTATTCCAGTTGCATTTTTGAGACTGCCAAGCTTCCCCTCCAATTAGTACAACCCTCCTCTTCATCCCCGGACGCCCTCTGGACCTGATTTTTCATGATATTTGCATTTCTGAAGAGCATCCAGAAGATGGCTAGCTTTGTAGACGTCATGTGAACAGGCACTGATCTGCACAATGATTCGTTTTGTGCTTAATATGTTGTATTTGTATCTTGTGGGAACATCCAATAGACTAATCAGGTTTACATTAGGACTTTAATTTATAAAACATTGTTATTATACACTCACTACCCAGTCGCTTGGAAGTAACTCTATGAACTAGAATGTGTGGGCATTTTGTCCTTGTAAAGCAGGGTACAGACATGTAGATATGGGCGAGGTTGATAACCTATCCCAGCGCCGTGCACGCCCATGGCCATCTATTTGGCCCATATCATATGCGGCCACCCCAGTTTTCCCCTTGGTTTACGGTCATGTCTAATATCCCTGGTTTCAAGTGGGATTGATTGGTCCCACTCGTAAACAGGGGATATTGGACATGACCGTTACCACGGTTGATGTCCATTGCTTTGCATGGAGACAGCGGGTCTCCATGCAAAATATTGGCTGAGCTAGAGACACAGCAGTGCTGCGCCCCCAGCTCCTCCGATATCTGGCAGCATGTGTTCCCTGCTTAAGGCTCAAACTGTAATTTAGGGAAAGTGACTATGGCTATGTTCCCACTAAGGTGATTAATCACCTGGCACTTGCGATTTTCATTCTATGGTAGTGATCAGGGGAAAAAAACGCATGCAATATTATCAATGGGGACAAGCCCATTCAAAATAGTGTAGATGATTGACAGCGATTCCGCAGGTGATTGAAAATCGCGAGCGCCAGGCAATTAACCGCCTTAGTGGGAACATAGCCTTTCAATGAACAGTTCTAGCTGTCGAAAGGCAACTTAGGTATGGAGAATAGCATCTCGGAATGCACAGCACATCCAACCTTGAAGCAGATGGGTAATAGAAATAGATGATGGGTACCAATCCTTCCAGCTAGAGTATGAAGTTAGGCCTAGTCTCCATGTGTGTAGGCACATCCATTGAATATGAGTTTTACCCATAGGACTCAACACTAATGCTTCTCTAATTCTGGATGGATTGTAGGCCTTAAATTGATGAACTAAATGCTTGTTGTAGGCCTATGACTTGGTGTTGATGCCTTCCTTTCTTTGTTTTCAGTCAGGTCAGACACGAAAGGGATGGGTAAGCAATGAATCACAGCCAATAAGGACACAACATTTTATATATAGTGAACAAATATGGCTCCGCCAAAGTACTTATATTTACAAATTGTACACAGAAAACAAATTAAATGAAAACATTAATACTTGCTTATAAGATTTTTTACACAAAAGTGAAAAGTGCCAGTTGAGCAGCACACATCAAAACATCAAGAGTGGTGCCCATATGGCGCACATATATGTTGGCCAACTTCACAAAAGCTTAGAGATCAACTGGGTTCTATTGTACAAATGTCAGAACTCTCCCATAGACTGCCACTACACTCCTTTGCATTGGCCAGTTCAGCCACCCCTCATAATTCTGGAACAACAGGCAGGGGGGGAACATTTTGCAATATGGTGGATCTCAGGAGTACATAGCATATGATGAACATGGTGTCTTCTCATCTTGTATGCCATGTATGTCTTCAGTCTAGTCTACATCCTTTAAATTGATCATATTCACATATATTTAATAAAATCTTTAAAATGTCTAGTTTCCTTTTAAATACTTACAGAAATGTACAGGCCGAATGACGTCACTTCCCATAATTGAGGCTTTTATTGCAGAGCTACTGGTTTTATATAGTTTGCCATGTCACTGCCCAAGTTTTTACAGTGCATCTGGGCTGAATAAACCCAACTGAGTTAATATTAAAGACTCTTAATAAAAACTAAATACACAGTTTAAATGCATATTAGTCTGAGACTTGACATGCCACAGGTTGGATGCTTTGTCCAGCTATTTTCTTTGTACACAATGATGCTGGTATCAGGGCTGTGGAGTCGGTCGATAAATTCCCCGACTCCGACTCCTCAGTTTCAGAT
>CM070032.1:199927040-199944207 GCA_036250615.1 Ptychadena robeensis
TCGCCTCAGCTGAATGACAGTGGTTTTCCAAATGTTTTACAGTTCAGTCCTGAACTATTGTCTCTCCATTCCCTTCACTTATACAAGCGTCTCTAGTCTGACAACAAACATTTACTTCATTATCAGGGAGAGTTAAGGCTGCCATACACACACCGAGCGGCGGCCGATTTTGCTGCCGACCAATGGGCGTGTGTGTATGCCGATCGGGGGAGCCCACATGGGGTGACAGATCGCTGTCGCCCCACAGCTCGGCCGGCCAGAGAACGGACATGTCCGATAATCTCTGGCTGATGCTGTTAGTGTCAATGAAGACCGGCGTCTTGCTGTCCGCTCTGGAGAGCAGCATGATGACGTCATCACTCTGCACTCTAGAGCTCACCTGAGCTGGTCTGTCGGCCCCCACTCGGTACGTGTGTGGGGGCCTTTAGGCTCGGGTCACAGTGGATGCTGTAATGTTATGCGCTGCATGCATTTATTCTTATAGCAGAGAAGTCATTATGTTCGTTATATTGGAAGTAATTAAAAAAAAAAAAAAAACATTTAATTCCCATTTAAATTTAGTAGGAGTCGGAGTCGGTCCATTTTTTGCCAACTCCGACTCCAGTAACCCAAAAATGTCTCCAACTCCGACTCCTCGACTCTGACTCCACAGCCCTGGCTGAAGTTTTCTGGGGTCGGCTGGTTCTCACTATACAGAGATAATAGTTCTATGCCTGAAAAAGGAGCTGGAAGTAAAAAGAAAACATGGAAACCCTCATCAATTAAACCCTTAATTAGGAACCTTTCTGTCGAACATTTTAAGACTGCTGAATTACTACTCTTACCAGGTGAACCAGTAAACACACATGGATTTACAGTATATTTGAGTTTCTGGCTAAGCTACTGTGGACTCCCACCCCAGTACTGCTCTCCACAAATCCATCGCCATCTACTTACTTATCACATCTTTAACCTTGATTGTTGCCTTCTCAGGGTACACATACACAACAGGTACTATTAAGGCTCCCATAAACGGGTAGGTTTTTAACTCGATTTTTGCCCGGTTGATCACCACACATTGAACGTTTGGCTATGGAAGTAGGTTGACCCATAGCTCCCTACGCAGTAGCTTGTTCGATTAATGGATTTGTGGAATCGGCTATTTTGCCAATTGGCATATACACTGCCCTTGGGAAATTGAGCTGCGTATGTTAACACTCCTTAAATTGATTGTAAATTAATTGTAAATAGCCCCCTACCAGCTTGCGTGGACCTTCACTTTATTGAGGTGTGAGCTCAGCCTGGTGAGAGGACAGAGGACATCCATCTCAAGAACCTGGTCACATGAGTAGCGCATTACATTGCACTCCCACAACACTACATGTGTACCACATTTTGTAGAAGAGTCGGTACAGGCAGGACTAGCAGTGTAAAGGATTTTTATGGATAGGAGCCTCATCAGGGGAGGATGTCACTACCTGCCTGTTGTAGTGATACAGAGGTAAGTTAGCTGCTTGGAGAGGAGGGAGCTTGTTGCATTAGTTTAGCTCTGAAGGGTTACAGAGAGGTTGGAAAGCGTTTGCTTAAATCGGTGGTTCCCAAACTGGGTGGCGGGCCTAGATATATTCCAGGGGGAGGCACAGCTGTGGGGACGAAGGAGGGACAAGCAGGAAGCCAACCATGTAGGAACTAGCTGCAGACAGTAAAAAGAGTGCATGTTATGTGTGTGTTTGTCTCTATGTGAATGATGAATGTTTCTGTACAGTTGGTGTGTGTATATATGATGCATCATATATTATTTGCACCAAATAGAATTGTTTAAGTTGTATCTCAAATAAAGTTTGAGGGCCATTTTACACCAGTACACTATACTGCAATGCAAACTAGTATGAAATGGCCCTCAATCTGAAACTGTGTCGTTTGAATTGGGAGGGGGGGGGGGGGTCAATAATGTTCCTGACTAGAGAAGGGGCCCTACAGGGGAAGTTTGGGAACCACTGGCTTCAATTAATTTAAAGTTGAATGGTACAGGTTGCACTTGTACTGAGTCTATCCTTTCTATTTGTAATCCATCATCTTGTCATAGATATACCATTTTGCTCTGCCACTCATTTGCTAACCCTGAATTTCTCCATCATCATCACCAGTCTACCGACCTCAGGCAGCTCGGATGAGGAAATGGGGTTTGCAAAATGTTTGTTCCAGTACAATTTGCAGAATTTAGGACATTTTAGGAAGACGTTTTTGTGGTAAAGGAAATATGTGGGGCAGGATGGAGAACAATGTCCAGACCTAAAGCTAGCCATATATGTGTCGATTCCATGACCGATCGATCACCCATCTGATCGATTCCGGCGATGCCACAGGCGATCGGATGGGCGATCGATCGCACAATTACGTCTGTGCCTACCACCTTAGGCCACCGATTCCTGGACGATTCTGTGCCCGATCGATCGCTCCACAAATGTCAGCTCCCCTTGATGTGTGCTCAATCGGTCAGAAAAGACCAACACGTTGGTTCTCTGGCCGATCCGATTTGGGGGGCCATGTCGATCGGGCGGGGTCGATCGGGCAAGGTGGGCTGCACGCGATTCCTTGCCGATCGATCCGCGTGCACGCGCCCGGTGATCGATCGGCCAGGAATCTTGTGGGAAATCGCCACGTGTATGGCTACCTAAAGGAACCCAAACAGTATGGTCATCCATGGTCTTCCCCAAGCCAAGATCTGGTGTTCAGTTTATTCAGCACTAACTCAACATACTACCAAAGGGGCATGCGTGCCATGTGTAAAAAGTGGCACATCACATCACATATATTATTGTATCCATTAGTTTCTGGTGACATTACCAACTTAATAAAAAGTATATTCCATCACACACTGTTATTGTCCTTCACCATGTGATGAAGTCAGTCCTCTTCCATCCGACAGCACTGACAGTATATTCTAGTCTACTGCAGAAGTCAATATCTGTTACACATCCCTCCAGTCCCTCTTACTGGCGGAAATCAGGACAAGTTTTGTTCGAGTTTCCATCTGCCTGGAGTGGGTAAGAGAAATATTGTGTAGATACCAGAAAAGTGGAAGATGGATTGAGATGGATGGAGTGTGCAGAGGAGTACGGAGGTGGAGGTGAGGTCACTAGGCAGCCAGGATCTGTCCTGGAAGAGGAGAGTCTACGTACTGATCCTCCAGTTGACGTGGAGCTAGTGGCAGTGCTGGACTGTCTGGATGGAGTTCGTAAGCCTGTGCCAGTGAGAATCATAGGAAGAGATTCTGGAGGGTAAGTCCTCAAGGTGAACCTTATTGGCTGTTGTGATGTCTGTTTTGGTCTTAGACAAGTGCAGCAGTAGACGGCCACCAAAGATCCAACAATGATGAAGGCAATAAATATGGATCCAACGATGAGGAACGGGACATATACAGGTTCTGAAAAAAGAAATGTAAAAAGATTAGTAGATGTAAAGATCATTACAAGTCTTCTAAACCTTCCGTCCCCATCCGAACTAATGGGCTCGGCCGAGAATTTACCGGCACGTCGCATTACCATGCAATTCCTTGTCAATATGACCAGGGGGCACACGATTTTCTGCCGTTCCGACCGGGAATGAGCATGGAGGTTGATTGCCCATCGAAACGGGCAGGAAACTGCCCGTCTATGCCCAGCTTTAGAAAGGTCAGGGAGGGCATGTTTAAAAGATATTTTATAGTATTTCTTAAAATAGTTGTATGTCCAGTCTGTACTTTAAGGTGTATAGAAAGAGAATGTATTGTTTGCATTTTCATATATGTCTTACAAGAGAACTTGTTAGTATCTCCGTTCACCATGTATGCTTATTATTGCTCACAGGGGTTCCTGCACACTTAAGCTAGCCATACAAGGGTAAATTCCTGTGCAATCGACCCCCGATCAATCACAGCGTTATTGATCAGGGATCAATTGAACGGAAATCAATGTGCACCACATGGGCACATCGTTTCCCGTTCAATGAAGACCTCCGGATAGCAGAGTTCTCCCCGGTGAATCCGAACAAGCTAGAAGGTGGTCAGAAATCCATCCAGCCTCTCTCCCTGTACAGCAGTGCCAGAGTATAAAGAGTGCTGACTCCGCCCCCTTCACACAGCCTGGGCTGAAGCAGAGCTGAACGGCTTTTCCTATACTTTACATGAAGATTTTCCATGAAGTATTGGAGATTGAACAGGGTTTGCAACATGTTGGAACCCCGTTCAATCGAGTTCCTTCAAGCAGGCTCTTTTGAACCGGCTCGAAGGAAAGCACACACTGGTAGGATTGTAAGCAGATTAGAGTACAATCACCGTACAAACGCGCACGTTGATTGATTGAACTCAAATCTTTTTTACAAATCTACCCGTGTGTGCCTAGCTTTAAGGTGGGTTTACCTGTGTAGATTTTTTCTTTAATCATCTGCCAATTCGATTTTTTGTTCTAATGTGATATTAGATTTTTTGTTCGCCCATCGACATTATCGAATGAAATTACGTTCAAAATTACAACCACAGATAAAAATTTTACAACATGTTCAAAGACCGATGACGAGGTTGAACAAAATTTATCCATCGAACAAATTGACCATTTTAGATTTTTGTTCAATCAACCAAAAATTCTACACGTGTAAACCCACCTTAAGTCACCCCATACACCTTTCGATTTCTCTGTCAGATTTCCTTAAGATCTCCTTTTGTTTTACCAAAGCCATGTAATATGAGGGACTTTCTAAACATTCAAGTCTAGCTGTGTTCAATCCCAGAGGACCCGGCACTGCATAGTTGTAGGTAGATCTAAAGCATATCTGACAGAGAGATCTAAAGGTGTATGGCCAGTTTTACCCATGATTGCAGGAGATGTTTCCTACTCCTGAATACCAGCCTGTGCATGGGACCTCATGGTCAGTTTCATGCCTGCTATTTTATCACCTCTTTAATGCTGATAAATAATTGTGTTATATAAATATATTCATATTTGTGAATGTTAAAAGTGAGTCTTACATAGACTTTTAGCATCAATAACCTTAAAAGCCTCTGCTAGCGCCACACCTGGGGTTAATATCTGGGAATGGTGCAGGGGAGTCGCAGAACAGAGCATTTGATTCTTGTGGGTCACTGAGACTTTGCAGCATGTTTTATACATGTGTTTCCCCTCCTGCCTGTCTTGGAGTGTGTTGATGTTGGAACGCTGTGCTGCCTCATTATTTATGGTGTGAAAGTGCTCGCTTCCTGCTCACAGGCTCAGGTAGCTTAGCAGCTAGCAGTGAGTACATGGGACATGTGAGTCAGGCAGCCGGTAGAATGTAGACCGCTGAGGGCACATAGAACCTACCAGAACTTTTATTACATTGCGGGGTCTGCTCCACGCTACTGCTTACACAGCATATGTCGGGTACAGCTCACATCTATACATCAATCAGTACAACAGATTATCCCTAGTTTTCACAAAATATATAAAATAAAAAAATTAGGGGGATTGTAATGGGTCAACTTCTGTGCAAAGTAGGGCAATCCATCCATTGATGTGGATATAATAGATGGACTCAAACAAGCATGAGTACCTACAGCCTGGTCACATCCCAGATGACCTATGGTGTACATATGCCTATAATTAATATAGTGGAAATACATGTATGAACCATGATTGGTTGTTGTATGGAAAACTAGAAGGATTAACCTTTCTTTTTTCTATAATTAATTGTACCCGTAATTGAGGTAGTGTAAATGGTGAGGGCATAGAATTCCAACTCTTAAGGCTGCCATACACGGGTTGATGCCTGTGAGATGGAACAGCCTTCGAGCTACGTGCAATGACGTCATCGCACCGAGCCTGATATTTAAGGAGCTGGAGGTGCAGCACTACTAGGTCATCCAGCTCACCCACGGTCTCCATCCAACGCAATGGGCATCCACCATGATCTACGGTCATATCCGATATCCCTGTTTTCAAGCAGGATTGATTGATCCAGCTTGAAAACTGAGATGGCCACATGAGATATGCGCAAGATAGACCAGCCATCGATCTAGCGCATATCTATGCGTGTATGGGCACCTTTACTCTTATATACTGGGTTAAGGAAGACATTTAAGGGACAGGTAATATATGCTGTTCAAATTTAGAGGCAACAAGGGGAAAAAGTTTGTCTATCTGTCTATACAGACATCTATATGTACATTTTAAGACACTGCAAGTTTAGAAAGTTACCATTGAGCACTGTCAGCCTTGCACAGTATCACTTGGCTAACCTATACAACCATCACCACTCTGACATCTCTATAACAGATACATATCTGCAATACATGGACATTTCCCCAAGGTTTACATATAATCTCTGCAAGTACAAAAATACCTGTTCATCTGCCAAAATGCAGATCAGCACTCCTACAAGCCTGCTCATATTTGTAGTCTGGTACTGTCACTCCTACCCTGCATTTTTACTAAACTACTTGAGCATTCCCACTTTCAGATCTTAATTAGGGGCACAAACTAAAAGATCTTTAGTTCAATAGCTAGAAGGACTCGAAGAGTAGTTAAAAGTCAAGACAAAATTTTGACTCAAAAAAAGTTGGACTTTGAACTTAATTTATGCACAAATTCTACTCGCATCGCCCATGGCCCAAATCTCCTATGCCACATTCACATAAGTGCCACGGCTTCCAAGAGACATACCTGAAGTGCTATATATCAGTGTCCTTTACTGCACACTTTGGTTCACCAGTGCTGGGATGGAGGGGTGCTCTTTAAAGCTAAATTTCATGTTTGATTTTTGTGTCTGGTGGACTAATGGTACCATAAGGTTCTCTTCTCTTCATCTGACCTGTCTACAGCTTTTTGTTTACCCATCTTTGACTTTTTCTGCTCTATGAACTGGATAGGATTCCACATCCAGCTTGTACAGTTATCTTGGTGTAATGGTTAGTAGTTCTGTCTAAGGGCTTGTTTCCATTTACATCGGGACCCCTCCGCTAAGCGTATTGCAGATGGACTTACCTGCTCGGCGGAGGATCTGTCTTCACGGCGCCGAGATGCTCTGCCGATGTAAGGCTCAACATAGTTGAATACGTTGAGCCTCTGCACCGGCGGATGTGTAAACAGATCATCCGCCGGCAGACAATGTCAATGTGCTACGTCGGGACCCCCGCTAAGCGTATAAGCTTAGCAGAGGGGTCTGTCTCGACGCATAATGGAAACAAAGGGTCATTTTAGTTTTGCTCATTGTTTGGCAACATACTTAGATACAGAGAGAATGAATGGACGCGGTAAAAAGCTTGTCCACACGCATTTTTTTAACCGCATCCATTTATGTCTATAGGCGCGATTGGCAGCCTGTGGCAAAAAATGTGGGAGCATGCGTTTCAGCACGTGGACGAGGCCAACTGGGGACAAGGCCATTTAAAATAATGTAAGCGGTCTGCCGCGGCCAAGTGGGGACCTTAAACAAAGGTACTAACAAATACTGAGAAAAGAGAAGGAAAACAGTATTTTCCAAATAAACATTGTTCCATCATAGAAGTTGATAATTTCATAGACATATAATCATTACAATTACATGACAATGCATACGCCCGACGCGTTTCGCAGGCAACCACTTCCTCAGGGGCTAGTCATGCGCAATGAAGTCTCTGTATAGGAGATGAATGGGTGTACAACAGACAGACATCATTGTTATATATTACAATCAACTTTTCCATCAAGGGTACAATCTTAAGTTCACTCACCTACTAAAGGTGAGTGAACTTAATATTGTACCCTTGATTGAACATGACAACATGACATAAGTACAGTGTGTGTAGTCCATGTATGCCCCCATCCCTGTATGTATAGTTGTAGTTCATGTGTCCTCATCCCTGTGTGTACAGTTTCTGTCTCCCCCAGACCCATGCTTGGTAACCCTCCCCAACTCTACTCTTCTTTTTGTCAAACGCACAGGAATCTAATCCTGCCCAGGAATTGATTACCGGTACGGTCAACGAAAAGTGATCGATATCAAACAATATCGGACATGTTGATACATTTTTGTAGATCGTATAAGTGATGGTACTATGGAGCATGCACACAGACCTAATTATTGATCGTGTGTGAATAGATGATTGATTAAAATCGAAACGGTGATCGAAACACAAAATAATCGAGAGGACCTTCATGCTAAGGGAGGGGTATCGATTTCCGAGCCCACATTGGCAGTGTCATCGTTGACGTCAGGGATGAGGGAGGTTGGGGATCACAAGCAGAGCAGAGTACTATACTGGGTACTCAGTACGTGTACTGTGTATGCTTTGAGCACCGAGCGATACGGGGTATACCGCCAGGAAGTTTAAGGCAATGCATAAATATGTGTCAGATACCCCAACACATACACTGCATGTAACCCACAAATACCCCAATCTGTAATGCGGTCACATCTGGGTCCAGCCCAAGTAGAGTAGTAGAATAATATCGCTTTGTGTAGAGTGGCAAGATTGTGTGCTTTACACACCCTGCACATGGTGTAATAGGCTTGTTTTGTATATATACATACCATTATATGTATAATCGGCCGTGCTGCTTACTGTCTCATTGGCATGTTAAAATTCACAAACTTGCCCACCACTCCAGGAAATCTGCAGGAAGTGGGGTTGTCACCTTCCTGGCTGTGCAGTGCGCCTGGAGTGTATCACCAGACCGGCTCACCAGAAGTACAAATAATTGCCAGTTCGTGATTTCCGCTGTGTATTTAACTGTTGTAAACATCTGTCAATGCAAAAACAGTGTGCTGTGCTGTATGCTGTGTATTTTCTAACAGCTTTAGTAGTATTTTACTCTGCATTTTATAAATTACCAATAATAAAGCTGGACTTTGGAGAAGGACAATATGTTTTTATAGCATGTGCAGAAAACAGATCTCAATATCAAAATCAGAACCCTCGGGTATGTAACTTTAATGTGCACCTGTGTTCAGGCTATATCAATGAAGGAATACCATCTAGTTAATAGTTATCAGTGGACAACATCCCAAAATAATATCTATAAAGAAAAAATGGACGAGGAGAATCTCAAGGATCCCCCTCGTTCAAGAGGAATTTTTCCCAGACTAAGCCAGGATGTAGGGACTTTGAGTCCACTTGATTGGTGAGGAAAAAAGTAGTAGCCCCCTGTATTAAAAGATTCTAGGGGCAAATAGATGAAAAAACAAGTCAAAAGAACAAATAGTCACATCTAGATCAACAGATCTATGTAATAGGTCACAAAATGGACTGCAGTAGTGATTCCAATAAACATAAGTATATGAAAAAGAGTCCTGTGTTATTCCATTTATTGGTACGACATAAAGTTTGATCACGAAGTAGTAGGTAGAGTTGCCATCATGTCCCCTAGTAGGATGCTTGGAGAATGATGCTTTTAAACGTATGAGGATGGATGAGTTAGCCACAAAGCCTCAACGCGCGTTTCTAATTTTTATATATATATCTTCTTTAGGAGGCATGGCTTTCTAGAGCAATCAAATGAGGAAAGGTCAGACAGTTATAGATGCCAATAGGCTTGTAAAGGAGGGGTATTTTGTATAGTACTCACCCTGATCCCCAGGTGGGGTAATGGGTAGAGTGTCGTACACTGGTCCAATAGTGCGAAGGTGGGAAAGAATGGGGGAGCACTGCAGGAGAGAATGGTCGATCCAAGGAGACGGATAATAAAAGCCAAGCATGGTCAGGGGTTAGGTGTAATATAAAATTTACAAGAGTGGTAAAATTGTCAAAAATGCATGAAGTGTGATAGGAAAAAGATAAAACAGGCCAATAATATCTCATAGGTGCTGATTAGAAGTGATATAAAATAAGGGTCGATGGGAAGCAGATCGCTTACTCCCAGGCTCAGGCTATAGGCAGGGGTGCACATAAGTGGTCCTCTGGTTCTCAAAAGGGGCCAAGATCTAGCTCTGCGTACCCGCATTATTGTTACAAAGCTCATATGCGTACTAACAACTTGGAGGCACTCCGTGTCTGGGCGGCCGCAGCTAAATGTTAAACTAATACAATTTATGTCACTTGGATACCTGCAGGGAAATAGGAATAACTATAAGAGGTTATGAAATTTAGCGGTATGAAATTGGGAATGTAAATAACTGATCCAATAAAAAAGATTGGACTTCTAAGGGTGTTAGAGATCGGGGATGAAAGTCAGAGTAGGCATATGCAAGGTAAAGTCTGACAAGAGAAAAGCACTGTGTGACAGCTGGAATATGAAAGTTTGACATTTGGACTGCAGGCAGTCTCAGGGTTAGTTAGTTAGTTACTAAGATTGTACTACTGAGGTATGAGATCTGGGGGTTTAAACGGTGTTGTACTGTAAGAGTTACATTTGACCAAAAGTCAGCTGGTGACCTGTGGATGGAGACAGCTAATCGGAGGATCAATCAGGAACAGGGAGATCAATCTGCAGCAGAACCTACCATGCAGGAAGCTGATGCAGAAGACAGCAAGGGGGACAATGAGGAAGACCACTCTACATTTACGTGAGTACCAAACACCATCTCCTGGTACTCATCTGAGGAGCTCACTAAAAATGCTACGTGCACCCCTGGCTATAGGAACCCTACTATTACTCCACAATGTCTACAGCTACACAGGTCAGTGAGGGTTTGTTCTACTACCATTTCACTGATTCGACATTATACTATAGTATCCACAGTTTGGGTAAACTATAATGAAAAAAAAATTTTGGGAGCAAGGTTTAAATTTTTTTTTTTTTTTACAGGTGTGGCAGAATAATCTAAAACAATGGCAAACATTTATTTGTGGATGAAGATTATAGATGGAGATTGTAGATGGAGATTGTAGATGGAGATTGTAGATGGAGATTGAAGATGAAGATTGTAGCCTGCTGCACTTCCAATAGCCACATACAGGGTAGAGAATATAACAAACATCCCACTGAGACCCTGCAGGAGGTCCGTTTGCTCAGCCAAGTACTGCAGAGGATGCTGTTGCAGAAATGGTTTTACTGAAATTTATTGCGAGCTATGCCTGTGCTATGGGCACACAAAGAAAGGATTATTTGTCTTACCCCAAGATGATTTCAGGATTAAGATCAAGACAAAAAAATATATAGCTGCATACATAAATGCCGGCAAGGGAGCAATATAAGAACATTCACACTACAGAATGATGAATTTCTCAAATAAATCTGGCAGCCTCTGATTATAAACCCAAAGGGCGGGAGTTGGAGTTTTTGCCCGGAAAGACATAAGAGCTAGTATTGTGTCACTTGTATTCTCTAGATAAATAGAAAAAATATTCCGGATCTAGGAAATGTTATAAAATCCTACAATCACCTATACGTACATGTTTATATGTGTTGGGCAGATATAAGACTGTCAGCCATATATGAGTATACACAGGGGTGCACATAACTTTCTTAGTGATCTCCTCAGATGAGTACTGGGAGATGGTGTGTGGTACTCACCCCATATGTAAGGTGGCCTCTCTCACTGTCCTCTGCATCAGCTTCCTGCATGGTAGATTCTGCTGCAGATGGACCTCCCTGTTCCTGATTGATCCTCCGATTAGCTGTCTCCATCCACAGGTCACCAGCTGGCTTTGGGTCATATGTACCTCTCACAGTACAACATGTTTGAACCCCCAGATCTCATACCTCAGTAGTGCAACCCTGAAATTTTCTGGGTTAGTAACTAACCCCTGTGACTACCAGCAGTCCAAATGTCATCCTTTCATAACCATATTCCAGCTGTCACACAGTGTTTTTCTCTTGTCAGTTTTTACGCTTACATATGCCTACTCTGACTTTCATCCCCCAGATCTCCAGACCCCTATATTAGCCAAGATGTGATTACAGACATTCCCCTTGCCCCCGTGTAGGGGCAAGGGTGCCGTATCCCTGAGGAGTTTACACCGGGTGAAGTGAGGGCGAGGCCAGAGAAGCAATGGCATCGTCCACGTGGCTGGCACAGAACTGACAAACTGTATGTGAGGTACATCAATAAATACCAGTTCTTACACCATTCTGGCAGTGAGCATATTGACTGTAATGGGAATGTGATGGGGCCCCCCTCAAAGCATGATGGAGGTGCTAGTTGGCAGAGATGTTTCATGCCTGACTGCAAAGTGATGGTTAAAGCTGTTCCTAGTTGACCCCACAAGTAGAAGGGTGTGCTGCTATGATGGAAGACGGAATGACTGCCATGAGGCGACAGTGAGTACCCATTCCTAGTGGTCTGCCTGATTAATAGGGAGGCACCAAATGTGATGGAGGGCTTAGTGGGATACTCTGTCCTCAGGTGCAACAGTCTGCAGGAGAGGCCAGACAGAGGAAGGTACTGGAAGATGCCAGACCCTGACCCTTGGTTCACACCCGGTACATGTTTGTGCACTTATCTCAGAGAGGGGCAATATACATCTATACTACCAATACTATCCATCCAGAAGACTAAAGGCCCCCACACACATACCGAGTGGGGGCCGGCAGAGCACCTCAGATCAGCTCTGGAGTACAGTGTGATGACTTCATCACGCTGCTTTCCAGAGCTGACAGCATCGGCGGGCACCCTTTGTGTGCCGGCCGTTAGCTTCAATGAAGACATTGGTCTCTGTTAAAACTAACGGCATCGGCCAGAGATTATCGGACATGTCCGTTCTCTGGCCGGCCAAACTGTGGGGCGACAGGGATCTGTCAGTCCATGTGGGCACCCCGGATCAGCGGCCGATTTTGCCACCGACCAAAGGCCACGAGCGCGCATGCCCATCGGCAAAATCGGCTGCTGCTTGGTGCGTGTATGGCAGCTTTAAGGGTCCCCACACACCCAACGAGCCGGGGCCGGTTTTGCAGCTGAACGATGAGCGTGCCCAAAAAGCCTGGTCGGCCAGAGAAAGGACATGTAAATCTCTGGCCGATGCCATATGTCTCAATGGGTCCCCATTCAAATTAACTGCCAGCACACAAAGGGTGCCCGCCGATGCTGTGAGCTCATCTGCCAGTCCCCACTCAATACGTGTGAGGACCTTACGGGTATATACAAGCATTAGACTGCAGGTAGCATCCCCCCCCCTCCCAGACACTTTTACAGATAATGATTTTACAAAACTGTGGTTATTTAGGGTAATGTCTACAAATGGGGGGGGCCATGTGGGGTTACAGCAATCTATTTATTTCAGTGGAGACAATCTCCATTGGCCAGTAAAGTCCATCCTTGTTATTTGACTTTTCCCAAGAACTTCAGCCAAGGTCGTGGGGGGCCGGTCGTCTGTATACAAATTTTTCCTGGCCTGACTGTAAACAACCAGCCTGGACACACATTCTCTCATGTCTGTAGACATCCTAAATTTGTTTTCAGCAGCATGGCTAGGAATGACTTTGGGAAATTTACATATGGAGTGAAAGCCTTCTCAGAAGAGAAAGCAAAGGCTGCATCTACTTACCAGCATCTAGCAAAGTTTCACATGGACGGCCCGTGTGTGCCAGCTTAATAAAACGGAGTTTCTGTCCTACCAAAGATTAAATTCAAATGTACTTATATATGGCCACCCCACCCCAGACCCACCAATCAACATTGTTATAAAAAAAATGGAATTTCTGATTTTATTACATAGCTTAGCTTATGCTCATTAATATTTGTGTCTCAATACAGGCAGATCATGGCTGGTGGCAGAGGTGTGCAGGGAGTTGAGCATTGCCCCCCAAAAATATTATGTTCACTCAGTACCTCCAGAGATTAAAGCCTTTATGGAGGAGTGATGCAAATTTCATAATCCCTTGTGGGTCATATTGCCAGTGTGGTGTTATGGCCATCAATAGGTAGGTTCGATTTTAATGCCAACTGTCCTAAATGAGGGTCACATGTATCCTGATCCTGAGTGATTAGAAAGGACTGAAATTCAATCAATGGACAAGGACTAGATTGTAAGCCTGATCGGTCCTCAAATCCTCCTGTGTCATAACCTGTACCTGTGTGTCATTGTGTGTTGCATCTCAACTTTAATTTAATGTACAGTGCTGTGTAATATGTTGGCACTATATAAATTAAAGGTTATAAAAAAAATAGGAACAATTGAGACTAGATAACTTCCTGCAGATGTAAGCGTACGCACCAAATCACCAAAACCACCAAAATCATCTCAAGGCTTCTGGAGTAATGGACATATCCGGAAAGGTCGCTCTCATGGTTCCCCAACACTCTCATTGGTTGTACCCCCAATCTGCACATCACTCCTGTGCTCTATAGAGATGTGGATATCAGGAGACCTGGACATCAAACATTCTTCTCCCAGTTATTATAAAGCAGAACCAAAGTCCGGTCCTGGTTTGTGTCCCAGATGGTGTTGTTACATTGTGGAAGTATTTGCAGAAATTTCTCCTGCACAGCTGCAATGCCAACACTTGCCTTCATCCCTGGTGTTTCCATCCTCCCTGGTCTCCTCTGACTTTGTCCATCTCTGGCCATAGTTTGGAGAACATAGCTCATGTGCATGGCATGGAAGTTCCTTCATCCCAGAACATGGACATATGTGGTTTAGCAGAATCATTGACAGAAGATAACTCAGTCTGCCTATCACCCATGTTCTCTAGGGGGACTTCTTCATCCTCTCAACCTGCATCTGAACCTGTCTGCATGAGAAATACACTAGTATATACAGCACCCATAACTATCATCCATAACCATCATATATAAGCATCATCCATAACCATTATCTATAACCATCATCCATAACTATCATCCATAACCATCATATTGTCAGGATCCGGCCCCATCCCCTCCTGCTGGGTCGGCTCCGCCGAGACCGATGCCCCTTTGCCTCCTGGGCCCATTGCCCACGGCCGAGGGTTCCCCTGGCGGGCTCTTGGGGACATTCCGGGCTCTGCTGGTGGCCTCTCCCCTACTCCGTTCCACGAGCTAGAGCCGAGGGACGCCGGCGTGCGCGCCCCACGTGTGGTTTTCCCGCGGCCATAGCGCATACGCCGCTCGCCCTCACACCGAGTTTTGGAAGACCTGGAAGGGGGGAGTGTTCCCTGGCGTGTCCGCCCCTCCCTCCGGGGCTGGCCCCCCGAGGGGGCAAATTTCCTATAAAAGCCTGCCTAGGTCTCTTGCCAGTCAGTGCTGGGTGTCCGAAATAGCTGGTGGCTGTGTCGCTGTTCATGTTTAGAGCTTCGATCTACTCTCTGGCTTGACTTTCCTGGTACCCGACCGCTGCTAATTGTGTCTCGACGACTCCTCTGATCTCCAGCTTCCTGCCCTGCTTGTGTTTGACCATCCCTCGTTCTGCTTGCGCCTGCTCGACCCACGCCTGCACCACGACCTCCGCTTGCTTGCCGCCTGCCTCGACCCACGCCTGTACCACACGACTTCCGCTTTGCTTGTCGTCTGCCTCGACCACGCCTGTACCACCGACTCCACTTTCGCTTGCCAGCCCTGCCTGACGACCTCTGCACTGACGTTGGACCTTCCCCTGCAAAAGGGGTTCAGCCTCAACGGACACTTGCCTGCACCTTCCTGGGGGGGTTCCCAGGGAAGCAGGACCTCGAGCCACCCGAGTGCGGGTAAAAGACCACGGGTCCCCTCAAGGGATCCTGCCTATCTTCCCTTAGGGGGGCTCTGGGGAGAATACCCTTGGGTGGATTTGATTCCCTGCTCCTGGTACCCCCGTGCTAACCCAGGACCTGCAGCATAACACATATATAAGCATCATCCATAACCATCATATATAACCATCATCCATAACCATCATCTATAAATATAATTTATAACCATCATCTATAACCATCATCCATAACAATCATCCATAACCATCATCCATAACCATCATATATAACCATCATCCATAACCATCATCTATAACCATCATCCATAACCATCATCTATAACCATCATCTATAACCATCAGCCATAACCATCATCTATAACCATCAGCCATAACCATCATCTATAACCATCAGCCATAACCATCATCTATAACCATCAGCCATAACCTTCACCTATAACCATCATATATAATCATCATCCATAACCATCATCTATAACCATCATCCATAACCATCAACCATCATCTCCTACATGTGAAGAAAACAGCAGCATAAAGTCTGGTTCATATCGGGTAGTAAACCCGTTGCTTGTTCATTATTTGTCAATGAAATAAATCAGCCCCTCAATGATACATACAATGACCATGTGACCTTGATCAATTCTTCAGTCTGATTCGGCTGGACATTGAATGATTTCAGTTTCCATAGTCTGACCCCTGCTAGCTGTAGATGATATTCTGAGGGATCTAGCACTCAGATACTAGAATAAGAAGTATAGGAAGACAATGTAGATAACAGCAATTCTACTATAATATACAAAGATGGCATGACTACATAATATTCATTCTAAAGTCATGTGATTATATTATGTATATTCCTGAGTGCAGAGCTCAGCATTCCCATATATACTATTACTGGGGGGAGCTTTCATTTGCATACATTTACATTTTCTGTAACAACCCTAATCAGAGTTTATCACACGGGTCACTGCACCTTTCTTATTCCTATACAACAATGCTTCAGACACATCTGGTGAACTTACCCGCATTCTCCACTTATTATAATGATATTATTATGTGACAAAGGTGATGGCATAACCCATGACGTCACAACTCTCCAGACCTAAAGTTCATCATCACCTTCGCAATGAGTTCTACGGCTGAGGAGTGATAGTTCTCCTCCATCCAGCGATGGTTCTCCTCCATCCAGTAATGGTTCTCCTCCATCCAGCGATGGTTCTCCTCCATCCAGTAATGGTTCTCCTCTATCCAGCGATGGTTCTCCTCCATCCAGTAATGGTTCTCCTCTATCCAGCGATGGTTCTCCTCTATCCAGCGATGGTTCTCGTCCATTCAGGGATGGTTCTCCTCTATCCAGCGATGATTCTCCTCTATCCAGCGATGATTCTCCTCCATCCAGCGATGGTTCTCCTCCATCCAGCGATGGTTCTCCTCCATCCAGCTCCTGGTATTGTAGATTTATTTAGTCCCATATTTCTCGTTCTGTAATGGTGGAGATATTGTGTAACCACAACAAGTCACTTCTTCGGTGTGATCCAGTGTTCGGAACATTCACCATAAATGCTGATATTCCTGACAATCATTCCAACTAATCACTAAAGCTAGGAACACACGGCTCGATTTAAGCATACAATCGATGTAAGATTAGACGAAGAA
>CM070032.1:199955333-199972556 GCA_036250615.1 Ptychadena robeensis
GCAGCAGCTAAGGTTTAGAAACACACAGCAAATGTGCTTTTGTTAGGATATGTTATTATTTTATTCAGTAGACTTGTAAGTTAATTACAAAGCTCCTGAACATGATATCATCACTAGAAGTGCTGGAAATGTAGAGAAGGGATGTGAAAACATTGTAAAGAAAAAAGTATTGCTCTATCATATCAAGTTTTTTTTTGGCACAAAAAAGTTCCAATTTGACATGATTTTGAACCTAATTTATGCAAAAATGACATGTGCTAGAGCAAAAAAAAATTTTAAATGTTCCCACAACCCTTCTCTACATCTCCAGCAGATTTGGTGATGATAGCATGTTTGAAGGCTTTGCAATTCACTCATAAATTCCACCTACAAAATGCAGCAATTTTAATTTTTTGACCCGAATATAAGCTGAATTTCACTTTTTGAGCACATTTCAGGTGATATAAAATTCAGCTTATATTCGAGTATATACGGTAAATATAAATACTGGGTACAGTTGAGTTTTAGCAAAAGTAAATTGCTCACACATAAATTATGTAGACTAGTAACAATGATAAGAATCATAAAGGGCAGCAAAGTCAGTGCAACCTAAACCATATTAATGTCATATTTATGGAATGTCGTCTCACCCAACATGGATCACACAAGACAAAAAGTATCATGTTTGGTAACAAAAACATAGTATAGCACTGTTCAATCTTGATAAATAGATGACAAATGACTTGTGCTTACATTGTGTCTCCCAGGGATTTTCTATCCACAAGAACACAGATAGATTTGGTGGTCTGGGAGCAGCATAGCTTCAGAATGAAGTAAGTGACGGAGCAGCGATATTCTGTGAAATGGATACCCCTAGAAATACTAATGAGGATAGAGGTCAGGGAGCCAGACAAATCTATGTTATTATGACCTCAGTGTAATCCACAATGCAAGTATCTGTCCTGAGGGAGCACCATATTATCATCCACCTGCCTCTGACAGTGATATTCAGCGAATGACATGCTGAAATCAGGAAAGCATAGCGATGGATAACTAATTATTCCTTCTTGTTACATGTATGTGAAGCTGAAACCAGCTGTCGGTGGGTCATTCGACATTTGTAATATGTGCTGGAATGGATTCCGAGTCCAACCATCTGTTCTTAGTGTGTACTTACAACACTGACGTATCTCTGTGACAGCTGCCAATCACTTCTATGTAACACCAACTGGTGACTGATCATATATACATGTCATGTAATAAAATGGGACATATGGCTCTCCAACTTTTCTGATGATCTTCTTATTTGTGCCAAAAGCTACTGGGTACACAAGAGCACTTTGGGATTTAGGTGTACATAAGAGGTCTGCAGCTACGCATGTGGAATGATAAATAGCTATGCAGAACTGCAGTAAGGCTATTGCAGCTCATTTGCATACTATGCTTCTAATTTTTCTTTCCAGGGCCCCCCACCAAGTCCACAACTCCCTCGCCACCCCACCTCACCGGCACTGTTATTCTTATGAAGGCAGCAGGTGAAATTGTACTATTTCTTCATGTGTGGTCTCACATGTGGGCTCTGGACAATTCATTGTGAGTCCCAGCAGGGTCTGGTACATGGCAGATTGCTAAAGACTGGCTCTGACGAGCACTGATCGTGGTACGTGTTACCAATGCACTGGCGGCTGCTAGTACTACATGCCCATGTTACAGACACCTGAACTGAATTAACCATTTCCAAACCTTGCAGAGCAAATTACAGTATCAACTTAATCATTGAACAAATGTTAAGTAGTTCTCTATGTATTTCATGAGGTTTGAGAATAACGAATGCACAGCAGATCATCCATTGTGTCTGTGTGTTGCAAAATCTTTATGGACACCTCAGGTGGGTGGGCTGGTCCTCTTGGAGATATGTCTGTGTTTCTGCTTGTATGTGTTTTGTCCTTCCTTATTTACTTAGATGGTTGTGATTTCTAAGTTTTGTATTTTGTTTTGTTTTTTCTATGTATTTTCTTTTCTTTTTGGTTTCATGCAAATGTATAGGCAGACTTTTCTGTTATGTAAAAGTTTTCATTAAACAGGTATAAAAGAAAACGACAAAACCAGGCTACCTATGGGTTGAGTACCAAACACAATCACCTGGTACTTATCTGAGTAGCTCACTAAAAGTTTTTGTGCACCCCTGTATATATAGGTGGAAAATTTCCCTATTTTTTGTTACAGCCTATAGTCCGATGCTTTGCCTAGGGACTCCTACACATAAAACCTGACAGTACTGGGCTAGCCCCACTCCAAGTCATCAATTCTTCTGAACCTGAAGCTTTAAAGGAATTCTGCCCCCCACTGATATTGTAAGTACTGGGGTGCCAATTATCTAGATTCTAACACCTGAAAGACTGGAAGGTACACATGAATTGTAGCAGGGTGGTATTTGGTTGTGTACATTCATTAACATAGAGGTCTATGGCGGGCCCTCCACCAGGCCTTCTACATCAAAGATGACATCAAAGGGGCAGTGGTGGAACCCCGGAAATGCTGCAGCAATATAGATAATCGCTGCAGATTTCCAGGGGGAAAACAGGATCTTCCGATCCCCACTACAGAAGGGGTTGGGACAAACCCAAACAGTGGGTTTGTCTCAACCACTAGGGAGGTTAAGAACGGAAACAGGTGCCATAGGGGCCCTCTGCAAGAGGGAATACTAATCTGTGAGGGATTCTGAAGGGGTGAGCTGGTTACCAGAAGTTCGGGGAAGATTCCGGAACCTTCTAGAGGAAAGTGGCTCCCACCCTTGGAAGAAGCAGACAGGTACATTTTGTCACCTTAACCCTGACCATTACAAAATCAACATGGCAACCTCCACAGACGTAGAGTAGAGCAGCATAGTATATCTTTTTTCAAACAGTTAGATGTAAGCAAAATTTTTGTAGATTTTTATGTTTTGTTTTTGAGTTTAGGTGCGCTTTAAGGGTCAAACAGTAAGAAATAACTATATTTACTATATATAATATGTGTGTGTGTACATACCATGCTTTTCCCCATAAATAAGAAAGGGTTTCATATAAATTTTTGCTTCAAAAGATGCATTGGGACTTAGGACTCATGTCTCCTTGTTCTAAAAAAAATATTATCTACATTTCTTCTTGAACTTCTACATTTATTGAATCTAGTCATGTCATCACATTCTGGAATATTATCATAAGGCTGAGGTTCCACTAATGTGGACAGAAGAATACGTGCAGTAAGCAATGTTTTCTGTTCGGAATAGCTGCAGTTAAAGGTGGACAATCACAGGTCGATTTCACACTCGATTCCTGGTGACCGATCACCAGGCGTGTGCACATCGATCGATCGACGAGGAATCGAGTGCAGCCCACCTTGACCAATCGACCCCGACCGATCGACATGGCCCCCAAAACGGATCGGCCAGGGAACCAACCTGTTGGTGTTTTCTGATCGATCAGGCACACATCAAGGGGAGTTGACATTTGTGAATCGATCGACTGGTAACAGAATCGTCCAGGAATCGATGGCCTAAGGTGGTAGGCACAGACTTGTATGGTCGATCGATCGACGCCTGTGACTTCACCGGAATCGATCGGATCATCGATCGATCGCTCAGGAATCGGCACGTGTATGGCTAGCTTTACTGACAATGGACTAAAAACTGCCGTAAAACCGCGTCTGATTCACATCCATTGATTTAAATTTTGGGACGCGGATTGTGGTGCTGGTTAGAAAACACGGCGGCACTGATCCTTTGGAGACAGGCACACTGCCCTGGTGTTGCATCTTGTTTTGGGTCTTGTGGGGTCTTTCGAGTGGGATTCTTCAGAGGGTGTCTGCTTTCCTTGGTGAATATCTTGCTGTATTCTATTTACGTTACTCTTTTTACACGTCTACCTGCCTGAAAACTATAAGCATTTACCTTTTAAAAAATAAAAAGAACTAAATAGAGCTTATATTTCCACCATCCTTGAAAATCTGGAAAAATCAAACCATGTCTTATTTTCAGGGTAAATGTTACTTTTTGGTGCAACAGGGTATATATATATGTCTGTGTGTTTTGGCTTGCAAGATTCTTTTAAAATTACAAAAGATAAAATGATCTACTGACTATTCTTACGCTTATTTGTTTATTATTTACTATTTACCATTGGCTAGAATATTCATTTCAACACCTTTGCTCTATGTTATCCTCGCTCGTTGCTCTCAGTCAGTTCATGAGTGTGCCAATGATTTGTATGTATGTATGTATATGTATGGGGATGGGAAGGGAGGGACAGTCGAAGGGGGGTATGAATCACATTATTATATTAACTGTAATTTTTGTTATAAAATCTCAATAAAAATGTATATGCAAACAAAATAAATGATCTACCAACAATGAAAATTGTAGACATATTTTGTTATAGATATTCTGTTAAATATATATTGTTTATGTTGCCAAATAGCATAAACATGTATGGCACAAACAAATTCTGGTCATGTAATTGGCTTTGTGTTAATAAACAAAAGAAAAAATAAAGTCAGGCCTCTGTGATCTACCTGTGACACTCCTGCCATAGAACAGCGTGCAGATTACACTATAAACTACTAGTAAACTGTGCAATAAGAATAAGCGATGTACAGAATCACCTACCCGGGCAATCTCTGTGATAAGTTAACATATGATTTACAACTCAGCATTTATGAGGTTAATGTATAAAAAGAAGGGTCGCCATTACTAAACGGGGAGTGCAAAGTGACTGATCACACTGACAGCTAGAAGAGTGTTTGATGAAGAGCCCCTGCTTAGGGATTTTCTGTTGACTTTAGATCACAGTGCATGGTCTTTTCTTCTAGAAATGATGTATTTCTGTGGTTCCCTCTACTTCTGGGGGTGTAACATTTCAAGGGACTGTCCCATACTGTACACAGACACCTCCAGTCTGCCCCCCACGGAAGCCGAGAACTTGTCCCAGTCTGTCCATCGCAAACCTTTGTTTCTGCGGAGAGTGATGTATGATGTGACGGACCTTTAAACCAGACACTTTGAATAACATGTTATTTTCCTCTCTCTCCATTTTGGTTTCTGCTGATTGATGTAACTTCAAGAGCCAAGATTTACCAATGTGCAACATATGACATGCGAGTTTATGTTTCTGAGGTTGCAAACTGACAATATTATTCCTAATGAATGCACAAAGGCCAAGGCCGACATGAAAATGTTTCTTCATTCCCTGGAATTGAGCTTAAACCATGATTTATATAGACAAATACTCCCTGGAGCCAATTGGTCTACATTTTGGCTAGAATACATTTTACTGTAATACAAAGGACAATCTGTGGATTGTTCACCGCTTCAGCCAAAAAATAGAGCAGTACTGTATACAGCTGGACAAAACAAGAATGAACTGAGCTTAAAGGGGTACTCCTGCATAACTTATTTCTATTAGTGATGGCCGAAATGTCCGCAAGGATCATGGCTGTTCGCACTTCTTCTAGCTGGCGAGCAGTACAGGAGTTCGACCTGCGCCGTTCACTGGCGAGAAGGAGCTGACTATTCTTCCACCAGCAGGATCAGGAGCAGTGAGATCCCGCTGGAGGAAGAATCTTTTTACTAGAGACCGGGTAGAGAACCCAGTCTTTTAGTGAAAATTCTGCTCCGAAAACCGGAAGTGACGTCACATTCAGCAATCGGCATGCGGTTTTTCCGACCAACAGTCATCTTCCCCAGGTGGGGAATTTGAATCTGATAAGAACAAGGACAGAGGCGCACAACCTAGTACAACAGATGGGTAAAAAATGTGGAAAAGGATAAGGTAAAACAAATGGAACAAAATGAGACAAAACAACAGACAAGATACTCACATTGAGAGAGGTTTACAAGGCTGGCTCTCTCAGGGCCATGTGCTATCCAGGAGGACCTCACTTCCTGGTGGGGGAGAAGAGATCACTTCCTGCTTACAGATGCTGGGGGGCTCAATAGGAACAATGGGACGCGTTTCGAGCAGAACTCTTTTTCAACCATTTGAATCTGCCCATGAACAGGCGGACTTCGGACTTTTTTAAAAGTCAGATCTGCCTGTTCACGAATGTACCTGGCTGAAGTTCGCCCATCACTTACTGTTTTTATCAGGGGCGGTCCTAGCCTGTTTGGTACACTGTGCAAGCCCCTCCTTTACCACCCCCACAAAAAGCAGAAGGGTGACATGAAAATGACAATTCATTTTTGTTATTTATTATATATGTTATGAGTATTACAATGTAGCACCTTGAAGAATTTCTCTCTTCCCCGCAGAGCTGGGATAAAAAATTAAACAGCTCCACCCATCACCACTCCACCCCCCCCCCCCCCCCCCCCCCCCCCCCCCCCCCCCATGCCCAAAGAACATCTCTGTTCCTGCAGCTTATGCTACCTATGCAGGGAACAGAGATGAACCTCGTCTGTATAATGCAGGGGTGTGCACATTTTTGACTCGAGGGTCACAATGTTTTACCCAAATATAACAGAAGGGCTAAAACAAGAGTAGAAATGTAAAAATGCACAAACGTGTTTAACGCAAGATGAGACTATTGGAGCAATACAGCAGTAGCAGGGCATTCACAATCTTAGCTTCTTGCTGTATTTGCCACCACTATGCCTGTTGTTGTCACCCTGACTTCCCTGTGGTGTTCTGTCTGTGTTACACTCTCCATTACACCCTCCTCCACTTCTTTACTTCAATGGCGTCTGCACATTTTGGATTATTAAGGGACGTGATAGTTTTGAAGTGCACAGAGGTTGCGTCTGCCATACATTGAAAACATTGTAACATTTAATTTTTGGATTTTTTTTATCTACACTAGTTTTGTTTTAAATGTTTTTATTTATTTTCACTTGACCCGTCCATTACGATCCATTAATTGAGTTCTGCCTGCACTAAACGATTGACCAAACAAAATCTCAATCAACTAAAAATCGGATCGGACATTGAACCGACATGTTGTTTTTTTGGTCAATAGGTAGTGGTCCCATAGCTCCCTATGCAGCAGCCTTTACGATTGATGGATTTTGTGGAATCTGACATTTTGGAGATCGGCACATGTCCAAATCGACCACAAATCGGATTCCCACGGTGGTTTTCCATCGATTCCCGATCCGATCAATTGCCGATTCCACGATCGCCTGGAACGATCAGATCAGGAATTGATCAGTGACAAATCTTATATGGCTACCTTAACACATATCCTACCTTAAGCTGGCCATAGACCTTTAGATCTCTCTGTCAGATATCCTTTAAATCTACCAACAGCTATGTAGTATAGGGTCCTATGCGATTGAACACAGGTAGACTTGTTATTTAGTTCCTCATATTATATGGTTTTGGTAAAACAAAAGGAGATCTAAAGGAAGTCTGACAGAGAAATCTAAAGGTGTATAGGGGCCCTTAGGCTATGTCCCCATTTAGAGATCTCCCGTGATTATAATTGCGGTGCGGAGATCGTGGGAGATCACTAGCATCTGAAAAGCAGGTAGGAAGTAGGGGGGGGGGGGGGGGTGAGGACATCTTGCCAAATCCCACCCGATTGCCCCTGAATGTGCCCATCAAAATCACTGAATTAAGACGTGGATTTTAACAGCGATCAAAAACGCGGTGAGCCGCTGCTGTGGGCATGAGCCCCATGAAATACATGGCTGTGATCTCTGCGCCTGATTATAATCATGGGAGATTGCTGGGGACAAGCCCTTAGACACCTGAGACAGCAGCAATGTCAACCTGTGGCTAGGGTTGTGTTGACTAATAGATTGAGATTGACATTACATAAGTGACTAACAAATCCATTAGATCAATGCTTTAATGTAAAACTGTAGTTATCTTTTTTTCCTACCGAAAGGGAAATCTATTCATTAGCCAAATAATACAGAAAATCACCAGTCACCACAGTAAAGTAATATGATTTAAATAATCTTTCATAGGAAATAAGTTACATATTTGATGTTTTGGTTAGGTTTTCTTTTTGGAGACGGAAGAAACATACTTCTGTAATTCATATGCTACTGTATCTGTGAAACACGTAGACAATCCAAGCCAGATGATGAACTGAGACCGAAGTAAGAGACCTCCAGGAGGCTGAGACAGAAAGGTCCCTGAGAGGTTACACAGAGGATGTCTCGCTGAACTCCCACTTCCACAGCTCTCCTACCGAGGAAGGATGTGGACTGGCAGCGCTCCCATCACTAAACCAGGACTGCATCTGTTTTATTTTCTTAAACAAGCATGACACACAGAGAATTTAAATACACTATAGGATTTGATTTTCCCAGAACGCAATGTACAACCAGACAACAGACATTTATTGCAGAGCCTAGTTTATTTGTGAGCTGTGAACCTACAGTTCAAGTCATTTCTTCTACCTAGGCCATGCTTGGCTGTCATTGGTGGTTGCAGGTAACTAACTATTTTATACTTTTTTGTATGCAGGTAAAAAATCAGCTACATATTATTTCAAGTGCATGGAAAAGTTAGACAGACAGTAAAATGGTAAAACAAAAAAACAATTGGTAAAAAAAAGATAATGTTCTTGTAATACTTCACACACCAAAGAACAGAAAAGAAGGGCTTTGCTTATATATATATATAAACAGTCTATTTCATGTAGAGCACTCTTCTCACTAATAGCATAAAGGGATCTGTCCACTATAGAGCACTCTCATTACCAATGGCATGAAGGGATCTGTCTAATGTAGAGCACGCTGAATGCTCTGTCCAGTGTAGCGCCAGTATGTCCTTACCTATGACCTGAAAAGCTCTTTACAATTTAGATCACTTTTCTCACCAATGGCATAAAAGTGATCTATCCATTGTCATGCACTCTTCTCACCAATGGCATTAAAGTGATCCAATGTAAAGCACTCTTCTCACCTATGGCTAGAAGCCGTGCCGTTTCTAGCCTTCCAAGTTCTTGCTAAGGGCCCTGTCAACTGGAGGGGTGCTATTGGTTGAGCTGTCAACTGGTGGGGTGCTATTGGAAAAGAAAAAAAGGAACAAGTCTGTACACATCACTCCTCTTTCCTCTTCTTTTTCTCTTCCCCTCTAGCACACCCTTTTTCTCCTACCCCTCTAGGAGGGGAGGATGAGGAGAAAAAGCAGTGCAAGGGAGGGCCTCCCAGGGACCACCATATCCGGAATAGCGGGAGAAACGGCCCTGGCTCGAAGGCTATGTCTATTGTAGAGCACTCTTATTACAAATAATATGAAGGTATGTTTTAAATATAGTGCACTTTTTTATCATGGTCCAAAGGGTTCTGTCCAACATAGACAGAACTCTTTTCTACAATGGTCTGAAGGGTTCTGCCCAATGAACAGCACTTTCCTTGCAACCAGCATGAAAGGCTCTGTCCAATATACAGCATACTTATCACAATGGCCTGGAGGTCTCTGTCCAGTATATAGCACTCCTGACCAGTGGCATAAAGGGCTATGTCTAGTGAAGATCTCTTACTAATGCAGGGGTGGGCAAACTTTTTGACTTGTGGACCACATAGGCTTATTAAATTTGATAAAGGGGACAGACCAAGTGTCTGTAATGGCTGACTTGCCATAGGTGTGCCAATTCCATGCATCACCAGCATCACTAACAATGGTGGTGATGTTAAATAGGTTGCTTTTACATTTCCTGCAAAAGAAAAAAATGCCCATTCTTTGCAATGAGCAGAAGTAATGGTCATGATCACCTCACTGCATCGTCCCCAAGACAACGTTTGGACACCTCTAGGCATAATGTGCACTTATTGCAGAGAACAAGCAGAGGGGAGCATCTTTTCAACAAGGTGACAAAGGGCCGGAAAAAAATCTCAACGGGCTGTATCCGGCCCCCGAGCATTAGTTTGCCCACCTCTGTACTAGTAGGTCAAATAGCTCAGTTCAATGTGCAGCACAAGGTTTATCAACCCCCAGCACAATTCTTACAACTACACAAGAGATTTATATTTGATATACCAATGTATAGGTGGCCAGGATTAAACAACAGTATATAATAATAACAACATCTATTGTCCATTTTTTGTAGTCAGTTATATGCTGTACAAAGGAATATCACAAATAATTGTATTTTTATGTCCTACCAGGAAAAGAATGGTCAGTAGTCCTACCTGAAATCTATTAAAAGATGCAAACAATATATATAACATAAATATGGAACTTCTAACACTAAAGCCTTCGTCATTATAAAAAACAAGTTTAACATCTGGTTTGTTTTTTACTATATTATATTGATTTTGAAAACACTACTTCACTTGTAAGAACAAATCCTGGTTCAACTCTATACATCCTTATTAATATATTCCAACAATATCCAAGAACCTAAAAACTAACCTAAAACAAAGCCAAATATGTTACTTCCTCTCTTCTGAGTTCCTTTAAGCATAAGATTGTATTTAGATTCAGTACAATAAATCTAAATTATTCTGCAGTACGATGGTTTCGCTGATAGACAATTGATGAACTATGTGCCAGAAAAGTCTGAAGTATTATCTTTTTTTCCCTAAAATGATATATTATGAGATTTTGTCTCTGCAGCAATATGATCTGTGTCTGATGACATCACAGCGCTCTGTAAAACCAGTTCTTCTTCCATGAGACAAGACAGGAAACCTGTAGGTTATATGCAATTACATCATATATTGTGTTTCTGGTATTACATTTATGAAAAATATTCTTTCAGCAATGATATATGTAAATGTTACCTTTTTATTTTAGCTGAATGCGTTAGTACATCATAAAACCGAATAATGTGAATGTAAAACACAATGGCGAGTCACATGTAGAGTGGCAGTTGTCTTTGTTTTTATTCTTAATAAAAAAAATATATTAGCCCAGCTGAGCCTTCGGTCCAAGTCATCACTGAGATTAAGTGGGATGTGTGGGTGTCTGCACATATACTTATATGATATAAAGATATATTAAATCCCCTTAAAAGAACAAATATGTTTGAGGGTCAAATAACAGCAACAGATGATGCTCCTCAAACTTAAACCTTGAGGAGCATCAAATAAAGCATCCCTTACCACTGTGTACTTTAGATTCCCATCCATACTTTGGATCCATATACCTAGTAATTATCAAGCATGTTATGTGGGCCTCTTCAATAGGTGAAGGGTCCCCCCCAATCAGCTGTTATAAAGAGAGATGGAGCAAAATTAAAGATTATCAAGGTGTTGCAAGCACATCGAGGCTTGTTACCTCTTTAAACAATGTTCTACAATTGTTGTCAATTTGCAGCCCAGATCTGCAACTTGTACACTTCATAAACACCCCTCTCATACAGACAGTGCTCCAGTTAATGCTTGGATCCATTACTCTTCTGGTAAATAAGCTAAAAGTGCCAAGGAAAAACTACACAACCTCATTGACTTCATTTTAAAATTAGCTGCAAGGTAATTTTCTGGTCACTTAAAAGACATTGCAAATGTAAATGAGCCCTTAGTCTGCCAGGGACTTTCATGTCAAGGTCAGGTTTGATGGGTTGCACCACTTCTATTGTACAGAAATCAACAGGTGGGCTCCAGGTATTATAGAACACCTCCTACTATGAAGTCCACTGTCACAGCGGGTGACACCAGAGCCAGGGTGACAAGTCTAGTGACACCGATGACACAACGGTGTGGACCCACTTGACCAATAACAGCTGACAAAGGTGCAATCTGGGGTGCAGAATCTAAGGGACCGCCTGGTGTTCACCAAAGCTTCCGCAAGGAGAGCTGGGCTTGGCTGTAGACGGTCTCCAGGTTGCAATTCCCAGGCGCACCTGTAGGACGAGCCAAGGGTCTGGGATAAGAGTAATCCGTATGATGAGCTAAGAGTCTGGACCTGGGAAGTCAAAGAGTCAACAAGCAAGAAAGCTGGCAGCAAACACATGGAAGACCTATTGCTCAGTCAACTTACTTTTGCATGAGACTTCCTTATATAGGGCACGAGAAAGGAGCAGCTGATAGGGTAGAAAACACCACAGACATCCAGCAGAGGGAGCTCTTACAGCTGGACAGTTAACCATTAGAGGCAGGACAAGTATTAGGAAGCAGAGCTGGATACAGACACCCTGCGGGGATCTGTGACATCCACTTCTGTAAATGGAATACTGACTCAAACCCAACTTCTGCATGTATAGCTGGAACCGTTCTACATTACCATTAAATACAACTCAACTTGCCTAACAGACTTGCACTCAGATAAACAAACTTCTTTCTGTATATCTTCCATCCCAAACTGATCTCCAACAATGCACAATGAATTGATCTCACACTGTTCTGTTTGTCGATTACTTTGGTGTCCTCGTCAATGAAACTCAACAGTCATTTATTCCTGGTTGGGGTGAAAGGCAACCATGTTCACTGGCAGTACCCATCATACCTATGTTTTTATATCATAATATAAATTAATAATAAATTATTAATATTATTTAATATTAATAGTAGTTATTATATATATATATATATATATATATATATATATATATATATATATATATATTAATAAATATAATATAATAATTATATATTTATATAATAATAATAATTAAATAAACATACCATAATTGTATAACTTCTTTCATAACAAAGATACAGAATGGAAAATCACAATACACCCATACTGTAGCAGTTATGGGAAACCAGGGTTGTGACCAAGCCTTACATGACCTGGGAGCATCTCCTTGTATAGGTTGTATGAGAGATGAAGATTAAAAAATAACAAGTTGCATATACCCAGCACATGGAATCAGCTAGTCCTTCGACCCTTTTCATTCCTTACTACTCTGGTATTAGAGCTCTTTCACACTACACTATCAGCACTATGCATTATGCGCTGATTCTTTTGCATAGAGAACCTGTATTGCCATACACACAGTCATGCGCTGCTCTGTATAGTGCGTTATTCCTTTATATCATGCACTATACTACAGTTACAAGAAAAAGTATGTGAACCCTTTGAGATTACATGGAGTTTTGCATGAATTGGTCAATAAATGTGCTCTGATCTTCAATACATGCACTTCAATGCATAGTTTGTGCATTTTATTGGTTAAATAGAGAAATTACAATACACCCTCATATACCTAGAACCACATTACTATGTGTACTGACCCAGTCGTTTGGCAATCTGATATTTCAGCTTTTCATGCTTGGCCTTTGTGTGATTGTGAAAGTAGAGGGAGGTGTTTTTTAATTGGGCAAAAAGTTGGTACCAAAAGAGACCTAGTAGAGAAGAAATGAAACATCCAGCCTTACAATCCACATTGTACTTGGTAAAAAAGAAGAATGGCACTGCAAAGTAATAATAACTAGATTAATTAATACAGTTTTAATAACATGCAGCTTCATGGCAAAAGTGACCATGTCTACTTACATTTGTAACAAGTACTAAGGTTGGGCACCCCCTTCCTTCTTACTCCCGCTTTAATCATAGACTAAAATATATTGTTAAGCTTTAAAGCCACATACAGTAGTACAGCCACATCTATACCATCAAAATCCCTCAACATTTGGTCCTGGCTGCTCGGGGTACTGACCTGCACTTTGTCATGTTTTAAGAATACAGAGTAAAGCTAGCCATACACGTGTCGGATTCCATGTCCAATCGATTCATCATCCGATCGATTCCGGCGATTCTGCCGGGAATCGCAGGTGTGATCAATCGGCCAATTAAGAGTATCCATCGCTGCATACCACCTTGTCCCACGGATTCCGGCACGATTCCGGGACGATTCCGTGTCCGATACCACCTCACAAATGGCAACTCCCTCTGATCTGTGCAGAATCGGATCAAAAAGACCAACATGTTGGTTCTCTGACGGATCCGATTCTGGGCCCCCGAACGATCGGACGTGATCGGACGGACAAGGTGGGCTGTACACGATTCCGGCACGATCGATTCACGTGCACGCGCCCGGAATCGATCGGCCCGGAATCCGGCCGGAATCCGACCCGTGTATGGGGGCCTTAACTTTAAAGTGTGGTCCGCAGAGTTCACATTCCACACTTCTCCCACTAGATGGAAGTACTTCCTGGCTATCACTACAGTTTTTCTTGGATATACAACATTGTTCTGACTGCATTAAGTTTATTAAAAAATATAATTTACGGTACTGGGAAAACAAGCCAGTCCTATTTATTAGCACTTTATGTGTACCTTGTCTTTTCTGTCGTCAATCCATTTATTGAATTATAGTCTTATATTCAAATTATATTAGGCAAAATTTGAATCTAAAAATTTCAAATATCGGCACTTTGAGAATTTGCGAAGATCTTGAATATCGCGATATATATTACCTTTAAAATCAATGGAAAAATGTCTGTTTATCCTATGGTCCAAATATGTAAAATATTTTTCCTAATCATCCTGGGAACAATAGCTCTGCATCCCATGAGGCAAAAAAATTTATTTTCCCTCCAGTCAACCAAAAGGCCACTGCCAAGAAGGAGATCTTAGCAGCGTTAGCACTAGCAGAACCCATTCTCTGAACACACTGACCAACTTCTGGAGAGACACATTTTATAATGAGATACCATGAGTTGTGTATTTTTATTTGCATTCTGCATAGCAGTAAATATGTTTTGTGACACAGACTCATATCTCATATCTCATATCTCATATCTCCTCCCATATGTAAATAGCTGCTCATGGATAAGTTGTTAGTGCCAGATTGTAAAATGTGTCTCTTAATAAGTTGGTCAGTGTGTTCAGAGAATGGTTATTGCTAGTGTATAAACACATGCTAAAGTTTCAGCCCTGCACATTCTGTTGCAGTGAAGACCTGGCACTGGCCTTTTGGCTGGAGGAATACAGAGTGAATACTGCATGGTCCAGTCCTGCCCACTTTGTTGGAACATTCTGTATATTCACATGATTCACTTGATATGTGAATATCTGTTTTTTGTGTGTGTGTTTCTTTTTTCTAACAGAAATGTCAAAAGGAAGTTTTGTTGATAATACCTATATTGAACTATTACAAATTATATCTATATAATCTCACAAAAGGGAGTAAATTCCGAACATTGTGAATTGTTATGACACCCACACAAAATATTGACACTTTGTAAAGAATTTGGACATTTTTCACTAGGGGTGTACTTTACACCTAGTACTTCACCTCAACCTCACCACTTTTCCACTCACACCGCTGGCATCTAATTGACACCAGCGGTGTGTAGAGAGCTGGGGAGAGAGCATAAGAAATGGCGCAAAAATCCCATAATGCTAGGGAGGTTAATGGGTTGAGTTATTTTGAGGGGACAGCAAATGTACACTGTTATACAAGTTGTACACTGACTACTTTATTATGTATTTAAGGGTCATATCTTCAGTCTTGTGCCAGGAAAAGATATTAACTGTTAACTACAATGTAAGGGGTGTACTCACTTTTGTGTCTTTGTATATATATATATATATGTATGTATATAGTGTTAAGTTCATCAGTAATCAGTTTTTGGAAATGTTGCTATGAGGCTCCTTGTTTGGGTGAGGTTTCCTATAACAGTCAGCAGAGAGCAGCACAACACAAATATATAAAGTATGCTGAACCTAAAAGGTAAAATTATGATTGTCTCTGATTGTCCATTGTAGTGTAGGAGAATGGATTATTGAAACAGTAATTCAAAAACCTTTTTTTAACTGAAATTATTTAAATGTCGGTTCCTCACTTCTCATTAACTGAAGCATGGTTTTCTCAAACCACGTGATACAACTAGATACAACTAAAGTTTGATAGGTGAATTATACCATCCAAACATCTAATTTTGAATGTTAGGTATAATTACCACATTTTATTGTTGCTCATTTTACATTGTTAAAGTGTACCTGAACTCTTGATGTCTATTTTGAATAAAAGGCATTTATTTGTTCTTAATCAGCAGTATCAGTTTATTTTAGCCTGATGAATTTCCATTCTCAAATATGCCCTTGTCATTCCTATATTTTCCGGTGTATAAGACGGTTTTTGAAACCAGGAAAAAGTTTGCCAAAGTCGGCGGTCATCTTGTGCACTGGGTGCCAGGGTCACCGTCATAGGGGGGGGGGGGGGCACTTCTTTCCCGGGCAGACCATCTAGGGGAGCCCGGAGGTTTGCTATTCAGATTTGTGCTCCTCACACTGCGTGCTGGCTGACAGCAGCCAGAGAGGGAGGCCTGCAGAATCCCTCTCGCCCCCTTCTTTTCCTTCCCGCTGTGTGTGAAAGTAGTTATGTGCTGCTACTGACGGCAAGTGCTCACTAGCGACATTGTGGCTGGAATTGGTATTGCATGGAGATTAAAGCTAGAACACATGAAATAGCTGCTCCCTTTATAATTTATACACAACTTTAAAAGTAACATTTTTAGATTGCCAATATTCTTTCAGTTTTTATTGTTAAATGTATACAATTAATTTCCCATGGATAACCTCAGGGAAACATTAATAGCTGTGAAAGGTTGCAGATAGAGGTGTCAAATTGGGAATCCTAAGGGTGTTGGAGATCTGGGGGTTGAAAGGGGGATCTTTTTCATGACTGAGATTGAAGAATACTTTACCTATTTATTGTTATATGTATACAATTTATGTAAATTAAATAACAGATGGGGAACATTAATGTAGCTATAACAGGTTGCCGTAAGGGGTTTGAAATTGAGAAGGTAGGTACTCTCAGTTGTAAGTTACTAATCCAAAAAAAACATTGGACTACTAAGGTTTTTGGAGATCTGGGGATTGAAAGTCAGAGTAGGCATATGTAAGGGCAACATCTGACAAGAGAAAAGCACTGTTTGACAGTTGGAATATGACTATGAAAGGTTGACGTAAAAATTGCTACTTAGAGACCATGCTTGGCTCTGAAGAGGAGATCCTATGAGGGTATATCGGCAAATACTAAAGTCATTGGTCTGTCGTACTTTGTTATAAAATAGTCTTTATTGAAAAATAGGACTATTCAATTCATATAAAACAAATATTAAAAGGCATCGATAGGTTTACATTCACATATTAGTGTAGTAATTCCACGTAGGTGGTAGGTTCAAGAGTTGCCGAATAATTGACTTCCACAGATCAGACAGGGCCTCCTACATGTTTCGCCCACTTGGGCTTCCTCAGGGAGGGTATCTCTGTGGTGAATATAAACTATGTTAGAGTCACATATTGATGTTTGTCGATTATCGGCATTAGATATACACAATTCATGTCTTTACAGGCCATGGCCATATTTCAGAGCTGCAACATCACTGGAGTGCCCAAAAGCACAAGGTGTGCAATA
>CM070032.1:199995777-200015552 GCA_036250615.1 Ptychadena robeensis
ATATGTAGAGCCCACCGTATATCTTTCAGGTTATGCAGAGCCCATCCTATATCTTCCAGTCTATATGTAGAGCCCACCCTATATCTTCCAGGTTATGCAGAGCCCACCCTATATCTTCCAGTCTATATGTAGAGTCCACCCTATATCTTCCAGTTTATGTAGAGATCACCCTTTATCTTCCAGTTATGTAGAGACCCCCCTATATCTTTCAGGTTATGTAGAGCCCACCCAATATCTTCCAGTCTGTGTAGAGACCACCGTATATCTTCCAGTGTATGTAGAGCCCACCCTTTATGTTTCAGTCTATGTAGAGACCACCCTATATCTTCCAGTTTATGTAGAGATCACCCTTTATCTTCCAGTTATGTAGAGCCTACCCTATATCTTCCACTTTATGTACACTTTTTCTTATTTCTGGGTGAGTGAAGTTGCTCAGCTCAGGAGTCCCACCTGCATGTAACAGTAAGAATCAGCTTACTGTAATGTATGTAAACCCTAGTGTCCCCCGGGCACCCCCCAGGTCAGGGCACAGCCCCCGGGTACCCCCCTGGTCAGGGCACAGCCCAGCACCTGGCATCCCAGCACCCAGCAGAGCTCAGTCAGCTCCCAGGCAGCAGCAGCTGCATAGACCCGCCCCTTCCCCCCATCATCATTAGCAAATATTACCCTAAACACTTGCTCTTTACCTCCCTTCTCCCTCCAGGCATTGGAGAGGCCGCCTGTCAATCACACGGCACCCCTGCACGGCTCAGCAGCAGTGCCACAGCGACAAGAAGACGAGGCTCGGGAAGGGAGAGCACGGAGCGATGGAGGAGGAGATGCAGCCAGCAGAGGAGGGGCCCTGCATCCCTAAAATCTACAAGCAGAGGAGCCCCTATAGCGTCCTCAAAACCTTCTCCAACAAGAGGTCCATGGGCAGGAGGTACGAGAGACCCACCATGGTGGAGATCCCACATCTGGGGGCACCTGCAGGGCACGCGCACTTTCAGCACCATCCAGCCTCCATCAGCAACACTGAGCAGCATCATTACCAGCAGGCTCACAGCTCCTATCAGAACGGGCCCATCAGAGCTGCCACATCCACCTCCTCCCTGTGCCAGCAGAGGGGAGGTGCCCCAACTGGGCATCAGGGCTCCTCCAACAGGTTCTGCCAACAGTCCACCAGCGAGGCTACCCTAGAACTCAGTACAGGTAGGTACAGCAATGAGTTGAGGGGCCCTGGGTGTCTAATGATAAGTGGGGTTACCTGCTGCCCATGGTCAGAGTACAAAAGGATGACATGTGACTTTACTAGTAAGTTTACCTTATGGTAGAAAAGTTAACTTTGTGGAAGTTTTGTTGCTCACTAGTAGTGTGTGTGTGTAGTCACTGACATGTGCTGAATGTAGAAGAAACTCATATATGTAGAGACAAGTCATCTGTACAGTCATAGAACTTCTCTCCTCTATCATTATTATCATTCCATCATTATTATATATTTATCATTGTGTGTAACACAAAGTATCTGACAGGTTGTGTTATTTGTCATTTTTAGATCTGTAGTGTTCAATGTTACATTTCCCATGTTCCTGGTGTTGTGATGTACACTTTGTTACATTTATTAAAGAGCACTGTTGTAGTGAAAGTATAAAGTTCTGTCTGTCTGGTTGTATAGATGAGTGCAGGAGGAGGAGATGAGCATGCACTGACACTCATCTCTGTCTAAGCCCCACAATTTCATAGTCTCAGTAATAGGACCAGTGCACATGCTCATTATCGCACAATGAAGTCATTATGTTTGTTAATAACCTATAACCTGCACACACATTGTATTGTTTGTTTTTCCTTGAAAAAAAACATAGAATGGTCTATGTAAATAATGACATTTAATGACTATTAAAGTGAACCTGTCAGGTTTAAAATAATGTAGCCACCTCAAATGCAGGTTGCAGAGATCCTTGGTCCTAGTGACCGGGGACAGACATCAGTATGAGATATCTCCATCAGATGCTCTTCTTTCCAGATTAGAGGTGCCCCGGAGCCTCCAAAACCCTCAACAACGGCAGATAATATTTCTATACTAACAGCTCCCTTTTGTTATAGACACATTATGTGTCTCCAGTTGCCTCAACAGCTAGCAGAAGGCGAACATTTCTGATATGGCTTAAAGACAAAAGAAGAAGATGTATAAAGAAACAATGTAGGTAATAAATGTGGTTATTTTCCTTCCTCGACTTTAATTTGCCAGAAGGATGAAATTGTCCTTTAAATAGCATGGCTAGAATCGGATATGTATGACAGCGAAGTCCATCAATGGCCAAATCAATAATTGTATTGATATTACCTGGGAACAATTTTGTGCTGTCATTGTGGAATGTTAATATTACACTATTTTCCTGTGTAAACACTTCTGCCGGTAAGCGCCTTAAGAATTGCTGAGAAACAGATTAAGATCAGGTGGTCTGTATGGTCGATATTGCGTTGACTTTGATGAAGGAAGATATCTTAGGTTCTCACCATGCTCCTTCTCATTGCTGGAACATGTTGTGACCTTGGTCCGTGTTTCATGCCACATTCACTTTTCATACATAGAAGGTTGTCCATTGCCATGTGTGATATGCAAGATGTCACTTGCAGGACATTTGCATGGCCTGGGGACTCTTAAGATTATTTTAAGTCTATGTTTAATTCCTCATGTGTAAAGTTATATTCTGCTATTAGGCTCCCCATACACCTTTAGTTTACATACAATCTCTGTACAATCAACTTTTCTTCTACCAAAACCATGTAATATGAGGAGCTTTCTAAACCTTCCAATCACTATGTATTCTATCAGGGAGGACCCAGCACTACACAGCAGTGATATATACCTTCCAATCACTATGTATTCTATCAGGGAGGACCCGGAACTACATAGCAGTGATATATACCTTCCAATCACTATGTATTCTATCAGGGAGGACTCGGCACTACATAGCAGTGATATATACCTTCCAATCACTATGTATTCTATCAGGGAGGACCCGGCACTACATAGCAGTGGTATATACCTTCCAATCACTATGTATTCTATCAGGGAGGACCTGGCACTACATAGCAGTGGTATATACCTTCCAATCACAATGTATTCTATTAGGGAGGACCCGGCACTATATCACAGTGATATATACCTTCCAATAACTATGTATTCTATCAGGGAGGCCCCTATACTACATAGTTGTTGGTAGATCTAGAGGAAAATGTATGGAGTGATCTTAAGGTGTATGGGGGGGCTTAAGTGATTTCAAATTTACTTTAAATGTTTATACTAGTGTTAGTTTGCATGAGAACTCCCAATAGACACGGTGGTGCCCTTCTGCTTCATATCTCATGGATGTAACCCTACTTATAGTCTCCAAATTTCTCGAAGTTCTTTGGGAACTGATGGCCCCCTTTTACCTTCATTAATTGTCAGGGTTTTTATTACTCTAAGGTTGTATGGTCAGCATTTTGTAGCATCTGACAGTTTTTAGAGTAACCATGGTACCATGGAACCTGATGATTCCTCTTGAGGTTGCCGGAAGTTCCTTTAGTTATTCTCTGACCTCCTCGGGCTGTGACCTCCTATTTGATGGCACCTTCAGAGTTCAAACACAGCCCAACACCACCTAACAAACCTAGCCCCAACCTGACCACCACAGTGACTAGGTCCTTCTTCTCTCTGACCACCAATGTTAGCGGTATTGTATCTACCAACTACAGATAAATTGGTTTTAACAGGGGTATCCCAAGATCTGAAGGGTTCCTCAAGGGTAAAAGGGTTGAACAAGGCTGATCCAAAGAGGAAAATCAGATGGTGTACCCTGGAATTACGACTCATAGCTTTGAGATTCTGAATGCTTCTTACTCTTGATATTATAAATAGAGCCAGCAGATACAATAACGTATTTGTTGTGCTCCCCTTCCATTCCCCGGATTAGATTCAGCTTCTATATGTAAAAAAGATGCTGAACAATTCCATCTCCCCATTCCAGGCTGACAGAGCTCTGATGTATGATCTGACAGCGTGGCTGACAACATCCTTGAGGCAGAGATATATGCAAGGTTTAATTTACAGAACATCTCAAAGCTCCTTTACTGGTTCCTCATCTGCAATTCTCAGACCAGATAGTGGACGGTCTATCTGTTAGCCGAAAATGAATTACAATGGAGTGTAACACTATTTTCCCTTCCAGACCTATTACATGGACGCTGTAAAACATTCTTGTTTTTTTGTTGTGCTGGAATCTCTGTGAATTGATTGGTGGTGGTGATGGCTTGCAAGCATCAAAGTATTACAATGGAATGACAATGGGATATTCAACTAAAGAATGCTTGTAGACGTAACACAATTGTTTGCTTAAAAGGACTACAAAGCACAGTAAGCCTCACTCATCAAAGTGTATAAGAACTGTGTACATTGTTTTATACTAACCTAGCATATTCATGGTTCATTGTAAATGACAGTCAGATAAAGAAAGTTTACGTTGCACCTGTCGCTGTGGTCAAGTGCTCAGCCCATCCTACAGACACTTCAATGTAATTATATAAATTATATAACTCTTTAGTAGTCACTGTATCCCTTATAGTCCCCAAATTTCTTGAAGTTCCTTGGGGACTCATGGCTTTTTTTTAGCTTCATTCCCTTGTTGGGGATTATATTGCTCCAAAGACCCCCAAACACCTTACAATCTTCCCATGCAATTTCTCTACACTATGTATTCTATCAGGGAGGACCTGGCACTACATAGCAGTGATTTATACCTTCCAATCCCTATGTATTCTATCAGGGAAGACCCGACACTACATAGCAGTGATCTATGCCTTCCAATCACTATGTATTCTATCAGGGAGGACCCGGCACTACACAGCAGTGATATATATCTTCCAATCACTATGTATTCTATCAGGAAGGCCCGGAACTACAGAGCAGTGATATATACATTCCAATCACTATGTATTCTATCAGGGAGGACCCAGCATTACATAGCAGGGATATATACCATCCAATCACTATGTATTTTATCAGGGAGGACCCGGCACTACATAGTTGTTGGTAGATCTAATGGAAATTGTATGGAGTGATCTTAAGGCTGGGTCTACATTATATCGCTCCAGCAACCGCGTGGGGGTGTTATGGGCATGTCGGCGTGTGCGTGTCCATAGCGTCCGCCCGCTGTTAATTATACTTAACCCATCACAATTGACTCATGATCACTTCCAGTGTTAGCGAACACTTCTGCTCTCTTTTGCCATACAGACTGAGAAGCCTAATATTACAACTAACTATACTGTAAGTTGTACCAATACCTTTTGTTGTATTCAGGATTGGAGTATTTGCAGTCATGTCACCTCAGGGAGCTAACAAAAAAATAAACACAGGAACATAAATAGTGCTACTGTTGCAGGGGGAATACCAGCCTGCGGAGCCTGGTCACCAGGAATGTAGTGGCAGGATGCTCTTATGATGCCTATGACATAGTTCTCTTAAACCCCAATCCCCCAAATGTTTAACATTGACTAATCCCAACCCCTAATGTAATGAAGTGGCATATATATATTGTTTAAAAAAATATATTCATCAGAGCAGATCTCAATATTATATTCTTTGTCTGGGTTGAAAGACACACATGCCCATTGCAGAAGCAGTGGTAAGCACTGTAAGCATTTGTGCTACTGTTAATGTATAGATGTTATGGGATAATGGACCAGATTGCATAGCCTTCACTCCTCATGCTCATTGTAGACATTGGGCTTGGCTGATAAGGACCCATTTGTCCTTCCTTGGACCCATTTTGGTAGGTTCCAAACCCTGTATTCTTTAAATACTCAGCCAAAGCATAAGCCTATTTTACCTGCTTCCAACACATCAACTTCAGGAACTGACTGCCCACTTACTTCCCAATATATCCCACTCATTGACAGATGTCATTGTATATCCCATCTATTGACAAGTACCATTGTATATCCCACCCACTGACAGGTGCTTTTGTACTATTTGACAGGTGCCCTAATATATCCCACCTATTGATAGAGATTGATAGGTGCCCTTGTATATACCAACCACTGACAAGTACCAGTTTATATTCCACCCATTGACCGATGCCATTGTATATCCCACTTATTGGCAAGTACCATTGTATATCTCATCCATTGACAGGTGACATTGTTTACCCCATTTATTCACAGGTATTCTTGCATATCCCACTAGTTGATAGATTCCCTTGTATATCCCACTCATTGATAGGTGCCATTTTATATCCCAACCATTGACAGGTGCCATTTTATATCCCAACCATTGACAGGTGCCATTTTATATCCCAACCATTGACAGGTCCCATTTTATATCCCACCTATTGACAGGTGACCATGTATATCCCAACCATTGTCAGGAACCATTGAATATCCAAACTATAAATATGTGTCCTTGTAAATCCCACCCATTGACTGGTGCTTTTGTATATCCCACCCATAGCCATTGTATGTCCAATGTTATTCTCTTAACTTACCAGTGGTGTGGAAGAGACCAATGCTATTTGCCTATGTCCTTTTGACGCCTTAGTCTTTTCAGAAGCCAGCAATATCAGGCTTTGTTGTTATTGTGCTTTATATCTCCAAAAAAGCATTTCTCTGCAGTCACAGTGAAAATAACACATTTTGAGAAATTAAACTGTAGAAAGTGTCAGCTTCATCAGTTCCTACATGCCTATTAGATTATTAAACAGATAGCAGATGAGGGGAAAGGATGTGATAAAAATAAAAACTGTAGAGAACATTATGTGATCATCGCTAGTAAACAATAAGAGCATATGAGCTAACAAACAGCTCGCCCCCAAAGTGAACCACTCAGAAACCTGGGCGGATCATGGGGGGGGGGGGGGTTGCATCATGCTAAAATAGCAATACCTGTTGATGTTACCAGAAATATATTATGCACTAATTTAAAGCCTGATAAACTACAAAGCATGTAATTGTGTTTGTTGTTTGATATGCTGAAATGGACAAATAGGAAGGGTTGAGAAGCTGGGGAATGTAGGACCCAGATTACTGCATTTTGTGGTCGATAAGATGCATCTCATAATAAGATGCACCCCTTATATACAGCTGTATACAGAGGTACGTGCTTTTCCAGCCACCCGCAGCTGACACACACAACAGAGACAAACCCTCCTGTGTGTGTCAGCTTTAACTACCGATACTTTCACTTTCACCACTAGGAAAAGAGTAAGAAGTGAGAAATGCAGTCTGCTCCACAATCACTTCCTTCTCCAGTGGGGAAAGCCAAAGTATCGGTAGTCAAAGCTGATGCACACAGTGGAGGGTTTGTCTCTGCTGTGTGTGTCAGCCACGCCACCTCCCACTTCCCCACCTTCCACCCACCCGGTCGCACCAGCTGTGTGGTTGGCTGCGTGGATGTCACATGCCGGGTGGATTTCCGGCCAGACTTGAGCCTCCCTTGGGCCGTGGTGGTGATGCCTTCTGTCTATAAGATGCACAGAGATTAAATACATGCAGATGATAGCTGGTTGGGTGCTGTACATTATACCATGGTGGAACCCTTGCTCACTACTCCAGTAAGAGATCTTAGGTCTGACCTGGTAAGATCTCTGCAGGTACCAAAATGCCTTGATGAGGGAAGTCAGTCTGGAGGAGGCTGTTTCCATGCAGATTGTCTTAGGTAACACACACATGTAAATCTAAGCCCGCAACGTTAAAACTCATGGATATTCCAAACTTTAACATTAGTCACCAAAACAGGAAGGGAGGGCAAATCTTCTAATGTTCTGGCGACTTTCTTTGGAATTTCTTGGTGCAAGGCAAAATCACGGTAACAAATGTGCTGGCAGCTTTGCCCTCTTGCTGTCCTGGGTACATGTAAATAATTAAGTCCTGGTCTTGGCCTCCATTCATTTTCTATGGACATGGTTCACATAATGAAAGCGAGAATGGACTGTTGGCACTGTCGTGGTGGCGGCTTTCTGTACACATCATTAAACCAGAGAAAAAGGTTGTTACCATAAGTGGTAGAAAGCTTTGTGATTGCTTTTGTGGTCTTGGCACTCTGTCTCCCTTCATTATGTTTGCTAGACTTATTACAATTCATCATTGTAAATGTAAAACACAAATGATCAGTGTTTTAGATCAGATTCTAGTTCCTTTCGAATATCTGCAGTTATTGGTTTATTCTTTGATGGGCAGGATTTATCTTCTTCAAATCTGTGCATGTGGTCTGGGCCTTCAAGTGGACCTTCACTCTAACATTAGGCTCATCATGAGATTTGTATACTCACATACTTGTATTAGAATGTCGCTCCCCCCACCTGTATGTCAGCATGTCGTCATGAAAACTAACATGCTCACATATCTGTGGAAGGTGCCATGTTGTGTGTGGCACTGCAGATTTAGAAATCGGCTATTGACCTGGGATTCTCCTGGGATTAGTGCTGACTTCATAGATATGTCAAAACACTCCCACCAACGATGTTCCCTCCCATGAGCAAGAGATTACTCAGGGGAGTGGCTAAATGGCCTTTTTTAAGGAAAATAGGTTATGGGAAGATTTTCTATCTTGAGGAACACAGTGAAATTGGTCATAATAATTCTTATGTAAGTTGAGGTCCACTTCAGAGTTTGGCTATTTGGAAGTGATCAGGATATGGTGTAGCTGCTACAGGACATGGCCACGGATCTGAAATGGTCTCAGTGGTAGCTTTTCGCCTTAAAAACAAGATCATATCATCATAGCTGGTCCCAGATAATCTCTCGGCCATTTCACAACCTTGACTAAGTGAAAAGGAATGATCCATGGGCTGTTATAATGGCCCGTTTGCGTGTGGATAGAGGAGCCACTGGAGAACCATTTGAGCCGATATAAAGTTATATATTAAAGATATATTAGTTCCTCTATAGTTGAACTAGCTGTTGATTCGGCTTCTTTTTTCAGCTTCTTTTGATAGACTGAGCAAAAATCTAGTAAAATTAAGAGGGTTGAAGAAAACCATTTACCACTGACTGGGGTACTTACCTTTATCAGTTTTTCTTCCTATAGCCAAAACCTTTATCTTACTAGGAAACAAGGGAGTGCAAAAATGGTTATTTAAAACTATTAGTCCATCAAACACCACGTTCTCCACTATGCTGTTGGCAAAGGGTAGGTACATTTCTCCTCCATAGACACAGCACAATTAGTTTTGCCACCCTATATAATAATGTGTTCATCCTGATGGATCACCGGGTAAAAATACTTTAAAAAAAGAATGCAGGCGTCATGATAAGCTGATGTTATGTTCTTGTACGTTGGTACATGCTTAATTTTAAATTTAATATTCCTTATAAATTTTATTAATATTACTATATTCAGTTTAACAAGCCCAACAGTGTGGCAGGGGTTGATGGCCGGTACCCCTACACGAAGTCAAATTTTTTCTTCCTATACCTCAATATAGCTGCACGTCCTCTATCTCCCCATTGAATCTCCTTTGCAATATATGTCTCATTGTGCCGTCTGTCTGCCGGATTTTACCGTCAGGATTATTAAAAAACAAACATGCCGGAGCCATTTATCGATGCGCGTCTCGTCTCCTCCGAGGATAGCTTAGAGTTAAAAGTCGAGGAATTTTGATGTGCGACCGAAGTGTGGCATCAGGAAATGGGAAACTGCATCTTTAAGCAGAACACAATCAAAAATGAATTACAATAAATCCTATATAATTGCATAGGTCATTCTCTTTAATGAGATTTTATTAACCTGACTGTCAAGCTTTTGAGTCAGGCAGATATTTTATCTTCTTCAACTGATAAAAGTGTCAGCTATAAACCAGCGTATAAATATTCATAAATCTACACATCTGTGGCAGCCTATCAGCATCATTCTTTTGGACATTAAAAGCATTCTAATTACTTTCTGTCTCGCAGAGCTGAGATGCTGCCTGCTATAGTATGTGTTTGGCAGTCATGATTGCTTTTGTTTGCCATCACAAATAGCAGCAGTCTATTTCTTATAGTGATAGTTCAAAAAATACTCCCGGGCTTGTGACTGATATAGAAAAGGGGAGGGATGGAGAGACACAAATTTGGGTAACATTACAAAACGTCATTCAATCTCAAAAAAATGATGCATATGGTGGTCTGGGTTGCCTGGTTTTAAGTTTAAAGATCCACAATTAGACATCCCATATCTACTGGTAGTATCCTTCAGTATCTTGGTTGGTCTACTTGATTCTATAAAGCTGGTCATACACCTTTAGATCTCTCTGTCAGATATCATTTAGATCTACCAACAACTATGTAGTGCCGGGTCCTCTGCGATTGAACACAGGTAGACTTGTTTAGAAAGTCCCTCATATTACATGGTTTTGGTAAAACAAAAGGAGATCTAAAGGAAATCTGACAGAGAAAGAGGTGTATGGGGGTCCTAAGCCTGTTAATGCAGAATTATTTAGCCTAGACCAGGGGTGGGCAAACTTTTTGAGCCATTGGTCATGTTGGCTTCTTAAATTTGATAAAGGCGCCAGACCAAGAGCCTGTAATGGCTCATCCACTGTAGTTGTGGCAATTCCATGCATCATCGATATCTCTGATGATGGCAGTGATATGTAATAGGTGTAATAGTGTGACAGGGAGGTTGTTATATTTTATATATCCTGCTCATTCATTACAATGAGCAGAATTAATTCCTAGAGACTGTCTGTTGTCACCATGAATATGCACCCACAGTGCTCATGCCATTGCATCATCCCCAAAACAATGTTTGGACACCTCTAAGCATTATGTGAACTCATTGCAGAGAACAAGCAAAGGGGAGCATCTTTTCAAAAAGGTGACAAAGGGCCGGAAATGTAAGCTAATGATAGAGATGAGCAATAAATGTTATATGGACTGGGAGGCAAACACAAGAAACCATTTTGGTGGAATTATGAAGAGGATATTTCACCAAAATTTATGGCAAATAGCTCAACCCTAATTACATTGATGGCATTGTGTGGCCAGGGTCGGCGCCATGGGGGGCCAGTCCCGACCCAGTTATGCCGATGTGTCCCCTTGACTCACCCACCCACACTTTGTTAGGGTGAAATGGAGAAGTACACTATATTCACAATCAACTGAAATTTTCCAACTTGACCAATCACTTAATTTCTGTCAATTGATTTGAATTCATAAGTAAGTAAATGATGTTTAAACTGATGATTTAAATCTAAATGAAAGATACATTTTGCAGGTCAATCCAACAGAAAATTCAACTCATGTATGGGCAGTTTCTCACAGTCTTGAACTTTAAGGAGATTTCGAACATAATATTTTTCAGCTTTGTCTGATGTTATTCTACACAAAGCTATGTCATTTTGAGGTTTTGTTTTCATAAGAATTGCACACGTATAATGGTTATGAAGGTAGCAAAAGTATCTCACGGGTTTTAGTTAAATCTTGTTGAAGAGTTTCCTTTTACTTCCTGTATAATAATATTTGGACTCCAGTACAGAAAGTACTGGGAAATCTCAACCTTAAAGTGGACCTACCACCTCGTGCTGAGGGTGTCTCTCCTGTCCTGAGACCCGGCAATCACAACAGCAGTCATCCCTAGATTAATGAGAAATTAACACTTGCATTGGGATGGGGGGAGGGGGGCACATCATGGATATATATACCTGCAATTTACCTTAGATGTGACTCTTTATCCCAATAACATGTATCTGTGCTCTTTCTTTATCATACACTTTTTTATTCTATATTTACCTGAAAATATATGTAATTTTTGCCTGGGAACTTCTGTTGACCAAAGAAAATGCAGATGATACCCTGAATGAGCTCCCCAGGCCATACATTCTCTAATTTTAACCCCCCTTGCAAATGGTAGAATTGGTTCAGACTTGGTAATGTACATCAGTTATGGTTTAAGCTAGGGTTCCATCCACTACTGATCATTATTTAGGAAAGAAAGCTGCACAAAGTATCCCCAACTATGTAACCACTTTCTGCGGCATTGAGACCCCAAGCTGAGTGGAAAATAAAAGTCAAAAACAGTTAAAAGAGAAAATAGTGATAAACATGTATAATTAGGCCTCGTCTATCCCTCGGATTCCTCTCTGTTGCAGTTATGTCACTCCTAAAAGCTTTGTCTAAGTAACGGAAATCTGGAGTGCAAAGATGTCACAGACGGCTAATGTGTAAATGAAGGTCTATCAGTTCAGAAAATGAGATTTGTAAAAGGATATAGAGCTGGCTTGAAGTCATGATCGGTGCTTCGTGAATTATCTGAGGTTGTTAGTGGTGTACCCCTAGGTTGAGTTCACTTTACGGATCATTACTCTTTAACTTGTTTATAAATTATATCAGGTTTGGAAAAGTACCACTTTGTTTTGTGTGTTGGCAGATCTTGGTACAGAGATATACAAACCAACTTACTACCCTGTTTCCCCTAAAATAAGGCATCCCCTGAAAATAAGGCACCCTTACATTTTTACCTCATGCTGAAATATAAGGCATACCCCTGAAATAAGGCACCCCTGAAGATACAGTACTGTAACTCTGGATAGGGGGATCAGAGGGGGCAATCAATATGACACAGGAGGATCAGAAGGTGTTACTAAAATGGTAATCCCCCCTCTGAGTCTGCTGTGTTATTTTGATTCCCCCCCTGTGTCATTTTAAGTGATCCCTCCACCCTGATACAGTGCCGTATTCTTCTTCATGGAAAAATAAGACATCCCCCGGAAATAAGAAGTAGGGCTTTTTTGGAGGGGAAACACGGTAGTAGACCTGGGCACATTGGTTCATTGGGCAGCTGAATGGCAAACGAGATGCAAATAGGATAGACAAAGTATTTTCTGGGCTGGTCACATGTATGAGTTTTATATAAACAGAGGGTAAGGTTGGAGCATTTGCAGAGCACAGATTAAAAGTGGACCTGAACTCCAAAAATTTGGCATTAGTCTGGATTCACACCTATCAATTTATTTTTCAAAAATATCTTTATTACTCTTTCTATTGGCCATTAGGTTATTACTCTTTCTATTGGCCATTAGGGTTCCTACTATACACCGGGACCCCCTCTGCTAAGCGTATTGCTTGATGGGGATCCCGACTGAGCACATTCACTTACCTGCTCAGCGCATGCTGTGTCTTCACTGCACCGAGCCGTTCCGCCGCTGCAAGGCTGAATGTAGTCCAGTACATTGAGCCTCTGCATAGGCGGATGTCTAAACACAGCATCCGCTGAGCAGGCAAAGTCTCATTCCAGCCAAGCAATGTCCGACAGTTAGTGGAAACATGCCCTAATACACAAATAAGACAATATAAACGTAATACAGTACAGTACGTAAACAAAAGGAGCACAATGTGAAGAAGAGAACAAAACTGGGCTTCATGTATGGGGGAAGAAAAGAAGACCAGAAAAATTTGAGTAGAAAGAGATGATGAGAAGGAGGAAGCAGGACACCTATCCATTTATATGTGTGTTGGGCAACGCATGTTACGCTTGTCAAAAAGTTCACATTAAACCCCATGAGCCTGTTTACATGAAAACGCATGACAACTTTCCTAAAGCATGTGGACCAGGCCTTGCAGTAAACATACAGTTGTGGCCGAAATTTCCTGCTCCGCTGATCGAGTTCTCCTGTGGAAGAGAAGGTGCCATCCCTACTGAGAACCTGCAGTGTTTCCTCTCTATTTCCTTCATTCTATTGGTCTGTACTTTCTTCATCTCTCCTGCTGGCTTCTTCCCTGCCACTCATCATCAGATGATTGGTCACCAGGGCAGCTCTGATATAGGAGGTAAGACCCTGCAAGATGAATGCCCACACACAGAGCCACTGAGCAGTACAAGGCATTCTACATCTGGATATCATTATAAAGTTTGATGTGCTTTCAGTGATCAGTAATCAGAGAGGTTGGCCACATTTCTGGTAGATGGAGGAGAATAATCTTTCATTTAATTCGTTTGAAAATTTGATTCCTTTCTTCTGAACTTGATTGACCAAAAGTGATGCAATTGGCTACAGTCTGACAGGAATCGCGTGTGTTAGTGGAACACACGGGATTCCTGTCCATTCTCTAGCCGACTCCGACTTTAAGTCTGCTTAAAGCCGGCCATAGATCGAGACGTCTATGGCCGGCTTAGGGGCTTGTTTCCACTGGGTGTTATGGACATGTCGGTGTGACACATCCATGACACCGACCCAGGTTTTAAACTGTGTTACTGCAGCATTGGTGTCCTATTCATATGAATGAAAAAAAACTACGCCTGATGCTTTTCAGGCACAGTTTACCACACTACGCATGTGAACGTGTTGCACATCTTTGAGAACGTGGGGCCCCATGGTTAAAACAAATCGGCTTGGGCGCGTTAGTGGATCCCTTACCATTCAATTAATTTTATCAGTTGTGTCCACAGAGGTGGTTGAAATTTGTGAGCTGATTGCAAAGCCTCTGAACATGGTATCATCACCAAAATTACTGGAGATGTAGAGAAGGGCTGTGGGAACATGTGGAAAAAAAAAGTTTTGCTCTAGCACATGTAGTTTTTGCATAAATTAGGTTCAAAACAAAGTCGAAATTATGTTTTTTTAAATTTTGACTTGGCTTTGAACTTAATTTATGCAAAAACTATTTGTGTTAGAGCCATACTTTTTTGGGGGAGTATACCCAAAGCCATGTCTACATCTCCAGCAAGTTTGGTGATTATACCATGTTCAGGGGCTTTGCAATTAACTCGAAATGGACGAAATGGTTGAATAAAAAAAAAAAAAATTCGACCATCTCTAGTGTCCACATGGACACAGTGGACACAAGCGCTAAGAGAGACATGGTGGATTGTGCCTCCTCTGTATCTGTATATACACGTCTGTATTAGGAAGCATTACCCAGGGTTTGGCTGATTCTCAGCTATTCGATTCCAAAAACAGCTTCTTTCTCTTACCTGAATCGGCCGCCCTACTTCTTTCTGCAGTCTGTGTCCACACTAACCAGTCCTCTGATCAGAATGTGATCATTCTTCGTTGCCTGGACCCTAAGAGGATCTGGCTCTTGTACAACCAATACAAAGGGTCCATATCACCAGGCCGCAACAAGAACACTGCTCCAAGGTTGGCTTGGGACACAGTCTGGATGGAGGTAATGGCTTGTAGGGTAGTAGAGAAGCATTAAATGTTGACAACGTTCATTGTTAGGTGCATTAAAGCTCATTTAAAAAACACAGCATTATTAATACTGTGTTCTGATTGGTTGCTATGGGTTACCGCACTCCACTTCCTCATGTCTCTGTTTCCTCGTATAAGCTGAATGTGTTAATTCCTTTATCTGATTCTCTTACACAAAGGATGTGGTAGAAGCATTGTATCTACATTTCCAAGAAAGTAATTTTCAATCTCTTCACAGAACACCTAAACTGACATGTAACTAATCATATCTATGGTAATGTTCTTTCAAAATAGAATCCGCTGGGGATTTTTTTTCTGCATTGATTTGCAAATACTGTTTAATTCCCAGATGATTATATTGAGTGACATGCGAAAGGTACTGGGGGAAAAAATAGCATTTTTTTTCTGTAGTTCTTTTTAAGCTTAGTTCAAATGAACACAGATGAAGCTTCCCAAAATTGTGAGCGCACGCTCTGAGGATACAGAATGTTCTAGATGTCCTGTCAGATTTACTCTGATGTCTTATAAAATTCAATGACATTGTCCAAGTGTTTTTAGACAACGGTGATGGAGGTTTTCTTTGTATATACGACCAGATTCGGAGAACAGACACAAAACACTGTGCGTGCTCAATGTCCACCTTGACCTGGACTCAGATGATAACATAAACCTGTCATCTGCATTGCTAGTGGGCATGAGTAGAGGAATAGAAGCCAAAATGTTTCTCTTTACTGGAGAAAGTGTTCCCTCCAGTGATGACCATACTTCTGAAGGCTACAGCACAGGACGGGTTACATGAGATGAGATGCTAAAATGTTAACATTGGCTTGCAGACTGAAATCAAGCATAGCAGCTGTTGATTGGCTCAGTTTCAGTCTGATTATAATTTGTAAACTAATTTTAATTTCTTTTTGACCACCCAAACACATAAAATGTATGAAAGGGAAGACACAGTGCAAGTTTTTTCCTTCATAAGTCCATATTGGTGTTGACCTTTACATATGTCTAGCACTGAAGTCTGCCTGGAACAGCATCTTCTGCAGAAATATATTCCAGCTCTTCAGTTATGTTTTATATATGCATCCAATGATTACATACCTAAGTAGGTTATTTTCTGTGCCTTGTCTATGGTACGGGGTATGGTCTTAGGGTCGCATCACATATAAGTAGCTTTCATATGACCATGACATCTGAATGATATAGACATTCCATACTTGGTCATTGTAATTAGTTTTCATATACAAAAAAACATTGTTATATCTGAAGAGAAGGATTAACTTCCTCAATTTGTCAACCTTTTTGTTATAATTATCATATTATCATGTTTTATTGCACTAGATGGGCAGACTATACAGTGCTGCTTGAAAGTATGTGAACCCTCCAGACATGGTCACTGCTTTGTGACAAAAAACATTTAAAGAACCTTATTAGACATACATCTAATCCCAATTTGTAAAGCACACCTTCCAAATAGTAGACACACACACAAAAGAGATATATTTTCATTATTTAAGTAAACAAAGGAGGTTTATGCCCAAAACTGAAATCTTACATGTGCATAAGTATGTGAACCCTTGTATTAGTAGCTTGTGGCTCCTCCCTTTGCCGCCATTAACTCCAACTAAACGTCTCCTGTAACCACTAACCAGTCTCTCACATCTGCTTATGAGGATTTTTGCCCACACACACAACATTTCAATTGGGTTAAGGTCCGCGACTTTGAATGGCCAATCCAGAGTGCGAATCCTCTTTCTCTGAAGCCATTCCTTTGATACTCTTGCTGGAATGCTTTGGGTCATTGTCTTGTTGCATAATCCATCTTCGTCCCAGCTTCAACTCCTGACTGATGGCAGGAGATTCTGGTCGAGAATCTGTGATAACCGAAGAATCATGATTCCTTGGACAATATGTAGTCGTCCAGGCCCAGCAGCAGAAAAGCAGCCCCCGACTTTCACCGCCATACTTCACGGTGGAGGAGGTTCTTTTTTCATATGTTCCGTTGATTTTTCTCCAAACATGTCGGTTTTGATTGTGACCAAATAATTCTATTTTAGACTGTCGTCCAGAGAATGGACTTCCAGAAGGCTCTGGTTTGTCCAGTGCTCTTTGGCAAATTGAAACGGGCAGTTTGTGCTTTTTGAGAGCAGAGGTTCCTTCTAGCAACCCTCCCATGAATGTCATGGCTATTCAATTTTCGTCTGATTGTAGACGCATGCACCTTTGTCCCAGATAGCCTGCAGGACAGTATGTTGGAGGTGATGCGTCGCATCTTCTAGAGCCAGCCAATTGCATGAGAGTGCGTGTTGGATGTTGGGTTAGTTTTTTTGGTTTGGTTTCGTGGTCGTGGTGGTGATATTTGTGAGGGTCGCTCCACTCATTTAGGCAAATGTTCGTTCGTGTCGTGAAGGACCCCTCCATTGTAAATTATCGTCGTACAGTGATGGATGGAGCTGGAATCTTTTGGAGATGGTCTTATAGCTTCCCAGACTGATGGCTGTCACTACCCTCTTCTTCATGGTCCCGGATATCTCCTTTGCTTTTGGACATTGTTGATTTGATGGGACCACAGTGGTTCAGTTGTTCCCTCTCTCTTTAATTAGGCAGGCACAAAACATTTCCAAGGATGTCTCATTTCATTGGTCTGCTTAAGTGATTGATTAAGCACCCAAATGGGTTTCACTGCGTCTTTTACCTGGTCGACTTAACCAATGCAGCTGGGGTTTCATACTTGTGCACATACACTAAGTTCCCATGTTTCTGTAGTTTTGGCGGCTACTTATAACAAACCTACAAAAAAGTACATGCAATGATAACATATATCTGACATTCATGAAATAAACACTGGTGATGATAGATAGAATGAGAAATCATGGTTACAGAAACATCTACACCACTTGAGGGGTTCACATACTTTCAAGCAGCACTGTACATGTGGTCTGGCTGTTGTTAATTGTAACAGTTTTATTGCTCTTTAATTTATTGACTCAAACCAATTAAGAGTAATGAGTGCAATCATTCTGCAACTTACTTCACTTACTAATCTACACACATATCACCTGCATCTAGAGCAGGAGTGTCAAACTCAAAACAAAATCATAGATTAGATATGTATTTAGAAAATCAGATATAGGTGGAACCTTTATATCTGTAAACAAATGAAAATGTTGTTGGCCACCTCTGTCCCCTTTACGCCTTATTCATGAATGAGATATTTAAAAATTATATAAACCAAGGAACCTTTTCATATGGAAACTTCACATTTTTCTTAAACATTGAATCTGGAACAAGCAAAGCACTCTGGTACTCAAAAGTGGCCACAAACTAGCTCTGGGTACCAGCATTTTTGTTACAAAGCTCATATGCATACTAACAACTTGGAGGCACTACATGGGCATCCACAACTAAATGTTAAATGTATACAATTTATATCACTTGGATAACCGCAGGGAAATATGAATAACTATGAAAGGTTGCAGTTAGGGGTGTGAAGTTGGCATTGTAAATTAATAATCCCCCCCCCAAAAAAGATTGGACTTCTTGTTGAAGATCTGGAGGATGAAAGTCAGAATAGGCATATGTAAGGGTAAAATCTGACAAGAGGAAAGCACTGTGTGACAGCTGGAATAGGACTATGAAAGGTTGACATTTGGACTGCTGGTAGTCTCAGGGGTTAGTTACTAAGTCAGAAAAGTTCAGAGTTGTTCTACTGAGGTATGAGATCTGGGGGGTTCAATCGTGTTGTACTGTGAGAGTTACATTTGACTCAAAGCCAGCTGGTGACCTGTGGATGGAGACATATAATCAGAGGATCAATCAGTAACAGGGAGGTCCATCCAGCAGAATCTACCATGCAAGAGACCTACGCAGAGGACAGTGACATATAGGGAGAGTACCAAACACCATCTCCTGGTACTCATCTGAGGAGCTTACTAAAAAAGTTATGTGCACCCCTGACTTTAACACTTGTCAAATAAAAGACGCATCTGTGCCATTTAAATTACTGTAATAAAATGTAAAAATCAATGTCGTGAGCCAAATATATATACACTGTGGGCCCTGAGCCAGAGATGGCCACCTCTGACCCCTTCAAGCCCTATTTGCATCTTTGCGCATCTATTTTCATCTGTTGCATTTCTTCCTGAACAGACCTAATGGGTATATTGTGAATTTTTTGGACATGCTCAAAATGCTTTGTCCAACACACTTAAAAGATCGATAGGTGTGAACCTGGAGTTATTTGGATTTTGAAGTAAAGTTAAACAAAAACAGGATTTCCTGGAATACAAAGAAAAGGACAATACATGACTTATTTTTCAAGTTTACTGAAAACTATTGATATCACAAAATTACAAAATGTAGGGTTCAATCATTTCTGTTCCTTGGATTGACTTGATTTTACTTTTCAGGTGAAAACTATTGACATAGCAACATTTTGGGCTCATTTATTCTTGTTGCTTGAAAAAAAAAGAAAAAAGAAAAAAAGAAGTCCTAGCTGTGCCCAGCCATAGACGGTTATGGGCATGATTCAGCATAAAAAAATCTTCATTTTGTAATTCAGAAGCATTCTAAGTACCGTATTTTTGGACTATAAAGCTAGCCATACACTGCACGGATTCCATGTCCGATCGATTCACCATCCGATCG
>CM070032.1:200032197-200050320 GCA_036250615.1 Ptychadena robeensis
GAAAGCAAGATCACAACCGAAAAATTCTGCACACTTACCAAGACAGTGTACCACCAATAGATATTTAGGACAATAGGTCATCAATGATACATTAACTAAGACAAAGACTGGGACACAGAAGGACGGGGGTGGGGGTCTGGTGAGCTCTAACATTTAGTTTAGTCAATGAAGAATAAATCAATAAGAATAAATACTATGGGAAGGAAAGGACATATTCATCAATCAATGAGGTGTACCAAGAGTGTAGGATATGGCTTTGGCTGCCGGCAATGTAGCCACGTAACCCAGAATAATATTCATAATCCACCTTCTTCCATGTTTTCTATTATTAAGATACTGATATACCATATATACTGGAGTATAAGCTGAGTTTTTCAGCCAAAAAATATGCTGAAAAAGCCCACCTCGGCTTATACTCGAGTCAGGGTGCCACTTACCCGTCCTGGGTGTTTGCTGGTCTCCCTGCAGGCATCAGCAGCCTCTGTGAATGATCCAATGTGTTCCCTATGTGTTCAGCGCCATCTAGTGGCAAATTTTTACTGGAGAAGATGGATTTTCAATTAAAAATTTAGGATTAGGATTCAAACAGAAAAATAAGTTTCCTTCTATGAATTGGTCCCAATAATAATAAAGACTTATTAAATGGAAACTTTAAATGGAGACTCTGGTATGCTCTATAAAAGGGGGACCAAAAACAGTGTGGCGCCCCAATCCCCCACTCGAGATAAGCAAACCCCCTGCTGGAAAGGGTCTAGTAGGGGGCCACAAATGACATGGGGTCCCCCCTCCAGAGCATACCAGACATCTTAAAAAAACCTGGAAGGACAGGAAGGGGGGGGGGTTACCCCCCATCCCACCAGGCCCTATGCCACACCTCAACAACTAGTCTCTTCCCCCAACATTGGCCAGTCGTTGTGGAAATTCGGTGGGGACTCATTGATTGATCTGGGGTTCCCCTTTAACAAGAGGTGGTTTGAAAGTGAAGTCCAAGGAATAAGACAAAATAAGACATGGCTCTTTCTATATATTTTTCTAATTTAGAAAACGTCACTATCTGACTTTGCATTTCCCACCCTCGGCTTATACTCGAGTCAATACGTTTTCTCAGTTTTTGTAGATAAAATTAGGTATCCCTGCTTAAATTCGTGTCGTAGCTTATTCTCAAGTATATACGGTGTAATGATACATATTTTTGATGATGAACCCGATACACAGGGCATCGAACAGGAAATGAGAAGATATCTTTCCAATAGAAGGAAAATCACCTCCTAAATATTAACCTAATTTTGGACTCTCATGGACTCCAAATTCTAAACAAAATGATGTTTAACAGTGAGGTTATTAGACAAGAGATGATAAATGATAGAAATCCCGCACATGTAAAGCACTTCATGTAGCAGCTGATCTGGTGATATTAAGCCCATTCATGTATACCACGTACGAGCGCGTGCGTGCATGCTCTTGCGGGTGTACGCGCACAACGTAGTCCGCATCACCCGACCAGCCTCCAGGGATGACATGCTTGAATGGTCGACACAAAACATTGTGCCACAGATTGTACAGACATGACTGTGAATTTACCATCATTGCCAGAGCAGGGGCATGCTCTATGCAGCAGTCGATAGTTATGTACATCATAAGCTGCAGGGTTCAGAATTCCCCATAACACTACTTTTCATCATAGTGCTCCACCTTTCCTCACTGGTCAGTTCCCCCTTATGTGGGTAGCACAAGGGGGCCAATGTTAACTTTCCTGCAAGTATAGAGGCTGCGATTTCCATTCTACAAGATACTGTGAGGAACATTCATGTCAAAACTATTGTCATTGCATGTCTTTACCCATGGGATTAATTTATGGTGCCTGGTCATGAAGGTGCTCATTTTTTGAGGGGCAAAGGTGAAAATACGTACACCCCGACAAATGTGCACCTTTGATACATTTTAGTTAACCTTTCTGCATTCAGCATGAAATTAAGATATTAAACTGTAAACATACGGCTAGTGCCTATAATTGCTATACCTTATTATATAAATCCTATCTTAAATATTCCTTATACTTTCTGGTACATACTGCAAATTGCATAGACAAACCCCCTGCTTTAAAGGGTCTTGTAGGGGGCTACAAATGGCATGGGGTCTCCCCTCCAGAGCATACCAGACATCTTTTAGCAAACCTGGAAGGACAGGAAGGGGGGCACCCCCCATCCCACCAGGCCCCATGCCATACCTCAACAAGGAGGGGACTCCTTGTTAAGGTAAGGGGGTCTCTTCCCCCCAACATTGGCCAGTCGTTGTGGGAGGGTGGTGGGGATTCATCGATTATCTGGGGTTCCCCTTTAACAAGAGGTGGTTTGAAAGTGAAGTCCAAGGAATAAGACAGGAGACACAGAGATAAAATATTTTTATTTAAAGTTCTACATAGTTCGGGACCACCTTTTCCAAAGCTTACCAGACACTATGCCGGCAGTGGGGCCAGTATGCTCTGGGTGGGGGGATCCAACCCTGGATGTAGTCCCTTTTCCAGGGCATACCGGACCCTATGATCCCACATTTTTTTAATGTTCCTGATTCAATTCCTGATTTAATGTTCCTGATTCCTGATATGCTTCAGACTGCAGATTGCTGTATTTTGTGATGTATGCTACATATTCCATGCTGCTTGTGGCAGAGCTCCATGTTATTTGTGATCCCTCTTTGCCGGAGCATACTATACCCTATGCCGGCACCCTATAACCCCACGCTTTTTTTTTTTTTAATGTCCCTGATTTTATTTCCCAACAACTGCAGATTGCTGTATTTTATGTATACCTTGTGCTATATTCAGTGTACTGCAGATTGAATGATTTATTGTATGTCCATACTATAGAATGTAGAGCCTCTTGTCTATGACAGTGGAGACACAGCTAATCTATTTCTATTTTTCAAACATATCCTACTTTATCATTACAGTCCTTCCTAAATGTCATCTGGATGTTCTGTGTTAAATCTTTTCCTAATAAATGAAGATAGGACTTAATGAGTGTAAATGACATGGAGACATTTCATATTTTGGTGTTGTATAATTGCTATTCATTAATTATTAATATTGTTGTGAGTCTCTTGGTGTCTATACAGAACGGCTGCTCTTCCCATAATCCTCTGAAATGTGTCACTAAGGTCAAACATAAGTGCTCATACTATGTGCTCCATCTCCAGCCATTATACATCTGGAGGGCAGCACATTTAGGGGGCCAATCACATCATGGAGGATCTGTTCCATGTACCCATTATTACAGTGATGAAGACATTTCTTGATGCCACCCTGTCATTGTCAAGTACTTGCAAGTCTATAATTACCTGTTTATAAATTATCTCCTGTAAATTTCCTGCACTTATGGAAAAGTGATAAGAAAAGTTATTGTCACTGTAGTGTAGCAGTATTCAATGTGTTTTGTCTAGTGATTCAGACACCCCTGACACACACCACAGTCAGGTCAAGGACCACATATCCAGTTACAGCTTTGTTCCAAGTTATCCTGTTCTTATACTGGTTGTTCAGTAAGAGACTAGGTGCCCAACCTGCAGCGGACCCCAAACCTAACTGTCAATGCATAGGGCATAGGAACTCGCATGTCCACCGATCCCCAGTTGACGTTTCCTGGCCCCGGATTTTCTCAGAGTGGAAAGAAGAGGTAAGGCGAGTGACTTGTTTGGATACAAAAAAACACAGAGATTTTTCTTGAACCATCGAGATGTTTGATGAACTATTGTATCTTGTATGGTATGGTAATTCGGGTGCTGAGTTGTATTTTTAAATGTCAGTATCTATTTTAGACAAAATTGTGTTGGTGGACTTGCAAACCCAACCACTTTGTATCTCGTTTTTGTACCAATAAAATAATTGTTGATGTTAAACCCTTGACTGGAACCTCTTGACCTATTGCACCTTTAAAGTCCATAGGGACTGGCCATCCCTGAGGGTTAGTTCCCCCTCCCCCCTCCCTTGCAATTTTGTTGGATGTGGTGTAATTGGCTACCATTGGTCTCCCTCCCCATTTTTTCTTTAAAAAAAGGCGAGTGACTAACTCAGGGTCAGTGACCCAGATGGCAGCTGAGCAAGTCCCCTGCCTCTCCTTCTCTTTCTGCTCTAAGAAGATCCCAGGCAAAGATGTGTTGGCAGGGGATTGGCAGACAAGTGCCTATGCTCCCACTATTTCACCAACAAGTGGGGAATTATTGTATAATATAAATTGTGGTACATAACCTTAGAGTAGGGGCAAATAACATTTTAATTAAAGGCTTTGATGATATACATGACACAAAATGGGCATTACCACACTACAATGTTCCCTAATGCTAAACGCATAATTTATAACAAGTTTTGTTATTTAAAAATGAAAAATAATGTCTTCTAACTATGCCTGCTGTCATTTATTCATTATAAAATGCTTATACAAGTCAGTATAGTCTGAAAATTTTATGTGTGGCCCTTAAGGGAAGCCAAGGGCCGCACTTGTGGCCCTCCATATCAGGTTAGTGGCCCACCAAAAAAATCAAAAAAGTTATAGTCATCACTGTGCTCCTCCCTTCTGTATCTATGATCACTGTGTAAAGCTAGCCATACACGTGTCGGATTCCATGTCCAATCGATTCATCATCCGATCGATTCCGGCGATTCTGCCGGGAATCGCAAGTGTGATCAATCGGCCAATTAAGAGTATCCATCGCAGCATACCACCTTGTCCGAGCGGATTCCGGCACGATTCCATGTGCGATTCCACCTCCGATTCCACCTCACAAATGGCAACTCCCCCTGATCCGGGCAGAATCGGATGAGAAAGACCAACATGTTGGTTCTCCGTCGGATCCGATTCTGAGCCCCTGAACGATCGGACCTGATCGATCGGACAAGGTGGGATGCATGCGATTCCGGCACGATCGTTTCGCGTGCACGCGCCCGGAATCGATCGTGCCGGAATCCGGTGCGAATCCGACACGTGTATGGGGGCCTTAAGACTGAGCTTTCCAGACACTGCAGCATACAGAAAGCTGGTATAACGCTAAATTCAGGTATTGGTACTACTTGTAAACTAAAACGTCTAAAATTAAGTTATAATAAGGATTCCATTTTAAAAGCTTACATAGTTGGTGATGTCTGTTGTGTTTTCATATATTTGTGTATTCTATTGTTACCTATGTAATTGTTCTGTCTCTTGCAGTGCCCTGCCAGACAGTGTTAGACTATTTAAAGACTGTTCTTCAACATCACAACCAGCTGATCATACAGCAGCCCATAGAACAGCCCACAGAGGTAATGTAACTGATGATCTGATACTGCTGTATATGTATAAATGTTCATACGAGTAGTGCAGGAATATATGTTATCACAGATGCCCTCCAAGTTGTCCATACAATTCTTGTGGCTAGCACCTATGAATCATATATTACCCTCCCCAATTTACATACATTTAAATCCATCTGAAAAAATAGGGGGTTAAAGGTGTAGCATATAAACTATAATTTCATAAAAACATACATTTATGACTCAAGATCACACATGAACTTTTATTATTTATTTAATGTAAAACAAAAACATCATATCAACATTTAAATCCATGTGTTAAGCCGGCCACAGACACTTACAATTTCTGCCGATCTCCAGGCAGATCAATGGCGCCTGATGACATCATTATGCGTTGCCGGTCTTGCCCAGAATCAACCGGGCACCCTTTGTGTGCCGGCCTGTATGGGGGATGGGGACACCGTAATGGGATCGCTCTAAGAAATTACGGACATGTGATTTCCAGGCCGATATACGACCGCACGCCGGTCTATCGGTGGCACAAATCTAAATGTCTAGGGCCAGCTTTACATATGCTTTGAAAGAACACATCATAACATTCTACGCTTTTCGAAGATACTTTCTAAATTCTGAACTCACACCAAGTATGGACTAGAATTCCATCTTTCCAGGCCTTTCTAAGGTCATAAGGATCTTATATCTGTCCCTCTTCAGTAGATCTACAGTGAATATAGATCTTATAGATGTCACCATAAATATATCCCCCATGATCCTTTCACCAGGATGAGCAAACTAGTGGTGGCAATACACAGATTCTATGCTTCTTTTTTTAAGCCAGTGGTTCCCAAACTGGGGGGCGCAAAGGTATTCCAGGGGGGCGCTGGCCCTTATTCTTAACCTATGTTTAAATTGGGAGAAGGGGGCTTGAAATGTCCCTAAACAGAAAAGGGGGGCCCTGCAAGGCAAGATTGGGAACCACTGCTCTAAGCCAAGATGTTGTAAATAAAAGAAGAAACAGATTTCTGTAAATAATCTATTACAAATGTTTTTGCATATTGCCACTGACCCAGAGAAATGCTGATAATAGAAATACAATTATCTATGGAAAGTGCACTATTATATATCCAAGACTAAAGTTGACCTAAACCAGTGATGGCGATCTCTTTAAGGCCGGGTGCCCAAACAGAAGCACATAACCCACTTTTTTAGCTTAAAGAATGCCCAAACATGCTAATGTAGCCGCACAGCAATGTGAAATGGCGCCAAAACTTTAAAACTTTAAAAAAGAATTCCCTGATACATGAATGAGGAGAAAGTAAGGAGTTTGTAAACCCCACAGGACTTGAGAGGAACTTGCGGCTTCCTCACCGCCATGGAGCTTCATTGCTGTATCTTCATTTATGGCCAGTTTCAAGACCGTGGCTGTACTTGTTTGTGCCCCTTAGGTTCGCCATCACAAACCCAAACTATTAATAATATTATATTATTTTAAAAATGGTTATTTCTTTTGGGAAAACCGAATGTTTAGCCCATTATGGTGCTTGTTCAAACAATGGTCTCCAAGTAATTCTTATGAGTTATGATTGGCACCAACTTACCTTGGTCTGACATGTTCCACTGTTATGTGCTACGTCGGGATCCCCACCAAGCAATAGGCTTAGCGAAGGAGGTCACAACGTAAAGTGGAAACATAGCCTAAGAGCCAAATAAGGCTGGAAAAAATGGTGAAAGAAGTCATTTAAAAAACAATGAACGTGAAATGCCATGCAGTTATGGTGAAGTATCATTTGAGGGCAGGTTGACCCCCTAATTATTTATTAACCTGTCTAAGTCATCTGGGAAAAAGAAGTGTGCTGTGACAGTATATCTCCCTATAAACAAGTGCCATGCTCGCTATTCATGTCTCAAGGTTTCCTGCTTTAACTTGCTAATCTGTGTTTAATTTATACAAGGAATGCTCTACTTTTGTGCCGATCTGCATTGTGTTGAGAAAACATTATGATAATAATATTATTTGTGCTCTGTGATAACAGGCATATACATAAGATGGATGTCTCTCCTCCATTCCCAGGTGACGTGAAGGAGAGGGCACTCTAGCCTTCTGCAAAGCGCCCAACTCTCACGTCACTTTGATGGAAGGTGTCTTGATATGTTAATTGGAGATCTGATCATGTCTTTGGCGTTGCTTTTATGGCTAACCACATTTTTTCACTGGTCCCTTAAGAGCTGGGATGCATTATGATGAGTGGAGACAGTCAAGCTCCTTCATCCTAAGTAATTGTTGCATTGCATATTTGAGTTCTTGGGGAAGGGAAAGTGTTGATGTGTATGCTCAGTGTAAACCACAATGCTTCTACTAATAAGCTTGTATTGTAGGCGCAAGATTCAGAAGCCACGCAGGAGTCATAAACAAATTTCCGGAGGAATATTTCATTTCCAGATTCAGTTCGTAGATAAAGTAACCCCTAGTGTGCTAACTTATCATAGGTGTGCATTGGCCTATTCATTAATGTGGTGTAAGGAACCCGCAACAACGAATGCAGTTTCATATTTCATATTAGTGAAAGATTACAATGTTCCTATGGCCGGACCATGGACATGATTTACATATTTTCCTTCACTGACCTCTCTATCTGCAGGAATTAACCTTCAAGTTGTACAACACAGTTACTGATATCGCAGTGGATTAGTTGTCCACTCCAGGCAGGTAAAGTGTATGTGCTCTGTCGGGACCCCTGCCATGCACTGCACTTAACATAGAGGGTCCCGATGGACCAAAAACATTGTGGAGACATAGCCTAACTGCCACAGATTACAGGTAGCCCCTGAGTTACAAACATCTGACTTAAAAACAACTTATACTAAGGAATGGATCCACAACAACTTGTTTATTTGCCTGGGCGACATGGCACAGGTGCCTCAGTAGGGCTAAATCTCCGCTCTACTTTTTGCCAAAACGCTATTAAACTGTAGTGGCCGCGTCACACCCCATTCATTTTCAAAATTTCAGTGTTGTGCATGTGTCCTGTTACATCTGCAACACGACATGGAGCGCCACTATGCTGGGACATTAAAAAAGGCTTTGTAATCATCGGCCTGGGTGTGCTGCATACAGTGGCTGAATGGAGCCTGGAGTGGGTGGTTACACCGCTCACACAATGTAGTGTCTGTTGGATGACTACGATTGGTGGGGGCCGCACCCCATTCGTTCTTATTTGGCAGTGCCAAGTGATAATTTAGGGTCCATAGTCACTATGGCCATAGCTATAGCTCGTCGTAAATAATAATATAATAATAATACATGCTTCCTTCTAGCGATCGAAAGATCCCATTTGAGTAATGGCGGGTACACAAAGGGTGACCGGCTGATTCTCGGCAGGAGCAGACTTGTGTGATGATCATGCGCAGTTGATCTGCCTGGAGATCAGCAAAAAATTCTATGTGTGTGTGGCCAGCTTTAGGCTGTATGAAGCAATTTGCATCTAACTCTCTTTGTTGTGACCTGAAATCATGCTGTTCCATGGTTACACACGTGGTGAGGCTGGTATGTTGTTGTCAGTCACTGAGAACTGCCACCATGTTATCCATATGGTGCCTGGAAAACATGACATGTCCCAATACCTGGATAGTGGAAAGTGTTAAACACATTTCCAATCCCCATGTGAATAGAGCTTAACAAAATTTTCCTGCAACTCGATAGGTCAGTTGGGCCGTCTGCAGAGAAATGGATGTCTAATATTTCCTACTTTTGAGATAGAAATTAGCTTCAATATGTGTGCCATCTTTGTATAACTTTGCAATTTCCATTTATTGTATTGTAGACTCAACAGGAAGAGAGAGAATATCTTTCCTAACCCATTGGAAGATGTCCTCACTATTCTTGTTACATTCTGAATAATGTGTGTTCCATTTCTATCAGCCCTCAATCAACAATCCACAGTTATAGCTAACATTATTCAGCTAGACTGAACATTCAATAACACATTTATCCTATTTGAACAAATAAAGCGGGCCATACACCTTTAGATCTCTCTGTCAGATATCCTTTAGATCTACCAACAACTATGTAGTGCTGGGTCCTCTGCGATTGAACACAGGTAGACTTGATGGTTTAGAAAGTCCCTCATATTACATGGTTTTGGTAAAACAAAGGGAGATCTAAAGGAAATCTGACTTAAGCAGGCCATACACGGGTCAGATTTTCAATCAATCGACTTAAAACGATAAATTTTTTAGTCGATTGATTGAGAATTGAGTTTTGCCCATCTGGTTAAATAGACTTAATCCAATCAAAATTGAGTGAAAATTCAGTCGTTTTTTGATCGGACTGGATGGTAAATTTTGATCGGTCGATTGAAAATTGGTTCGGTATTTTGAGAACCAAGTGTGGTCAACCAAATTTTGATCGATTTTTCTACCTATTCTACCTCACTTCTGATTGAAATTTTAATCGGACTATTTTGGATCGATTATTTTGTGGATTGAAAAAAAAAAAAAAATCGATCAAAAATCTTGTACTACATATGGGGCATGATACAATCGACATACAATTTTATACAGACTTAAAAATTGATCGTTTTAAGTTGATTGATTGAAAATCTGACCCGTGTATGGGCTGCTTTAGGTAGATCTCCACCACTTTTACAGCTGTAACTTGAAGGAATGTCTGCTCATTGCTTCGTTTGGACAAACTCATTAGAGGCAAATTGACTGGAATCTTAAACTGATTGATCATTTGATTGATTCAATTGATTAAACTCTCTCTTCAGCTTCATCTGCCCCTTTTGAATATTCTTACTTGACACCATATAAATTGTCAGTGATGTTTTAATTATTTCATGTCATAGGGGTCAGAGATTGTAAAGGTCAGTGGTCTTTAGTGTTTCCTACTCTACCAGAGAATCCATACATTTATATAGTAAGCTGGTGCAGCTCTTTGTGACAATGAGGACTTTAATTGAGCATAATGTCACTTTCCTCTGTACAAGTATCTTCCTAGATTTTAATAAGGCGTAACTAATTTAAAAAGTCAAAGAAGCCATTTTTTTTGTCCCAAACATCCTGGGCACAATAGCTATGCATCCCAGGAGGCAGGGAAGATGGAGAGAGGGGGGACGCTGCATGCTGCAGATCTCTTCCTTCTATGGCTGACAGCGAGACTCCTTGGGTGTTAGTATGCAGATGCACATAGTAAAAATAATGCAGGTACACATAGCTCGTTTGTGGTTCATTGCATACTTGCATACCACTTCTTTGCTGCCCTGTATATATATATATATATATATATATATATATATATATAAGAGGCTTTGGATAGTCCACTTAAACATTCTATTGCAGACATAGGAAAGGAACAGCCTTTAGAAGGACACCATAGTAATAATCATCTAGACATTTTGTCCACTTATTGCAGGGAAAAAGCAGAGGAAGCCAGTGCGTCTTGACACCACAGTGACAGAGGGCCAAATTAAAAGACTAAAGGTGCTGGATATGGCCCTCGGGCAGTAGTTTGCCCACTTCTGGGCTAGTCACATCCAGCAGATATGGAAACGATATGATAAACTTCCATTCATAACATTACTTCTAAATCCGGTTTCTGGTCCCCAAAAATAGGACATGTGGGGGTCATGTTCACTCACTTTTCATCTTGAAAGAACTTTTTAATCCAGCAGTGTGTTACAGGATTATGTGATCTTCTAAAGATCTTCTAAATTCTATTTTATTCTTTCCCTTTTTTACTTTTTACTGCAACCTCTGTATTATTGGTTAGTACAGAAGGTCAGAAATAAAGGATATAGATAAATCAGTGGGCTCATGTAGGGAATGTTCATATAGACTTTCTTCCCCTGGTGTTGCTGCACTTTGCTCCTGCGTTGGCTCAGCATCCTGGATATTGTTTAGTTTGTTTTCCTGTCAGATGTCCAGTGATAGTAAACACTAAGAGCCCATTTATATTATTCTGACACTACTCGTATTTACTAATCGTACACCCCGCTATATTTCACCCTGCAGGGTCCCATGTTGTATCTCCTAAACAATGTTTTACTGGTTCTGAACTTTAATGCAAAGTATATCTGTATTGTCTTTTCAAGTGAGAAGTCATATTAATTATCACTTACGGTTCTATAAGAAAGCTGAACAAGCATCTTTCTCCGTAATGTATCTGTTTCTTCATCTTTGGAGATGCAGTATATTACTCATTCTCAATGTTTCTATTGTACTTTGTTTTATTCTTTACTTTATTGTTGGTGGGTTTACTGTTGCCATGTTTCTCTTCGTGTTTTCATGTGTCAACAGCCAACAACCATGATAAGGTTTTCACCAATCTCCACTAAGCCAAAGGTACAAGCTACCTGAAATAGGGATTTTGATGCCGTGAAAACATAGCTTAATGCTAGGCATACATGGCTCGATGCCTGTATGATCGAGGGTCCGTTTGAGCTTCCTCCGTATCGAGCCACAGCACTTCTGCATCATCAATCCTGTCCGATACTAATGGAAAGTAATGGAAATCAACATGTTGGTTCTCTGTTTGACCAAGCTTTCTGTGAGCGGATTCATTGAATACCGCTTGAAGGAAGGCTGGACAGCTCTATTTTTCTATAAATTCAAGCACAATCGTACGCCGATTGATTAAAAAATCAAGCCGTGTATGCCTAGCTTAACAGGGCTTAAAGGTCCTATAACTTACAGGGCTTAAATGATCTGCTGATAACACTTTGACACTCATTTTATGCACTTTCGACAGTAGTCAGTGGTCAGCGTGGACACTTGTCTGTAGCCAAGTAGCACCATACATAGCGTGCTGTAATAAACTTTTTATTCTGAAACATTTCTTTCATGGACACCATTACATTTTTCAACAATTTGCATTTCTATAGGAACCGACCAAATTGGCAGCATCCCTGTATCACCAGTTTAATGGTTTTCCTTCCTTTAGACCACTTTCGGAAGCAGTGGCGGTTTTAGGCATGGGCAACCTGGGCGGCATCATGTTGGGGCAGCATGTGGGCATCAGAAATTTTTTTCCGATGCCCAGATGTCTTCTCCCCTATCCGCGCACTCGCCTGGGGAGAGAGTAGAGGAGACTCATGTGGATAGGAGGAGATATTGACCTTATGAGCAACTCCATCCCTGCCCCCCCCCCCCCGCAAGTAAGATTAGATGAGACTCAGATCCAGAGTCTCACAAGTTTCACCTCACTCCCATGGGTGGGGTGCGTAAATTGAGACTCTGCTGTTATCTGGGGGGGCGTCAGAGGGGGTGCCCAGGGCGTTGATCTCCCTAGGACCGCACCTGTTCGGAAGGTTATTTGTATACCGGCCCATGCCATCTATCCATACATGATATCAGTGTTGCTTAATTCTTACACTTGCCCATTTGTCTTTCCTTCAACACAACACCTTGCCAGACTGACTTTAACTGGCAATGGTTTTATTTTAAAGCTGATCAGTGTATTGCTACTTTTCACCAGGGGTGGGTAAACTAAGGCCTGGGGGCCAGATGCGGCCCTTTAGATTTCTTTTCTGGCCCGTTGTTACCTTTTTGAAAAGATGCTCCCCTCCCCTTGTTCTCTGCAATGAGTGCACATAATGCCTAGAGATGTCTTAATGTTGGCTTGGGGGCGATGCAGTGGCGTGATCATGACACTGTGGGTGCATTCTCATGGTGACAACACACAGTCTCTAGGAATTATCTCATTGCAATTAATAAGCATTTCTTTGTAAGTGCAGGAGATTTAAAAAGATAAAAACGTCCCTGTCACATGTCGCCTATTACACATCACCACCATCATGCACGGAATTGGCACACTTATGGGAGGTGAGCCATTACAAGCTCTTGTCCGGCCCCTTTATCAAATTTAAGAAGCCTATGTGGACCACGAGTCAAACAGTTTGCCCACCCCTTCTATTGACCATTACAGGGAAAAAGCAACATATTGGCATCATGCACCATTTGTACGAAGCATTTGCAGTATACAGTATTTACTAAATAACACATGCAAATTTGCGCTAATTGTGGCATTACATTTTACAGTATCAGTATTTCACTCATTAAAGCATCGTTAAACTTCTGCATTATATGTAATGTTCATTGTTTTCCTATCCTTCAAAAAAATGTAGGTGTCATTAACATATGGAAATGGATATAACATTTCACACGCAATTGAAGTTAAGTATCTGTAATTATGTACAGGAGATGATGCTATTAACTTTTCAATGATGTAGGTTTAGTTGTAAGATTGTTCTTATGTCTGTGATGCTTCCCTAGAAATGTAGTTACAGATTTTAATCCTTTTTAACTTTATTTTTGTGTTTTATTACATCGTTTGTGCATAGCGACCAGTTTACATCCATCCAACTGCAAAGGGTCAATTCTTTTATCAAAGTCCTTTAATCGTTCTTTGGATACTTTATGTGGGCAGGCAAGATGAAACTGAGGGGTCCCAAAGCCTTCCAGCAGGAGAATGACACGCTACACTAATTAAAGGTCATCAGAAAAATTTATATATTTATAAAGTTGCAAACGCCAGTTTTCATTAAAAAATTTTGAAAAGATTGCCGTTTGCTCAAGAAGAACTCTATGGAACACGTGATTGGGTAAACAAAGGCAGTGTTTTCTTTTTTTTACCGAGCCCTATCCCTGTGTATGCACACACAAACGTGAACTATAGCACCAAGAGCCGAAAAAGTGAACCACATCAACACACAACTGCTTTAATATGTCCCTTTCTACAGAAGCTAAGCACTCGGTACCCTGGTAGGGGTGACCAATGGGCCAAGCAGCTGAAGCTGCTGGAATTCCCGTTCCCTGATTGACCATGACTAGAGTCCAGTCTCCCAAGTACTAAGAACCGTTGGGAACCTCCTGAGAGGATTCCCTTGAATGGGTCCCCTCATCCTCCCCTCCCTGTCTTAAAGAGACTGCTGGACTGCAGCCATAAGCAGTCCCTCCCCACCACTTTCCAAGGTTAAAGCCCCAGAGGCTTTAGAACACCCATACTCATGAAAAAAATTTGAATAGAGTTGTGGGAGGGAAAAACGACATAAATAATAAATACATATAATACAGGTGCCCTGTGCATAAGCACTGGGCGGGCATTCTGGTCAGCAATAAAAAGCCTGCTGGTCATGGTCAAAAGCCCCCCCCCCCCCCCCCGGGGGGTGGGTGCTTAAAATGGAGTGCATTAGTGCCTGTGTCATATGTGCCATAAATGGTGGTCCCACAGCAGTATATTTATGGTGCCCAGGAGGCATGATGACAGGTACCATTCTTACATACATTGGGAGACAGAGGTTTTTTCTGTCACCTACCAATTACCCCCCAAGGAGGGTAATAATAAACTCAACTGCATACCTACCTCATGTAACTGTAGCCGACCCTTCCAATGGGTGCGACATCAGCTACCATAGGAAACTGATAAGAACAGAAAATGCAGTAGGTGTACAGGATATTCCACAACCAGAATTCTACTTAAACTGGCATTCCTTATGCTGGAAATCTGCCTTCATGGTTATCACAACCATATAGAAAGTACAGCCACAACACCCCATCACCAACCTCAATGATTCTCATACCCCTTTACAGACTTTGTATTCTCAGGCAGTGGGTGGAATAGTTAACTGTTTTTTAGATGCTGAGATTAGCATTTCAGTATGTGGGATATCCCACAAAATGCCTTTGGACCATGTACAGTTCCAAGAAAAAGTATGTGAACCCCTTGGGATTATGTGGCGTTTTGCATGAATTGGTCATAAAATGTGCTCTGATCTTCATCTAAGTCACACCAATAGAAAAACCTCCCTAGCGGTTGAGACGAGTCCAGCTCGTCCAGTGCTTCCGGAGCTCGTCCGGGGAGAGGCAGTTCTGCTCTCCCCGGCTTCTCCGATTTCTGACCGCAGCGTCATCACGCTGCTGCAGGGTACATCGGACAGCTTGAATATCGAGCCGTCTGTACCCTGCTTTATTGGTCATTGAAATGAGATATATTGATGAGCTTATCTCTCTCTCATCCTATCAGCATGCTTCTTGTCAGCTCATGAACCCATTGTCTTACTGTACTGCTTCTTCATCTCAATTTCTAAAGCAGGGAACACATGGGTCGATATAGGAGCCATTCGAGGTTCCCTGCAGCAGTACAATGACTGTCAGATATCGGAGGAGCTGGAGACACAGCACTGCTCTGCAAAGCACTCCTTGCAACAGACATTGGCCGTGGTTTCCGGTCATGTCCGATATCCCTGTTTTTCGAGCCGCGTATGATAAGGGCCAGACAGATGATAGGGCGTGCACAGCGTTTGAAGTGGCCATCGATCTGGCCCATATCTACATGTGTGTTCCCTGCTTTTCTCTGCTATCCTGAAACTTCAACTGGCTGATACCAAATCAAATTCAGCTACATTGTATTCATATAAGAAGTATATTTAATGGTATGTTAAAGCAGATTTATACTTAAAATCTAAAAATCAAAGTTTGACTTACCTGGAATGATGGGTGGCGTAGTGCTCCACAATCCTGAAAAATGATACTTACCTTCTGTTCCCTTGAATCATATGAGACTGCCCATCTTTATTTGCCAGGGTTCCGTGGGTTAACAGGGTGCAAAATTTCAACTGACCACTGGGGGCATATATAAGGATTCTATGGGAAAATATGTTTTATTTGATTTAATGCAGAGCCGAGATTAGAGATTTACCTGTCTCTGCACTGACTTTTGGCTGCACCATGGCATAAGCCAGGGAGAGAGGAGGGGCTGTGAGTGATCTCCTTAAATTACTCCTTACAGGTAAGTTTTTTTGTTTTTTATGCATTGCTCCATATTATCGACACTTCTGGTGGTAGGTCCGCTTTAACAATTACAGAGGTGCATTAATATTTGCATTTTATATCTCCTAGAGCTGCGCCTTCAGGTCGCTATTTCTTGTAAAGTATATGGGGAATGTGACATTGGATTTTATGACCCTTTAGGGATAGAAAGCAATGAGAATAACTTGTGTCCTATATAGTAAGTACAGACGAATGTTCCTGCCCTGTCTAAGTATATATTAAAAAAAAATAACCGAAACCTACTTGGAAACATTGTCATTTACAATAAAAAGAAGCCAGTTTGTGTCACTTTGTACATCATTTATTAATTCAACCGTTTGAACATTGTTCCTTTTAATTACCTTAGAATATAGGGTAATAGCAAGGCACTAACTTCATCTAATGACCGAAGAAGAGTTGAAATCCCCTGTAAAGTATATAGTGACAGCAAGTTGTTATTGACTGATCATTGCTATAAATGGTATGTGGGTCGTACAAATTCAAGTAATTAGTCCCAATGCTTCTAGTTAGCCCTGGAGTTTCACAGCTCATGTAAATTATGAGTGTTGGGACGTGAGAGGGATTGCGGCTTGACACCATGACATTTGCTTAATGCTGCAAACTTGAATTAATATACTTTGCATTTACATAGACTTTCAGTTTAGTGTTGCGGTTTTATTTTAAGTTTTATATTTCCCCCCCTCCTACTGTAAAATGAATGCCGCGTTTATACCCCTTAATGGTAATTCTGAGGAGCAGATGATAAAACATCATCTGTGTATTGTGCACTTGTCAGCCATCATAAAGACAACTCTTTCATCAGGCACGTCCTGGCCTCCTGACATGTTAATAGAGGCATCGGGAGGTTACGGGTTATATTTAAATGATGTTCTCAGTCACTGGATCATTGACACTTTGGCTCCTACTTGCTAAAGTGCAAATTATAAATAACTGCCTTCTCAAAGGTGTTCATTATACCTCGTTGGGTCTTGTTATGGAAAATGCAAATGTAATTTAAAAGTGTCAGCCTTTAGAATGAGCAATTACTCGTTCATTTCATTGCATGTTTTATTGTCAGGGTAATAGCAAGCTTGTTTTTTTAGTAGAATCTCTTAAATACTTTACAGAGTTGCAGAGTTCCACACAATGAAGACACACCATGAGGTCCTGTCTGATAGTGAACTGTTCTATGAGGGACGGATAGTCTTTATATTGCTGTACACATTGGGACATTGGTGCCTCATGTCTATCCTTCCACGTGGCTACATTCATTATGTACTCATGTATATTGTCCTACACCAGACTCATCACCTACGCTGACAATGTAGGATCCGCTGACCATGTTCCTCCTCCATAAATATATCCGCATTAGATAAAGCACAACACAAGAAAACCACTCCATAGTGACCCCTTGCATGCCATTGAGTGCCATTGCTGAATTGTTCCGACAATTATTTCCGGAATTCTGTGGGCTATAAGATGCATCGCTATATACAGCTGTATACAGAGGTGTATCTTTTTTCTCTTGTAACTCAAGGTTCATTGTAGGCTGGCAGCACAGAGACAAAGGGAAGAACCTCCTGCAGGCGGACCATCCGTCGTACAGCTTCCCTGCCTCCTAGAGCTGAGCTACCAGAGACGGAGTTGCAGAGGGAAGAACCGCCCACGGGGGGATCTTCCCTCTGTCAGCTTCCCTGCCTCTGCCGGCCAAGCTCAGTGCTTAGCCCGCGGTATAGTCTTTCAGCTGCAGGTGGTTAAGCTTTCCATCTATAAATCACACAGATATTTTTCCCCTCATTGAGAAAACAATAGGTTTTTAGGTTTTTCTTAGCTCTTATTTTATCCTTTTCTGCTTTATATTAATTGTCTTATGTGAATATGCATTGCAGTTGAATCTGAAATGCAATTGAGCTATGAAATTGAACGTAGATAGGGGTACATAGATGAGCTGTAGATAGGGGTACAGAGGTGATCTATAGATAGGGGTACAGAGGTGATCTGTAGATAGGAGTGCAGAGGTGAGCTGTAGATAGGGG
>CM070032.1:200078964-200096047 GCA_036250615.1 Ptychadena robeensis
ACTTCACTGTCCTCTTGTGTCAGCCTCTCTGCATGGTAGATTTCTGTGACTCCCTGTTCTCATTATCTCCGATTAGCTGTCCTCATCCACAGTACCTGTGTTTTTGAATTAGACACCCCTAACTGCCACTTTTATTAGTTATTTAGGCTAATTTTCACACTGGCGGGGTCCTATTGACGCCTTCTACAAAAACTACCGCGACCGCCTAATGTGGCGTCCGCCGGTTCTGGATCACTTAACGGTTCCTTTCCTGTGAGGTTAAAAAACCGCCAGTTGTAACTTACCTAAGCTTCCTGCGTTTTTTCAGGTGACATAATTCTATGTTTATAACAAGGAGTGATCCATAAGTACCGTTAACAAACTATTTACAATACCGACACTCCTGAATATGATTATGAATAAGTGGGGAGGGGGATCTATAAGGGTATGTCAGGGTTTGATGGTCCCCCTACGACATCCCTCCTACTCTCCTTCTCTTCGCATAACATGAAAAAGTGTTCTAATGGTATTTACCTCTCTTGCTACCTACCATATCGCCCGTTTCAACGGCACGATATGTGCGTAAGGTCGTGTACATAGTCTCCCATATTGACGCGATCGGTGAGCCGCCAACCCGGAATGCTGCGGCGATGTAAACATCTCCGCATGCTTTCCGGGATGCATAAATTCTCCCATCGCGGCTTTCCCGTGCGGTTGAGTGCGAGCCTAAATATCTCGGAAGCTAGGTCTCGTCTTCAACCGTCTAGGGAGTTTAAAGTGTCGGGGGTCTTAGTTGTAGTGTAGCAAGTATGCTGGTTTTTCAGGGTGAACTCTATGTCGAGACGATATTATGAAGTGGATGTAAGGCTGAGCCTATCAGCTTCCTCCTACCTGACACGCCCCCCGGCTGATGCTTGCTTGCAAGTCAAAAAGCTAGGGAGGAGAGGGGGAGGAAGCTCTGTCAATCTGTCCCATCTGTAGTCCGCACATGCGATTTAGAGGGACAAAACAGGTACGCAGAGCGGGTTTTAAGACCTGGATGCGTACCAGCGGACCAGTTATGTGCACCCCTGATTATAAGTACCACCTAGATTTCCTGCTCCCAGTGCTGCAAAAGATGTCCACTGCCATGTGATCTACCCAGGGGAGACCGAAAAGTCCAGTACTACAGTCTAGACCTGTGTGGACAAATCCACCCACCACGATGCTATCACAACAATCACTGTATGAACCCTGGCATTCAACAGCCAATAGAATGTGCCCAAGTTACCCAGGCCATGATGTGGGTATTTAAAAAAGTAAGGAACTTCCCACCCGGTCATCTACAACAGTGGTTCCCAACCCCTTACCTGTGTCCAGGACTAGTCAGCCCCCCCTCCCTTTTCCGAAAGGGACATTACAATGCTCCCGCCTTGGGGTAACACCCCCTCCTAACTTGCATGCACACAACTCATCTTTAGATCTCCAGCATGGTAATGATACCATGTTTAGGGGCTTTGTAATGAACTTGCAAAGTGGGATAATAACATTTTCAAAAAGGAAATTCCACCATCTCTAGAACAAATTTGTTAAACAGCCACAAGTTGGCGCTGCTGCTTGTTAATATTTCACCAGCCATGTTCAGCTGGGATAAGCCCTTTTGGTTTACAGAGAGGAGCATAAAGCGGAGCTTACAGCTTCTCCCTGTCACCCTCCCCCTCCAACACCAATGATCTGTAAGGGGGTGGGCGACTTGACAGGAGCACAACTGTGACAGACACCCTTGTAAAGGTGGCCGTACACTGTTTGATTTTTCCATTAGATCGCCGTGCACACTTGTGTTGATCATTCGGCGACCGAACGAGAAATTGTTGAGCGAACAGGGAACGGACATGGATAGGGATCACACAGCCCCATCACTGCCAGCGCGCCTGACACACAATCCACAGCTGGGACACATGTAAGGGGGCTGAGCAGAGCACAGGCTGCTGTGCAAAGTGCCCCTCTCCTTGCAGCCATCCTGTGTCCCGCTCTCAGCTCAGCCTGTCAGCAGCTTCCTGCCGGTGTTCTAAGATATTTTCCTACCCCGTGATATTTTACTTGTAAGGAAATGTAGGAAAATATCTCACAACACCGGGTGTACACAGGACCAGAGTCCCCATTCCTTGTCACAACGCTGTGATCGATTGCGAGTCAATCATTGCAGGCCTCTAAATATGGGGGCTTAAGGATTCTCCATCATATCGAGCTTATCATTGGGATCGAGATTTTACTTGAATCTGGAGATAAGCCGACCTCCTACAGCCCAGACTAGATGTGAAAGGTGCAGGACTACCTGACCACAAGATTTAGGATCTCAGAACCATTTTTGTTTAATTACGCTAAAATTGGCGCATTCCCCCCACCCACATATGCTGAATAACTAATAATAAACCCTTATAGATCCACGTAATTAGCACCGTATTTTTCAGACTATAAGACGCACCTTTTCGAAAATTGGGGGGGGGGGGGGGGGGCGGAAGTGCCTGCATGGTCCGAATGCGTAAACCCCCGCAGCCGTGCCTTGACTCCCCACCAGCTCTCCCGACAAGGAGATTAGTCTGGGAGCTGTCAGATGAAAGATGCGGATCGTGTCCCGATCTACCATCTGAACTGTATTGCTTAACAGAGCCCTGCTGGTATAAGCAATGAAGAGAGAGATGGATGAACTGCTATCTATCCCTCTCTTCGTGTCCATGGGAACTGTAATCACTCTGCAGCTTCGGACACAGGTACAGCCAGAGAGGGAGAGAAGATCTGCCCGATTGATGTGAAATATTATAGAATAAATCTTTTTTTCTGGTTTTCCTGCTCTAAAAACTGGGTGCATCTTGGGTTGTTCCATAACAAAATCAGAACGGATTATGCTTTTGCAAGAAGAAGACCTTTAGTATGGAGTCTGCACATAGTATGCAGCATGGCCCCAGGTGTCCCTATCTGGCGAGTGCCTAATGCTGCGTCATCGAGCTTATTCAATGCTTTGCATGGGGACCTACCGCCCCCATCCAAATAAATGGACATGCTTTACAGTCATGTCCGATAACCCTGTCTTCAAACGGGATTGATTGATCCCGCTCGAAGACAGGGGTGGCTGCATTAGATATGCGCTAGATAGATGGCCACAAGCGTGCATTGCGTGACATCAGTGCTCGAAGCGGCTATTGTCAGGTATCAAACTGCTAACGTCAGGTGTATAAAGGTCCCCATACAGGCAAGGATATGTGCTAGATTGATGGCCACTGAGTGTGATGATGCCACACTGAGCGCGGCCATCCATCTAGGGCCCATCGAATGCGGCCACCCCTGTTTTAAAGCGTGGTCAACCAGGATTGACAGGGACCTTGATTCAATGGCCTCATCGTGACGTCACCACATCACTGTGACGTCACCACAGGTAATCTATTAAGCGCCCGTCGCTAGGTGTATGGGGACCTTAACTGACTACAGCACTGTACTAATCTATGAATCAGAATATCAAATAGTAAAACATCTTGCATTGATGATTCAAGAACATTACATTTCTAATACTTTTTCAATTATTGATTAATAGGAGAGAATGTTTAGGGTAACGTTTGCCATACAAGAAAAGACCAAAAATTCAATTACAGAAAGTAAGATCTTCCAAAATGTAAAAGGGTTTTGTGTGTGAGCACAGCATGGCAAAACACATGCATACAAAACTGAAAATAAACTCTCCAGGGAGCTGACAAGTTGAATAGTGAGGAAATTAGCAACTATAAATTAGCAAGAGCAAAGTCTGTTGCAGAAACATAGAATTGGATGATAAAAAAAGCAGTTCATTTAGACTCTGGTTGCATAACTGGGGGCCTTGGGCTCTGGTAACACAGAGTTTCGTAAAATTCAATTTAATCAGTACCGCTCGACATATACACAAAAGCATTCCCTTCTTTTCCATCACTTGTAGACATTGAATGAATGGAGGGTAGGTTCAGTCGGAAGCAACTAATTGCATTTCGGCCAAATAAGTGTAGAACTGGCAGCTGGAATAGGAATGATTGCCACAGGCCAGGGGCGGGCAAACTTTTTGCCAACATGGGCCACAAATGGGCCCTTAAATTTGACAGAGCGGCCGGACCAAGAGCAAATGATACGCACTAACACATGGTTTGGCCCTAATGGAGACTTGGCCTTATGGCTCTTTCACACTCTACCTGCCGAGTTGTGTACCAGCAATCCACTCATTGGTGGCAACACACTTGCACAAAACATACCACACGTGTAAGTGGACGCACTACACTCAAACAAGCATACATGTATTTTGCTGTAAGAGGTCTCACCTATGCCTCCAGGGTGGATGAAAAAGCTAAATGGCCTGGAAATAGCCCATGGGTTGTAGTTTGTTCATGCCCTAGACCGTAGGAGTCAAATTATGGCCCAGGGGACTGATTTGGCCCCTGGATCACAACATATTTGAGTGCTGTGGTAGATGTGTTAGATCTGCCTTCTCCACAAATCTCTACTTCCACTCTATTTGGCCCACAGACCAGATATTGGCAGGAAGATCTGATAGATCTGCCTTCTCCACAGCACTTTTAACTGCTACACTCACTGATCCCACTCCGGGAGTAGACAAGTTTGAGCCCAGGCTGCTCAGTGGTGCCCTTTAGTGACATTGCATTAAGTGCCTGCTGCCCAAAGTATGCTGGGATTCAGTTTTCTTCTCTGGGAGTGGGAGCAGAGAATATCAATGAGTATAGCAGGCAGAGGGGTTGTGGAGAAGGCAGATGTATCCGTCACAGGGAGTAAGAAGGAGTTCGGAGTACAGTTGGATCTCTGTGTATACACTGTATGCATAGGGATGGGGCACACATGGGCTACACACACACAGTATGCACTATGTGCAGTCCCTGCATGCCCCCATCTTTTTGCTTCCACATTTTTTTTTTTTTTGACGTAGCCTTAGGTTCACAAGAACCATGGAACAAAAGAGGCAAAAACATGTACAAAAAGCAACAGAGGCATTATTGGTACATCCCCAATGCTTATTCAATGGACACATTGACACAGATTTGCATATATCAATGTTGCTAACTGTGCTGACATTGATGCAACAATGAGCATGTAGTTGGCTATCAACTGTACAAGTTTTAATTTTGGCTCCTTGTGTATTTGAGTTTGACACCACTGACCTAGACACTTCTGTCCAGCAACCTTTAAGGTAGGCATACACAGGCCGATTTTTCTGGTTGATGGACTTTAAAAATTCAATAGTTTATGTGGATTATTGGAAAGTCCATTCAATTTTAACTGAGTTGATCAACTAAAAATTACCTCAATCATAAAATGAAAAGAGCCATGATTAGATGTACTACTACTGGATGGGTTTTCTAGGTATTTTGATCCATTAGTATCTGCTCATGCTTTGGAACATGCGCATAGGCCTTTGGAAAGGAATCAGTTTTACATCCATCACATTGTGTGTGGTATCATCACCAAAATTGAACATTTATGGTTATTTAATTAAGCAAATTGACGTTTGTATGCCAATCTTCATTCTTGACCTCCATGTAATCTATATCCTCCTATGACTTTCTGACCTTACCTTTAGTTCTTTTTCAAGTCTGTCTACTTCAGCACCTAGTGTGTCAATGATGTTCTCCCCATGTTTGAGCATGAACGCCTCTAAATCTTCAGGGGTCTTCACCTGACGAATTTCCTGTAAAATAGTTCAGATGATAGCTTGCATACATAAAACCCAGGCACATAAATGAAAAACCAGACTTACTGTATTTCTTTTGTGCATGACGGATCAGGCTTATAAATGCTTATTAAATATAATAAAATAAATAACACAGATCCTTCTTTTACCATTATTATAGGTTGCAATAAAACACACAAACATGTAAATTATTTTTTCTTCCATTAACTGTATTTATATGGAACATTCACTGTATTAAATAAACGGCCGTGTCCAGGCAGCAGGGACATCTGCAAGCTGATGATGCTGTGAATGAAGCCTCCTGCCTAAAGTAATAGATTACACAATAGGAATGGGGATCTGGAGATGAATCAGCTAGGGTTTGAATTGAAATCAGGATGCAAGGTCATTTTTTATTTCATGTAAACATAGCCCAAAACATACTACCAACAAAGGACCACATGGTGGGGATGTCCTTGACCAGCCTGCTGACCACTGACTGGATGTCCACACACATTGCCTGTCCCGTGTGCTCCATTAAGGTGGCCATACTCCGGTCAATTTGAAGTTCAATTCCCGATTCGGGTCCACATCTAAAGTGTCAAACGAGATCACATCCACTCACTGTTCTATTGATGAACGCTAGAGTGCAAAGTGGTGACGTCAAAACCATCAAACGGGTATTGAACCGTGTATGGGGACCCTTAGGCTTTTCATACTGTTTTGTATTCAATTACCTTACAGTTTTCTCAGTCATAGGAATTTGTACTAAAGGAGTCATATGTTTCTGACTTGGTCGTTCTGTTTTTCTTGTGAGGCTACATAAGTATTGGCAGCACACAGCAGACATTACTTAAGCCCCCCCATACACCTTTAGATCACTCCATACAATTTCCTTTAGATCTACCAACAACTATGTAGTGCCTGGTCCTCCCTGATAGAATACACAGTGATTGAAAGGATTAGAAAGCTCCTCATATTACATGGTTTTGTTAGAAGAAAAGTTGATTGTACAGAAATTGTATGGTAAAATTGTAAGGTGTATGGGGGCCTTAAACCACTACCTGAGACCTTAGTTGGGCTGCTCTTACACAAGTGTAATGATCCAGGTGGAGTGTGGTTAGATGGGTCCTGGATGTATACTGTTATAGAATTGCACTTCCCTATGTGCTCTTGATATTCTTTCTATTTTCAACTTATAATTCATGTAATTGTACTTTCTTCATAAAACCCCAAAAAATTAAAAATTTAAAACAGCCCCACTGTGTGTATCCATCTTATTACCAATAAAGTTGCTATAAACAAACAGACATATCTGATACATTTAAGGAATTGATTATAGTAAACTTACCTGAAGCACTTGATCAATATCTTGTTTTTCCAAATATATTCTTGTTACAACCCGTCCATCAAAATCCACTTCTGCTTTAAATCGCACTTTACTCATTCCCATATCTGTAGCTTTTACATCATGGATAGCTCTGAAAACATGTATGAAAGATCAGTTGATTGACATCTGACATCTCCTGACTCCAACATCCCCCTAAATGGGGGATATAACTAGTTACTTTTCTACAGTGTGTTTTATCATTTCTTTATTATCAAAAAGTGTGTTTTATAATAGTTCAAGTACATACCTATATCGGGAGCCAGCTGTCAGCCTGTCCTATACTATGAATGGGGAACCGCGGTTCCCTATTCAAAGTATAGGATATTAAACAAGGTTTACCTGTGGTAACCTGTTTGGCCGAGCGAGATCTATTGATTATGCTTGGAAAACGGCATAAATGGGTAGATTTTTTCACAGATTTCTGCACAGCTCAATGCCGTGAACGTGCACGGCACTCGGTTGTGCAGAAATTGAAAAGTGAAAAATCGACCTGTGTATTCCTACCTTAAAGGTGTTGGAGATCTGGGGGATGAAAGTAGAGTAGACATATGTAAGGGTAAAATCTGACAAGAGAAAAGCATTGTGTGACAGCTGGAATATGACTATAAAAGATTGACATTTGGACTGCAGGTAATCTCAGGGGTTAGTTACTAAGCCAGAAAATGTCAGGGTTGTATTACTGAGGTATGAGATCTGGGGGTCCAAACGTGTTGTACTGTGAGAGTTACATTTGACCCAAAGCCAGCTGGTGACCTGTGGATGGAGGCAGCTAATCGGAGGATCAATCAAGAACAGGGAGGTCCATCTGCAGCAGAACCTACCATGCAGGAATCTGACACAGAGGACAGTGAGGGAGACAGTGAGGAAGACCACCCTAAATATGGGGCGAGAACCAAAGATTATCTTCTGGTACGCACCTGAGGAGCTCACTAAAAATTATATGTGCACCCCTGGCATTATGCTCTCATGTGCTAAACAAGTTTCTAAATTCAGTTGAAACCTCTTTCATTTGCACTCCTCTAAAGCTAGCCATACACTTTGCATGATCGATCTCTAGATATGATCTTGTGTGATTTAAATATCAATCAAAATGAGAGCGATCCTGAACAATTCAACAGAAAGAAGAGATTGGCCAACATCCCATCAATCTAACATTGATTGATTATACCACCACACAAGTGTGATCAGCTACAATTTACCAATATGTTCTGCTCCATCAATTATACATCACTTTTGGTTGATCGTACCAGATATGAGGTAATAGATTTCCATTCAATTGACTTAAAACAAGCCAATTCAATTACAAGGCAGCGCTGTCATTTCAGAACATGGTGGGCAGGACTAGTTATGGTCTCAAGTGCTGACTGACAAACTACTATTATGAACCCGCAATAACTATATTGATATCCACAACCCTTGCAAAAACTCATCCCACTGTACTGTATATAAGAACAGTAAGAGTTGCAAATCTTGCAAATTAAGGAGCAGAACAGAATTTTACCAAAATATCACAGAATGCTGAATTTGATGGACTTCACATTAGGAATCTACTGAATGAGTGTGGACACAGTAGACAGTCCTTTTACACATGCCATGGTGGGTTGGCGTTACCACAACACAGTGTGTTTCCTATGGAAACCTGTTGTACCTTTCATACTTGCATGTGTTGCGTTACACGTTACCACATGTTGCCAGTAAACAACACAATGTGGCTTTGACTTTTTAAAATATGTTTAAAACATTTATAAACAGAAGGTATTGACAGAGAAGCTTAAACATTCTATTGCAGCAAACGGTGGCTCTAGGAAACAATCCAGAGCCAGAGCATCTCGACACTAAGGTGACAAAGGGCCAAATTAAAAGACTAAAGGGCCGGTTTTGGCCCCTGGGCCTTATGCCTGGCATACACATGCCGATAAGTGGCCGATTTTTCACCTGACCGACGGGCGTTTGCGCTTGCACCGTCGATGAGCAGAAAAATCGACCGCTTATCGGCATGTGCCCACATGAGGCGACAGATCCCTGTCGCCCCACAGCTCGGCCGGCCAGAGAACGGACACATCCGATAATCTCTGGCCGATGGAAGCCGATGCCTTTAACTTTAATGAAGACCGGCATCTTCATTGAAGCTAATGGCCGGCACGTTTGCATTCCGAAGCTCATCTGAGCTGGTCTGTCGGCACCCGTCAGGGTGTGTATGGCAGGCATTCGTTTGTCCAGGTCTGGGCTAGTGTGAAAGGGTGCCTATAAACTTTGCTGAATCTGTTGTGTATGCAGTGTTCTCCCCAGAGCAGATTGGCCGGGCGGCCCGCCCGGGAGATTTTAGTCCCCGCCCGGCACACAGGTCCTCCGCGGCGAGCAGCCTGACAGGCGGCGCCTCCCATTCTTCAGGAGCGCGCCACAGCCACTGAAAGACTCCGGCCCGCGGCACACTACCGGAGCCGCGGGCCGGAGTCTTTCAGTGGCTGCGGCGCGCTCCTGAAGAATGGGGAGGCGCCGCCTGTCAGAGGACTTGTGTGCTGCCGCTGGCCGGCAGCCTATCAGAGAGGCCGCCGGACCGGTGCAGGCGGCGCGATGACGTCATCGCGCCGCCCGGCTGAAAAAAAATTCTGGGGAGAACACTGTGTATGTGCTACATACAGGTCATGACTTCTATGGAAAAGGGCAACTGTAAACGGGTTGGAAGATTTTGTATTTATCCTCATGAAGTGGTGGAAACCCAATATAAAAATATTTTATCCTTCGTTTTAACTCCTTACCTCACGGCGGGATCGCTCTCTAGGAGTTCAGTAAGCCGTTGCACTTGTTCAGGTTGTATTGATCTTCCTATCAGGGCCTCTGTGTTGGTGTAGATAAGGAAAGCAGAAACAGCTCCCAACAGTGTCCCAACTCCCAAGGAGCCCAAGGAGTCATATAATGGGTTACCTGTAATAATGAGAGACCACACCGGAACATAACATACAACCCATGTATATCCAGAACATTACTACTATTACATAGGTGAGTAAAGCAAGTTTCCCAAAAGTTTCTCTCCAGTGATAAGAAGGTCAGCAGAAAGTCATTGCAGACAGCACTAGAGATCAGCAGAGCGGATGAAAGTATTAGAAACCTTAAAATGGAACCTGTCTCTGTGACAGGTGACGCACAATAAAACAAGGAGATGTGTGCTCGCAGTTTGTAGAATTAACAGATGTGGCTTGTGAGATTTATGAAGAGAAAGATGGCATTAAAAGATCAGAAAACAGCCGCGCGCGCACATAATTCATGGAGATTTGCCTTGGGTGTCTGTACCCAATGATGGGAATGAGACTGGTATAAAAAATGGCATCTTCAGAATTAACCGCCTCATTCCTGTAGATGCGCAACAGCAATAGAGAACACAAACAGAAGTAAGAAGGACTAATATAAGCTCAATAAATTCATTACTATCACTTATCAATGTATTATGTCTTTTTACAAAGGGCATTCCAGAATTAAAAACTAAAAAAATTGAATTTCTGTATTGAAAAAGGGAAATTTATTTTTTTAGTTAAGCGTGTAAAATAGATAGTTTATATAAATATTCATCAATAATTGTGTGTACATAAATTCTTCACTTACTATGTGTACAAGAGGCAGACATATGCAAGTTCTGCTAACTGACTTGCAATGCATTACTGCTCCTTACCACAATGCAAGTGTTACTGGCCGACTCACTAAAACCAATGCCCTCATTGTGGGGCAAACTTCAGATTTCATCAGGTTGGTAAACTGACAGTTAAATTGTGGTGGATTGCAAATCTATACTCTTTCTACTTAACCTATATAGAATATAGAAATCTTTAGAAGTTTTAAAAGAATGTTATGATATTCAATTACAGTTGCTGTTCACACAGACACATAATAGTTTCTTTTTTTATGTAATTGTGCTACAAGTTGGATCAATCTAAATTGGAGAACATTGAGATCATGGCATAAGCATTATATTCATGATTTAGGCAGCTCTTTGAGCATATATAAGCATAAGACTTAGGCAGCTATTTAACCTCCTGGGCATTAAGCCCAAGTTAAAGCAGACCTACCATCTGTTAGGTCACTGCAGTATCGTCTGAGCAGACAACAGGGGGGGGGGGGTCTTTTTAGAGACAGACCCTCCCACTGTGTTACATATTGCCAAGGCAAGTCGTAACAAGCTGCAAGGGTTTTTGGGAATTCTCTCCCACAAGCCCCTGTGGCTCAGTCTCACAGATGTGGTGTCGGGGTCACATCTGTGAGACTTTGTGAAGAGGGGAGAGAGAAGCCTCTCTTCATCCAGCCGACAGCTCCATGTATGCAGCCGATTGCCCCCCTTCCCCCACACCGGAGCTCCCTGCAGAGTCACTGTCTGTGTAGGAGTGCGGGGGAGGGGGAGCGGGTTGGTGTCAGTTGCCAGCTGCCCTAAGAACAATCGATCCGGAAGTGGCTTTTCTTGCCCTTAATTAAGATGTTCCCACCATCAGTGAAAATGTGAGGGAAGTAAGTTTTATTTGTTTTTGTGTAGCAGTTTTCCAGGATCTGAACTGCTGACAGGTAAGTAATGTGTCCATTTCCTGTATATGTGATTTTTTTGTTTAAGTTTAAAACGGCTTTAACTCGGGGTGAACTTGTTTGCCAACAAAACTCACCCAGAGTGAACATTGGGCATACTCACCTCTCCACTAAAATCCCCCGGCGACCCTCTGTAATGGCGGACCAAACTTTCTGGGTCTGCTCCGATGTCATATATGATGCCAGAGGGGCGGGGGTAGGCGGCACCATTGACCTCCATGTAATGGAGGTGGCGTTACATTTTTATTCATGTGTTCAGGGGCCAAAGGAGGCAAACTGCTTAGGAGGTTTTAAAAACATACATGGCTGAACAGAAGCCTAACATTTTCTGTATATGAAATTTGAGATCTATTAATCACAGGGTGATTTCCCCTATTGAGAACAACAAATGTCAGCCGCTCAAAAATGGACAGCCAAATTCCACCCATAAATAGAAATATACTATGGGTCAATATTTGATAGGTTTCCTCTATTAAACCATGTACAGCAGCGGTTCTCAACTTGTGGGTCGCTACCCCCTCAGGAGACGAATGACCATTTCACAGCGGTCGCCCCATTAACTTAAGCATTAGAGCTGCTGCTAACAAGCAGCAGTGCTGATGTCCACAAATGGTGTGGTAAATTAGGAGGGAGTGAAATGCCTAAGGAGGGAGAGTAAGGTCCCCCTCCCTTTTAAATTAGGAGACAGGGGTAGTCATTTTTCCCCCTAACTTCCCACCCTGCCTGTGCAAATGAAGGGGACAATATGTTCCCTCCTAGGTGGGAGTGGACATTATGGGTATTTGGAAAGCAGACGTGGCACTCCGCGCTAACACTTTCAAGTTTTAAATACAGGAAGTGCCACTTTGCGACGACACTTCTGGGGTCATGGATCAAATAAGGTTCAGATGTGATTTACACAGTTGCTTATACAAATACACACATTACTCATGGTAACAAAAAAGAAGAACATCTTACCAGTCAGTGATGTCAGCCCCATGCAGGAGGAAGCCATTATAACCCCCAAAACTGCAGCAGCATCTTCCATGAGGACCACGTTAGTGCTTGGGTCACGAGACTGAATCACTACGAAAACAGCACCATTAGAATGTATACAATCTTTACGATCCCAAATCATTACTACAGATAAATATATTGTAAATAGAATACATACCATACTGGTAAAAGGACAATCCCTTTACTCTTGCACTCTTCCTAATTTCATTAATGGCAACGAGGAGCGTAGCTAGAACAAAGACCAATGCAGGCTGTGAGAACACAGAACTACTGGCAGGCATCATTGCCCCGTCTGCTGGGACCACATGATACACATATTCACGACACTTGCATTTAATTTACATGAATTAACTACCTGAATCAACCACAAAAGTAGCATTTAGGAACTACAGATTGTAAGCTCAATTGGTCAGGGTGTATAGTAGCGTATTAGTGTTTTGAAAAAAAAGTTAAAGCGGACCTACCACCAGGAATCTATGTTTTCATGAATGGCACTAGAAGCGCCAATAATAGGGAGGAATGCAGTGAAAAAAAAAACCAAAACGTACCTGTAATGAGCAATTTATGAAGATAATTCAGCAGCTCTTCTCACTTCCTGGTTCATTGTAGGCAGAAATAGTCAGCACGTCACAGGAAGCAGTGATCTGCTTTGACAATTCCCATAGAAGATCACTGAACGCCCCCCAGTGGCCATCCGCGATATTGCACCCCCAGTTTCATGTGTTACCTTCAGGGAACCAGGAAGTGAGGGGAGCTGTGTAGTAATCTTGTTAAAATTACAGGAAAGTTTTTGAGTTTTTTTTACTGCATTCCTCCCTAATATTGGCACTTCTAGTGCCATTCATAAAAACATAGATTTCTGGTGGTAGGTCCACTTTAATAAGAAGAATGTTGGTACAATATAGTGGATTTGATTGATTTAAGTATCCATCCTTCTCATCCCGTTACCCTGAAAAAAGTAATGACTAAAGACTAAGATGTAAAGTATATTCATTACATGAATATAATACAGACAGGGTCCCTCCAGGGATCACCCCCAGAGGGACTGTTGCTACTTTACACCTTGGTCTTCGTATGTGTGGATGAGCAGATCCTGTTTAGCTCAGCACCTGGTGATTTATGCCAGCAGGACACTTAACCCAAGAGGAAGGATGTGCACCGCCAGTATATGGACATGCAGTGTGGATGTGCGGATTGAACACTCCACTTCAAGACTTTCCTAATGACTAAAGACTGCTTGCAGCAATAGCTATCCAACATAAGTGCTGTGCTAGTGTGCTGAAGGAAAGAGAAGTGTAGTGTGTTTTTTAATGATTGGGTATCATCCCAAAATTTACAATACTGCACAATGTGTAGGTACAATGAGTAATGTGTATTAATCCAGTCAAAGTCTCTATTTGTAAGAAAGTGGTGAATCTGCAGACTGTAACCACTGAACCTCAACTTTTATTGTAGGCTTTGGCTCCATCTTTTCTCACCTACCAATTCTCCTCATTTGTCCACCACAATGATACAGTATAATGCAAACCCTTTGATGATATCTATGTTTAACATTTAAAGGTTATGTGCACCTATTCTGAAGTTAGCAGAAAGAGAGGCAAGGTACCTTCTCAAGCACTGTCTGGGTCACTGACCCTGTGCAAACCACCTGCCTCGCCTCCTCTTCCTGCTCTAAGAATATCCCAGATGAGGACGCATCAGCAGGAGATCATGGACAGGTGAGTTCCTATGCCCTAGGTTTCGTGGGCCAGGGCACAGGGCAGAGAAGGGTCGCTAAAGAAAGCCCAAAGGTCCGCGTGTGGCCCCTGGGCCACAGGTTGGGCACCTGTGGTCTACACCTTCATTCATACAATTCATGCAGACACAAACAAATTTGAGACCCGCACTTGCTTATTTCTATGAATTAGCCCCAAACTAAAGGTAAACCGCGTCAGAGAAAAAGAGACCCCCAGGGGGACTAAATTTGTTTGCTGTGTATGTCTATTTTGAGATAATAAAGAAGTTGCACTTTTCTCTGGAGTTCGAAATCTCTATGTATAAGTGAGTGAATCAATTTATGTTGCCCATGTCCATGTCCATGAAATGTTTATGTAAAACCAAACCAAACATGATATGTGGGGATAGAAAAGAATCACACATATGAATTATAGAGGAGCAATCATGAAGGTTATGATGAGAAAGGATTAAAGGAATCGAAAGGCCCTCAACTCGAGCAATGCATAGCACAGTAAAGCCTTTATAAACGGGGTGTAAATTTGATTTACATTCTCCACCTACTGTCCTGAAGTGAGATTTTTCCCTTAAATTTGAGGATTTGTGATGGACTGGGTATATAAATACCTCATGTTTTAAGAATGCATTACTGTGCAATACATATGGATTATAATACAGTATTAATTGATCCTAGATATAAGGGCCCCCATACACCTTTAGATTTCTGTCAGATTTCCTTTAGATCTACTTTTGTTTTACCAAAAACATGTAATATGAGGGACTTTTTTAAAGCATCCAGTCTACCTGTGTTCAATCGCAGAGGACCCGGCACTACATAGTTGTTGGTAGATCTAAAGGTGTATGCTTATATCATGATCAGATGTCTTATTCCTTTAAAGCAGAGTTACCTAAACTTCTCCTCAATTTCTTTTGTGGATTTTCATCCAAGAAGTTGATCGCATAAGTTGTATACATAATAAAGTTTGTTGGTGAGACTTGGACAGGTTTGGGGAACACTGACATAAATAGAGCAGATATAAACTTTCTTTGTGGTCTTAACAAAGATGTAGATGAAATTACAAACTAATAGTTATGCCATAATCACCAAAAACTAAAGAATACTACCTACCTCCTTCAGAAACTAATGACCCTGCAAGTATACAGTAAGCCTGCAATGGAAGAGACCAACACATTAGAAACAATAATAATAATAGTCAGTGTATAGGGTGGGAAGGAGTAAACCAGGTATACCTACCCAGAGCAAAGATTCCATTGGCTGTGGATGCATTAAACCAATGATACCATGGTACCATGACAATCCAGCTCCCATCATGAAAATGCCTACACCACTGATCAAGGAAGCAATGTATCGCATGTTTGTAAAGCCATACCTGAGGAATGAAAAGTAAAAGGAAAAAGAAGCGTTGTAATTACCATTTATATGGAGATTTAAAGAGAATGTTATTTGGAGAAGAAAATTTGGATGTCAAATAAGTTTAAATTTTTTTAATTGCATCTCTGTATTATTTTGTAATTATAGGTGTAGAATGTGTGCCTGAAATCTATGATTACATTTGCAGCTGCTCTTTACTTTAAAATATTACACAACAATTATTTTTATTATTATCTTGTACTTGTATAGCGCCGACATATTATGCAGTGCTTTACTTCACAGCCATATCACTAGCTGTCTCTCAGAGGAGCTCACAATCTAATGTCCCTACCATAGTCATGTATATGTAACTAACAGTTATAGGTCAAATGTAAGTAACATAGGATAATCTTTATTTGGGAAAGCCAATTAACCTACTGCATGTCTTTGGAGTGTGGGAGGAAACCGGAGTACCCGGAGGAAACCCACACAGACAGATTTTGAACCTAGGACACTAGCGCTGCATTGTCAGAGTGCGAACCACCTGAGCCACCGTGCTGCCCCAAAGTCTAGGAGTCCATTTTTAAAATTAACTTAATAACTTTAAGCAACATTACAGATATCAACTGATGAAATAGAGACTGTTCAGTAGCATTTAGTGACCGGGCTGTGTAATCACATGGTGGTTTCACAAACTTTCATACAATCTGTGGTTTTGTTCTCATGCAATCAACATCTGCCCTGACAATGGAGATTGGATTATGGTGACTGTGATTGCCATGTGACTAGTATGATTCATGCACATATTCTTGACAGTCTTAACTGAACTTTAACACAAAAATACACTACAAAACAAAAGCTGGACAGGGCTGCACAGAAGTGGTACACATGCAGAACCAAAACTAATTTTGCGTAGCTGCAGTAGTGTTACAACGTATAATAACAACTAGATTTAAGCTCAAACACATTAACCTCCTGGGCGGTTTGCCCGAACTCAGTTCGGGCGCAGTTTGATCGCTGATCAAACTGCGCCCATGCCGGTATCGGGCACAAACGGCGCCTCTCTGTGTGCCTGCGGTTCTGTAGAAGAGGGCTGGGCGGAGAGCCGGCAATCACGGCGGAGTACAGTATACTCCAGACAGCTTTTTGTGCCATTAAAAATCACATGAAAAGCCCGTAACGCCCAGAGGGTTAAAAGAAATTTACAAACAACTTTACTTTATCAAGTATACACTATGGAAAAAATATATTTTTTTAGACTACAGAATTTTTACAAGTATGTTACATGAATACAATGTATACAATTTATGTCACTTAGATAACCACAGGTAAACATTAATAACTATGAAAGGTTGCAGTTAGGGGTGTGAAATTGGGAATGTAAATTACT
>CM070032.1:200164680-200190642 GCA_036250615.1 Ptychadena robeensis
GCCGAGAGAGAACTGCAAAACTCAGCTCCCTATTTGCTCTCTCCAGTGTCAGTTCTCTCCTCCCTCTGTGGATTGCACCCACCCTCCCACTGCTAGCCAATCAGACAAGCCTGAGGGAGGACAAGCAGAAAGCAGACCATGGGGGAACTAGCTGCACACAGTAAGTAGAGTGTATGTGTGTTTGTCTGTGTAAATGATTAATATCTCTGCATGAGACTAGTGTGTGTATCTTTATGTGAATGATGAACGTTTCTGTATGATTGGTGTGTGTATATATGATGTATCTCTCTGGATCCTAGGTGCCCAACCTGCGGCCCTTTGGGCATTCTTCAGTGGCCCCCCTAAGTCCTCTCCTTGTGGCCCCCAAAACCTATCTGGCAATGCATAGGGCAAAGAAACTCACTTGTCTGCCAACCTGACTGCTGACGAGTCTACGCTGGATCTTCTAAGAGGGACTTGCTCAGGTGCTGTTGGGGTCACTAATTGGCTTTCACGTATGCCAATCAGTGGGCTCAGCCAGAGCAGACAGGTGAGTGCCTAAGCTTCCACTATTCCACTAACGAATGGGGGAATGATTGTACAATATATATTGTGTCACATAACCTCAAAATAGGGGCACATAAACTTTGAATCAAAGGTTATGTGCCCCATTGATATAATCATTGGCTTTGATGATATCTTTGAGGCACATCACCTTGATTATGATATATATATCACACAAAATGTGCATTACCATACTTCAGTGTTCCCTAATGCTTGAAGTATCATTTAAAACAAGTTTTTCCTTGCTATGCCTGCTGTCATGTTTAAGAAAATGCTTATACAAGTCAGTATAGATTGAAAATGTTATGTGCGGCACTTTAGTGATGCTGAGGGCCGCACTTGTGGCCCTCCATATCAACTCAGTTGCCCACCACTGCTCTGGATGATTAGTATGTGGACAAAAGAGAGTTGCATTTCAAATAAAGATTGAGGACCATTTCACACTGCGCTTTTTTTTTTTACTGGTTATGGATGTGCTGATGGTAACAGTTCCGTGTCCGTTACTGATAATTAGTGTTGAGTTTGAATATTCCAATTGTGAATATATTCGCTGAATACCAGCTATTCGAGAATTCGCAAATTTCGTGAATATGGCGGCAGATTTTCACAATCTCGAATATTTGCGATATTATGCAGTGGGAAGCCATGCATTGAGCATATATATTCGCAATGTGAAAATAAATATATCATGCTACCATTCAAAGGCAATGTGAATGCATTGCAAATACTTGCCATTATATATTTGAAATTGTCAATATCGAATCGAATTATTCGCAAAATATCGCAAATTTGAATATGGCCTATATCATCACTACTGATAATACAACCCTATGCTTCCACATTGCTCTGCATTGCTCTCTCATACAAATGTATGAGAGACTCTTGTACTGCGGCCCCACATATGCATGCTGCAGGGCAGTTTGCGGTAACGTGCTGCTTTGTGCATTACAGCAAATCATAAGTGTGGAGCCAGTGAGAAAGATATAGTAAGGGCTTGTTTCCACTTGTGCGGAAGCCCGCGGTTGACTACAGGGCGGACGAAACTGCGCCCATGTAGTTGAATGGGCTAGTCCCCTGCCGCGGCCAGGGGGTAGTCAGGGGGCGGCCACCGCCTAAAAACTCGGTCGACCGAGATTTTAGGCAGTGGTCTGCGCTATTCCGCGGTCGCCCAGCACTGACCGCGGCCATAGAGGTGAATGGCCCCAGCTAACAACCGCATAAGATGCGGTTCTTAGCGGGGGCGAACCTAAGTGGAAACAAGCCCTAAAGGTCCTTTTGGAAATGGTATACCTCGCTTTACTCAATCTGCCCTGATTTAGGGCTTGTCCCCTCTTGCGTGGTTGTTCATGCACGGTCGCGGCCGCATTTTTTTTATGGTGAAACAGTGCATGTTGGGTTGGCTTCACAGGAAGTAGAAAGGAGTTCACAGGAAGTTGATGGGTGTAAACATTAAAATGATTAAAATGAGCTCCAACTGCTCCCAATGTTATGCACCCCTGATGTAGAGTATTTTCAATACACTTGTGTGTTTGGAAATAACACTTTTTTTTTAATACAAGTGTACATGTATATGTGTATATCTGAACATTCTGATACACGGAAAGACAATAAGTTTTATCCTTTCTCTATCTCAGTGGTTCCCAAACTTTCCCTGCAGGACCCCCCTTTTCTATTTAGGAACAATATCATGCCCCACCTCCCCATTCAAACACAGGTTAAGAATGTGGGCTAGCGCCCCCCTGGAATACCTTCACGCCCCCCAGTTTGGGAACCACTGCTCTATCTGCTTTGTACTAAATGTGAAGAATCAGGAGCTGATATGTAAACATCAAAAGCTGAAAGCAGCTTGGACAAGAAAACATTCTCTTTGCATACAAAGGATTTGAGTTGTATACACGTTTGGATGTGTATTAAGAAAAAGGAATAACGCAGATCGGACTGCATAACAATGTGGACACATCTACCACACAAGTTGTCTTATTATTCCTTGGGGACCACATTAAAAAGCTCTCAGTCATAGCTGGGCTGTAAATGAGTGACTGATGGCTGTCAGGCAAACAGAATCATTGCTAACCTGCTCTAAAAAGCTGCCTCTAAACAACACTTTTCCTTTGACCTTACTGCAACTTCTCCACAAAGGCTTCCGAAACCATATACATTTGTTGGTGTCCACTGCCAGATCCTATTCTACGCACTGACATACAGGGTCACGCCTGGGCTATACCTACTTACTAATACACATTGCACTGCTCATGTACGCCAATGTATGTGATTCATGTCGGATTTATTCATCAGACTTAATCTCATGGCAATGTTATTTTGGTTTGTTTGTAAAAGACAACAGATCAATTGTTTTGCAGCATTGACACTGGTAAAATTATTGGTTTTCATCAAAAATGGTCAATCTATCATCTTGGGCACAGCGATGCCCACCATTTACTCGATACCACCACTACAAGATATTTTCCTGAAGTTCTAACACTTAAGCCCCCCATACACGTTCCGATTTTTCGTACGAATTTTGGCCGACCGACCAACGTGGTCGGGAGATTAATTGATCGGGGGAATAATCGGATGCGGAATTATGTACCCGACCGATCCCAATTACTCAAAATCGTCCGAAAAATGGTTCGGGACCGCTTCGGACCTGTCCGTAAATTTTGGTCGATCTGCTGTTAATAAATAGTGTCGGGCCAATTGATTGGTGATCATTCAAATTCCAATTTTTCATGCCAGCCGACCGACATAACATTTTAGCTGAAAATCAGGTGACCCGATCCGACAAAAAATCGCTCGGGAGAAAAATCGGAACGTGTATGGGGGGCTTTAGGCAGGGTACAGACGGCTCGATATTTGAGCCGTCCGATGTTCCCTGCAGCAGCGTAATGATATCATCATATTGCTGTCAGATATTGGAGGAGCTGGGGAGACAGCTCTGCTCTCTCATCCCAGCTCAGCCGATGCTTTGCTTGGAGACAACTATGTAGTGCCGGGTCCTCTGCGACTAAACACAGGTAGACTTGATGGTTTAGAAAGTCCCTCATATTACATGGTTTTGGAAAAACAAAAATAGAACTAAAGGAAATCTGACAGAGAAATGTAAAGGTGTATGGGGGCCCTTAGAAGCTTCATACTGCTTTAGACATTGTTCTTCGTTCATGTTTGTATTTAAGCATAACATTTTCACAATAACTATATTCAGTTCTGTACAAAAATCACATATCATAGTGTAAACCTCAACACAATGCGAAAAGTAAATAGAAAAATACAATGCTTAACCGCCCTAGCGGTCAGGACGGCACCATCTCGTCTAGCTCTGCTAGTGCTACTGCTACTATTGCACTGAACGAGATAGTGCCGTCCAGTACACATCGGGGCTCCGGCAGCGCATACTTACAGTTTTGCGCAGTCCCGGTGTCCCCGATGTGACATGCTGCCAGCTCCTCCGTCCCTCCCCCCCCCCCCTCCGAGTGACGTGATGACGTCACATCAGGGAGGCGGCAGGAAATTCAAAGGTACAGTACATGAAATCAGTTTTCTTTCAATGTGCTTCTATGTACTAAATATCGCCAAAATAAATACTCTCTGGTGCCCCAGATGTGCCCATTTGCAGTTACCCTCTCTTCCCTGGTGTGATTTTACAACATCCATCCCACCAGGTTAGAGAGGGTTAACTGCAAATGGGCACATCTGGGGCACCAGAGGCTTGTTCCCACTGGCGAAGCTGGCTGGTGTCACGGCTAAAATAGGTGTCAATGCAGCCGATTGCGCAAAAACGCGGGTGCGAGCGCAAGTGGGAACAAGCCAATTTAAATAAATGGAAGTGGCCGGCCACGCGGCCAGCCTTGCCAGCAGGAAGAAGCCCTTATGGAGGCAGCGTCGCTGTTTTACAGCACATCGCCAGCGTCATTGTTTACTTAAAGGGGGGAGCGTTCATTGTGCCCAGTAGGGTAATTATCGATTAAATTACATGCAGTCACATTTAATGGAGATAAACATCATTCTGTTCAAAAGTCTGCTAATTGATATGTCTTGATATTTTCCCTCTACCTTACGAATCACAAGATCAGGAACTATGGGCTGTTTTACTGGATTAGCGCAGAGGTTTGCCCTTCCAGAGGTTAATGGACTATCTATGTCCAGCTACTTAACATGAATGTAGAAAGAAAAATTAACCTTTACTTTATCATTCAAGGTGCAATGAATGCATTTCAGGCGCTTAAAAACATAAAAGTACAAAACCACTGCCAGAGTACAAAAGCTTATACAGAGAAGGTCCCCTGATCTTTGTTCGTAAGCAGTGGTCTCTCTGCATATCTCCCACCTGCCTCCTTCTCATTGCTAGCTGGGAATTGGTACTAGGGACTAGAACTATATTTATGACTCAGGAAGGGAACATGCTGCACATCTGCTGGAAGACTACTGCTTCCTCTAAAAGTACAAGGCATGTTCTCAGGCTGGCAGGGTACAGGCTTTCCTACTATTGATAGGACTGGTTGTAATATAGTAATTTTCTTTCTCTTTCTCTGTCTTTATATTATATTGGTGTTTGAGGTTCATACGTTGCACTGTGAAAGTATACATGCAGCTAAGAATTACCGTATTTACCAGATATTTGTTTTAATGGAAGATGTTTTATGTACAATTTCAGACAACTTAGTTAAAATGGTAAAATGATTATTGGCAGGGGTGCACATAACTGGTACTCAATAGGGGCCAAAATCTAGCTATGCGGACCTGCATTTTTGTTACAAAGCTCATATGCGTACTAACATCTTGGAGGCGCCCCGTGGGCCGTAGCTATCAGGTGCACCCGAGGAGTCTGGCTGTCAGCCATAGAGGGAATAGATCGGCAGCACAATCGGCATCCCTCCCACATTAAATAGCTGTACAAACAACTTCACTTTATCATGTATACACTACTGTAAAAGTTACATTTTGTAGATTGGCAAAATTATTTTAGTTTTTATTGCTAAATGTATACAATTTATGTTACTTGAATAACCATAAGGAAACATTAATAACTACAAATGGTTGCAGTTAGCGGTGTAAAATTGGGAATATAAATTACCAATCCAAAATAAAAGGTCTTCTAAAGATGTTGGAGATCTGGGGGTTGAATGTAACAGTACAGCTGTGACAGCTGAAATATGACTGTGAAATGTTGACATATGGATTGCAGGTAGTCTTAGGGGTTAGTTACTAACCTAGAAAATCTTGGGGTTGTACTATTGAGGTATGAGATCTGGGGGTTCAAACAGTGTTGTACTGTGAGACTTACATTTGACCCAAAGCCAGCTGGTGACCTGTGGATGGAGACAGCTTATCGGAGGATCAATCAGGAACAGAGAGCTCCATCTGCAGCAGAATCTACCATGTACGAGGACAGTAAGGGAGACAGTGAGGAAGATGGCACTACATATGGGGTGAGTACCAAACACCATCTCCTGGTACTCATATGAGGAGCTCACTAAAAATGTTATTTTTACCGGTTATGAGCAATTGAGATTGTAGAAATTTCAATATGGAATAGAGTTATTTACCTGAGGTTTTTTTCAAATCCATCCTACAACCTAACCTTTGGTCTTGATTGTGACAATCAGGACAAAAAAGGAAATGTTTATCTGTTGTATCTTTCCAGTCATTAGATGTGGTATTTGCATTGGTTTTCTTTTCTTATTTCTAGCTGTTGATCCAGCCATTGACACTCATCCTGTTGTAGTGGGGTCCCATCTCATTTATTATCTATGGAAGGAGAATGTAGCCACCTCTTAGGCCCCCTAACCTCAGACACATGTAGAGACGGTATATCTCTCTGTTGTGAAGATTTTTCCTGGATATAATTTGATTATGATTTAGTGGCTTGTCCTTTTTACATTCACATCCTTCTTTACCAGGTTCCATTTTCTGCTTAGCAATGTTGTTACCTTTGTTTTGTAAATGGAATGTTATGCAAAAATATGTATTGCTATGCTGCACTACCAGCTTTCACATACAGATAGCAGGGGAAATCTAAAAATTATCATCCCAACTTCCAATTCCAATAGCTGTTTTGATATACAGATTACATTACCTTTATCAAAAGCTGCTTCAAATTGGTATGCTAGCACGGATTATGTGATAAATATTGTATGTATTGCAAAGCAGATTTAATGTGTGAAGTTTGTTATTTTCAATCAAATAAAAATATAACAATAAGAATGATGATAAAAGTAATTATACATATATTCTTCCATTGACCTATTACAGATGCAGTACCCCACTATGGTCACTAGATGCTGCCTGCTGACAACAAATCATCAAACATGACAGGCTAAGCCCCACAGTCACATGTATGTACATATCCATGGCATTCCCATGACAGCCATTATTATATTCATGCAATGGGTAATATTGGTGCAAATGGCAAAATACAGCATTGTGGCTATATATTTATAGAGCACCTGTACCTGCTAAAGATGAAGACAGCGGCTCACAACAGTTGTAATATTACCCCTTTAAGCCACAAGGGTGTGCATACGAATGATTATGTAGATGCATCTGGGTTTGTGTAGACTAAACTGCAGGTCTCCTAGCCCATTTGTCACAGCGCTGCAGTCGTGTAGCCAGCTGCGGATCAGAATGAATTACAAAGGCTAATAAACTTTAGTTGACTTTTGCAGTTTACAGATCTGTTTATCATTCTCTATTCTATTTGACAGAAATATTGGCTTTTGTGGACATTCCTATTTTCCTTTATAACAGGTTTCAGCAATCAAAAGTAGTGCTTTGCCCCCTCTTTCATAAAAAAAAATATAGTCTGGAACTGCAAACACATTCACACAGTGCATTACTGTGTGAGGTGTGCATTGCTGGTAAACAACAAGGGGTGTGTAGTGCAAAAAGGGTATTAAACGTGGCTCTCTTTTCCAGTTATTTTTTACAGGTCTCTCCACGGTGGTGGCTGCTGTCATCTCAAGGAGCAGAGAACAAAGAGCAGCAGCCAGCTATCTTGGCTGCTGGCATGCTCTCTCTTCCTTCATCTCTACTCTCTTCTTTCCAGCATGTATACTTGCTGGCAGCCAGGGAGCCGAAAAAGGAGACTAAAGTGCCACATGTGGCTTCGGAGCTGCTGGTTGCAGAACCCTGCCATATAATACACCTTTTGAGGCCACAAATGACAGATACTTAACCCCCCTAGCGCTCTTGCAAGGTCCAGATTTCTGTACCAAAAGCTTCCCAAAATATGTCTAATAGACATTCTGAATATAAAAATGTTACAAACACACAAAAACAATTAATTAAAGGTATCATTTGAATGATAAATTACTTCTTTTGTATGATAGATTTTAAAACCGTATGTATTCATATTTATGTTTTGTTTAATTTATAATAACATTTTAATTCAATTGGAAATATGTACAGGTATCACTGTATCCAGTACAATTTCCTTTGCCACCCTTTCCTTTGCCACCCTCACATCAGGGGAGAGAGGGTTATTTCCAAGGGCACATCTGGGGAATCACACTGAAAACAGTTTTCGTGCAATATACTTTTGAATCTCCCGCCTGGGGGTTCGGGGACATCTGCTTCAGTGCAGATGCCAGTTCAGATGATCGGAGCCACCGGGACAGTGCAGAACGGTGAGTTTGTGCTGCTGTGGCTCTGATCTTCACCAGACGGCACCATCTTGTCCACAGCAGCAACTGACAGGATAGCGCTGGACGAGATGGTGCCGCCAGGAACACTAGAGGGGTTAAAACATGGTGAGGTGTGTCTTTCTAGGTTTGTTATTTAAAATATACAGATGATTAGGCTGTGCCATTTAAACTGAGAATATGCTAAAATAGTAAATAGTACCTCTGAGGAAGATGCATACAATACATTATTGGTAGATTAAAACAGCCACTAATAAGGCTACTAAATAAGGCCCAGTCAAGAAATGTGGGATCCAGTTGTTCTATGGGGCACCTCTGCACCATTTCATATGTAAACTGAATACATACATTTTCTTAGAATTTAGAATTTAGAAGTATCAGCCACCTCCATCTGCTACCAGATTAAACCAAGACTAGAAGATAATGCTAGGAATACCAGACCAGAGAACGGTACATTGTTAGTGAGCAGAAAATTTAACTAATGGACATATAAGACATCATACAGTTACACCCACTGAGACCCTATAAGTATTATCAATGTACAATCATTCATTCATATATAGTATTGAGTGCGAATATTCAAAACGCACATTTTTATTGTGAATATCGTCACTTCCAGAATCCCCCAAGATCTTGAATATAGTGCTATATCTTCATAAACACGAATATTCAAGATTTTTTACATCTGTACCCACTACCGTGCATTGCGGTCCCAATATGTGCATGTACAAGTTCCGGTTTGTGCAAGGAAGGTAATAAATTATTCGTTTTCATGTGTTAGTGTTGATCACGAAAATATGCGAATATCTGCAAAAATCTTTTGTGCAGTGAAGGTAATAATGGCTGTAGATTGTAAATTCTCGAAAAAATTACGATATTTTGCGAATACCAATGCTGCCTGTGCTGCTTGTCATGCACAGGATATTGATGGATATACACTAAACCCTCAACAATACAATGTTTCTCAGGAAACCGGGAAACACATGAGACTATCAAAACCTAAACTCTTTAATATTTTATGAAATCTTGTTGGAACATACAAAATGGCGCTGATCATTAGAGATGGTTGAATTTTTCGACTTGTTAAGCTCGATTTTTGACGATTTCTAGTTAATTGCAAAGCCTCGTAAAATGGTATCATCACCAAACTTGCTGGAGATGTAGGGAAGGGTAGTGGGAACATTTGAAAAAAAAAGTTTTGCTTTAGCACATGTAGTTTTTGCATAAATTAAGTTAATTTTGAAAAAAAAATACGAAATTTTGACATGATTTTGAACTAAATTCATGCAAAAACTATTTGTGTTAGAGACATACTTCTTTTTTGTAGTGTACCCCCAACCCTTCTGTACATCTCCAGCAAGTTTGGTGATGATAGCATGTTCAGGGGCTTTGCAATTAACTAGAAATCGTCAAAATGGTGGAATTTGTTAAAAAAAATTCCACCATCTCTACTGATGACCTTCAAGTGAATTATCACATTGCATGGGAATATTGGCTTAGTGAGTTCACTCTGAAAACCCCAAATCATGCATGAGGAAACTCAGAAAGCATACTCTAAACCTCTTAGGTAATTCTATCACCCGATTCATACATGTGCTCAACAATGATTTATTTACATGTGAATTCTAGATTGTTATCATTGTACATTGTCTCTCATTATATATTCTGATGGTGTATACAAACCTGCAACACAATACAAGCTATATGGACTTCTCAATACAGTTATCCCCTGCTTAGGATGCCATTAGAGCCGTTTTTATCTATCAATTCAGATGTAACTTGAAATGGATTTCGCTAATGGTTGTGTAACTCAGAACTGATGCCATTAAACGATATGTATATATGTCATTTAGTGACATGTAATTTGAAATCATCATTCATTTATATATGGCTCTAGATGTAGGTCGCTCAGTGTGCAGTTACCGCCGAATAAATGTACCAGACGTAGACAGATGAATCCAAATCTAAATGAATGTCTCTGACACTTTTAATTTTCACACCGTGTTGTTTCCTCGGATGTGTTTCATATAGGTAAATAATTGTTTTTTTCTGCAATATTTGTAGGCCTCAGGATTCTGTCTGTTGCTATGTAAAACACTGTCCCTATTATTATTCATTCTGCTTAAAATGACTGGTAAAAAAGTTACCCATAAGAAGATAATAAATTACTTTTATTAGAAGTGAATTACATTGATTGTTATTATTTTGAAATTCAGGCATGTTATATATGTTTTAAGGACATCTAGGTATATGTTAGATTTCTTCACATTACTACACACGGAAGCACTTGTATCTGATGCAATGCTACCTATAATAACTAGCCTTGTATTTTCATGGCGTTCTCTGATCCCCTTGTGCCCTCTCATTTCCTGTCCCCCCACTGTGTATCTGGCTATGAATTGCATTTCCCATGATTACTTGTTACTTGGGGAATAAACATAAAGTTTGTCTACTAACTTGTTCAGCACTACTTTAAGGCCCTTTCACATTAGCTGCGCTTGCAGTTGTGTTTTTTGCAGATAATGTACACGGTAGCGGTAACTCTACCGTGGCCACTAACTGAGCCGGTAACCGGCACAAAAATGCATTGCACAATGCAATTGTTTGGGAAATTCTTGCGTACAATTGTTTGGGAAATTCTTGCGTACAATTGTTTGGGAAATGCTTGCATACAATTGTTTGGGAAATGCTTGCGCTGGACCTGCAAAGAGTGCGACCTGCTGGGCGTTTTCATTAACAAGCAGCATTGCAACCTGTTACCTTGCAGTGACCCTAGCTGCCCTGCACTGTGGTACTGTACGCAACACAGATTGTGTGAATGAACCCGTAAGGACTAGGCTACAAAATTGCCTCTTAACTTCTTGTTATCTTACTTTTTTCTTTTTAAATGGGGGTAGGGTAATGATCAGCCACAATGTAATCATTAATTCTTGTGTCTCACCCCTTTTGGTTATATATGATAAAGAAAGGAAAAAATGGCAGCCTTTCAGACTGAAATGACTGACATGGGGCTTTACTGACACGTAATCTTTCAAGGCTTTGTTTTCTAAAACTTCAAATTTTATTTGTTACATAATTAAAAAGCATTGTAATACATTTTACAGAGATAGTGTACATGATTTTAAGTTATAAAACGAGGATTGTCACAATAGTTACGGCGTTTGCAACAAGATGGTATCGGTTGTCCCTAGTGACACATTGTCACCCTCCAACCTCCTTACTTTTTTCTTTAAATAGGGATTATGAGGAGACATGGCTGCAGAGCTTGAAAGGTGATACTAAAAAATCAAAACAGTTGTTCTCAACATTTTAAGATCCACGACCCTTGACTTAACATTGCAAAGTGTCACTTCCTGTATTTGGAATGGGAAAGTGCCACTTCCACGTACCAATTTCTCACCCTGCTTGTGCAGATGATGTGTGAGATGAGAAATTAGGAGGGAGAGTAACGCCCCATCCCTCCTCTCCCTCTAAACTTCCCATCCTGATTGTGGGCATCAGCACTGCTGCTTGTTATGATGCGTTCAGTGAAAGTGGTCACCCCTGTGAAATGGTCGTTTGACCTACAGGTTGTAAATCACTACCTTAAAACAATTGTAATATGAAAAACCTTAATAAATATCAGTTTAAATATCATGCAAGAAAAACAAATATGGGGTAGGAATTTTAAATTATCTAGTGCCACATCCCAGTTGAATCTAACAATACACCACTATGGTCTTCATTTCCCCATTGGTGGAGTAGTGTATGATTTCATGCAGAACAACACCTGCTGGCTATGTCTATGAAATCTGACCATAACCACTAAATGGATAGAATGGAATTCTAACAGGCTACACTAATGGTAGCCATACACGGGTACATTCCTGCCTGATTTCCCACAGAGCCACCACTAGGCCATTGGCTGGAATGCATACGGCGGTCACTCGGCTGAAAATAGTTGCGCCCACCTGGCGAGATGGACCTGGAATCTCTGGCATGTTGGATCGCATGGTGATCTGACATGTTGGTAGATTCCCTCAGAGTCAATTCTCTGAGGGGCCGATGTCATCACCTTGCAATCGATTCCTCATCTATTGAGGGAGAATCTGCACGTCTATGGCTAATTTTAGGCTGGTGTGATGGAACTTTTTATTCTTGCCATGTAACAGAACATACAAGGGATTTATGAATCCTCTGTATAAAATTACTGTTATATGGATCAAGTGGACATTTAAATAAAACATTGGATGTCTAAAATCTTATACCTGGACAATAATTTTTAGAGGCCAGGTATTATAAGATTACCATTGTAGTATTCAGTAATAGATACTTCTAAAATGTACTGGTTTTACCATAATTTTTCCTATACTTAGTGCTTTAGCATGCATATAGAGAAGTTCTAACATTTAAACCAGGTAAATAAACAATGAACTTCTTACAACAATCCTGGAAAACTACACAACAGAACATTTATGGAGTTTTGCCTTTCAACTTTACCCATTGCAGGTCTGTAAAATGAAATGAATTGTGATTCATTGCCTGGACTGGCACACAAAGCTGGCAGATACCAATACCAGAGATTGATGGTGTCATCCTGTTAGACCAAGGTATGTTAGATGTTAAAGGGATTACCATTGATGCCATTATAAAGGAAAAACAATTTTAAAATCTTGTGACAGACACATATGCCAATGCTTTTCATCATGATCTATTCCCATCTCATCGTGGCATTGTGCCTGCAGAAGCAAAAGCCATATGTAGTTTGTTTTCTGAGGGGATCACAGACACATTGCTCTTCTAATACCGGGTAAAGAAACAAATACTTTTCTAATATATAGATAATATATTTATGTACAGCTAAGTAAAAAAAAATTACAAGTAAACTTTTATTTCTTTAGTAGAAGTTTCATTCTCTGTTTTTTTTCTATGAAGAAGGATGATATGTTCTATGTTCTGTACCTGTACAGAAAGAAATATATATATACAGTAGACACATTATAGACTCACTTCTTGCCAATCGCTGACATAATGTAAATATATTTCATACAACTACATCTTATTTAGTTAAAGACAGTTCCAGGATATAATTGATAGTAAGCAATGTACTGCTAATGACAAAATCAGAAAAACCGGCAACTCTGGTAATGTAGAAAAGTTACCTTAATGTGTTTTGCAAGCCAAAGATGCTTTCCTAGTTTTGGATAAAGTGAATCAGAATTACAACTGCTGTCAGATTGTTACTGCTATTTGGGGCCATTTCTAAAATGTACCCTCATTCTGTAGTGACCCGAGAAAGGGCCACCAAACTGTACATATTGCACTCTGTATTTATGTTGTATAGTGCTGTATTATAGTTGGTGGATGTCCCTTCAAGGGCTACACTTGTTGTTTACAAGTTGCTGGAACCCTCTTTCAAGGACAGGGTTAATAGCTTTTTCCGATCTCTGGCTCTTCCTCCAAAATGTAACTATTCTGATCTGCCCAATTACAGGCCTTAAGCCAGCCCCCTAGAACATTCTGGGCTTTTCTGTTGATGCTTCCCTGAAGACCTGCAGCTCCCTTAGTCGTGTCCCCAGCCAAGTAGCCCTGGGTGAGGTGAGGCTATTCCACAGTGTGACGCCCTGACTGGATCTTGGGAATAAACGTTGAATATCAATACATACTTTTCTGACAAATTTTATTGCAGTAGAGACTAAAAACCTAAAATATACACTTAAGGTGGAATTATGTGTGATCTCCTGCAAGCAGTACTCCTGTAGCTACAGGACGATTTAAAGATAATTTAAGCATGGACCGAAAGAAGTCTGTGGTGGTTGAGCTTGGTTTTTTTTTATCCTGGAGGGGGAAAGCACGAGTTCCAAGAGAACTCATGGAAAAGCACATGGCCAATTTGACCAGCTGATTAGGCTGATCTTTATTATTTGGTTGTCAGGGTTATGATTATATCCCAAACATACCTGTCAAGTGACATCAATTCCTGTCAGTGTTGGCGCTATGGGCAGGCCATGGGGGGCCTAGTCCACCCATTCAGGTTGGTGCCCCCTACCCACACTAAATTACGTGTAAGATATAGGAGTGCCCCCCCCCCGATCACTTGTGCCCTTCCTTGCTCCCTGCTACTGCCGTTTTGGTGCCGACCCTGATTCGGGTATTTGGACACTTCCGCCTTCCAAATACAGGAACTGACGTCTCCGACATCACTTCTGGCACTGGGAGGTTTACTGTCCCCTCCCTCCTATTTACCAACTGGCTATCTTAGTAGGGAGGGGGCGTTACGCTGCCTCCTAACTTCCCACCTCCCATATTATCTGCACAAGCAGGGTTCGAACTTAGGAAGGAGAGTAATGCCCCCTTTCTCCTAAGTTACCCCGATTTTAAAATCTTTGGAAATGTCCGTGATTTATAAAAATCATGATTTGGACAAAACTGGAGGGTTGACAGGTATGGTCCCAAATCCTACATGGTAGGTGTCCTGTTACAACAACCACACTGCTCTGTTCAGCAATTCCAAATATGGTGTGGTACAATGGTATAGTTAGCTGTCAATCAGCTGCCAACTAACCCCCATTTTCTCCCTATGGACAACTGCTCAACTAACACGCCATGCCAACTTGCAATCCTTTCCTGTATTACTATAAGAGCTTGTCCCCACTTGCACGGCCGGCTACGGGCGACATGGTTTTGAACTGCAAGGACGGCCGCCTCCATTTATTTTGATAGCCGAGTCCCCACCCCACTTAGGCAGGTGGCCATGGTCGCACCCATAGTCATCAATTAGACACGGCCAAAAATCGTGTGTGGACGTGATTTTAAACCATGTCCATTAATTCTCTATGGACGCGATCCGATACAATAACTCAAGCTCACTGCAATATGGAATGAGATCATAAAGGATTGCAATTGACTTTTGCCAGAATGTGCTGACTATTTATAATAGTGGGAGGTTTTCATGTGTGACACACTGAACCTGAGTTCTCAGGTTGGAAAACCTTATTTTATGCTATTGCTGCAAAAGGTTTAATATATTTCATGCTCTGTAGTTCAGGACATCAATATTTAAAAGGCCACAAGAACCTGAAATGTATGGAAATTATCTGAATTACAAAGCAGACAATACATTACATTTGTTTAGGTGGATTATGTAGCCTAGATATTTCATGACCTGAAGGGTGGATAGACTTAAATGGTGATATGAAAAGTGAATTATTTTATTCAGTTTGTAGAGGCAGCTCATAGTAAAAGAAAGAAAGTGTTACGACCTCAAAACATTGAATATCATATATTACATCTTACCGGTCTTAAGATGCTTTTGATCCTTTAATCCATCCAGTGACCAATATATTTTTTTAATGATGATGGATGAAGCAATGTAGCCAACCTCTGTCATCCTATGGAGATGGTAGTGTTAAGGTGGGCCTATAAGGGTCAATACCTATTCAATTGATGAACCCTTGATTGATGATGACGTCACCACGCTGAGCTTTATCCAATAAACAGGGAATCCTGTTTGATACTTTTGATGGGGACCACCATCCAAATTAATGACAGTCGAACAGGGTTTACCAACATGTTGGTTGCCTGTTAGACTGATAGAAATTTCAAAAATCCTAAAGCTAGGCATACACGGTTTGATTTTAGCGTTCGATCGAACTTAAATCGTATATTGCACACATGGTTCGATCTGCGAAAATTGTTCGGTACCGATCAAAACATGGATCAAAAAGTGATCGGACATTTTGGCGATCATAAAATGATCGAACAAGAAAGAGAAAACTCCTGTTTTGATGGCAGAAACAGACTGCGTCATATATGAATTTTCAAGTTTTTATTTTTTAAAAGGTATCTTAACTGCTAGCACTCTTCTTCCCTGGATTGAATGGGTATTGGCTCGTGTATGCCCACCTTAAAGCAGGGTACAGACGTAAAGATATGGGCCAGATCAATGGCCGTTTTAAGCACCGTGCACGCTCACGGCCATCTATCTGGCCTATATGATATGCAGCCATGGCTGTTTTCGAGCGGGACCACCGCTCTTGGATGCTTTAGATCCTTTGATCCATCCAGTGACCAATAAAGTAATTTAATGATGATGGATGAAGCAATGTAGCCAACCTGTCATCCTATGGAGATGGTAGTGTAAAGCAGGGTACAGACGGCTCAACATTTGCTGTAGTCCGATATCGGCAGAGCTGGGGAGACAGCTCTGCTCCCTCCCCAGCTCAGCCGATACTTTACATGGAGACCCGCGGTTTCCATATAAAGCATCGCACATCGGCCGTATTTAACGGTAATGTTCGATATGGCTGTTTTCGAGCGGGATTGATTGGTCCCACTCGAAAACAGCGATGGCCGCATATGATATGGGCCAAATAGATGGCCCATGGGCCAAATCGATCTGGCCCATATCTTCATGTCTGTAAACTGCTTTAAGGTGGTAATACATGGGTAAATTTTTTCGTTCGATAGACTCAAAAAGATTTTTTAATCGTTCAAACGAAAATCTAAAACGGAACAAAGATTTCGTTTAACCAACATTGAACAAAAGTAAACGATATCGAACAAAAAATCTTTTGAAAGCTGATCAGACATGATGGTAAATTTTCATCTATCTTGTAAAAAACAAATGTAAATTGAGCGTACCATCTTTTCTATCGATATTTTTTGTTCGATCTAATCCATTTGAATGAAGCTATTTCTTGTTCAAAAATCAAACAAAATTTAGTTCGAGAACCGTCAAGCGAAATTGAATTAGGTCAAACGGAAATACAGTGTATACATTCGATATAGGCACAATCGATATTCAATAAAAATATCGACTATCCTGTTCGAATTTATCTTCATCTATACGAGCATTCCCACCTTCCCAAATTCCCAGCATTCCCAAACCATAAGAAGCAAAGTGTGTCTTCTGATAAGGGAATACGTTGAAATTAAATCAACATGAGTGTAGAATATGGTGATCTGTCTCAAGCTCCCTGATGCCCATTATAATACATAAAGGTGGACACAGTATGAGGAACTAACTGAGGATCTGAGGAACTAACACTATTACTAATATAAGACCTTCATTGAATAGATCTCTGCAACACCATCCATTAAATGTTCTATAGCCGGTACAAAAGTCGTAGAACACAGGGAAATGTCTAGCTTGAGCCAGATGAGTCCAAAGCTGTCTTCTCACTCTTGTCATTCGCCATACTTATTGCTTGTCCTTCTCCTTCTATTGTCTTCCATTTCTTTCTATACAGAGTGAAATGTGAATGGTGCCGTGATAGCTCCCCCTCACCCTGTGGACATTTAAACAACCCAAAAAAGAATCCTGTCAATTAGGTTGGTGGAAGTCAAAGATTCAGCATGCCTGGCTGAATGGGATGAAACAAACAGAAAGGCGGGTTAATGTTTGAGACCAGTCAGAGAAGGTGACAGTAATTGTATGAATTAAACTTTACGTCCACGTGCACACACAATGGACACAGATGTGGGACCCAGTGATTTGGCCTTTAATAGTTTGTGTAATCTTAAGAATTTTATTCATTGCTCTGGAAGACAGCAGTATAACAGCTGCAGTAATTCATTGATGTTCCTTCAAAGCAGTCTATGAACAGTTTTGTGTTGTACTATTTACAGATGTACATGCCATACGTTTTTTAGTAGTAGTAGTAGGATGGCATCATTCATTAGCAAGATAGTCTCTATTGTATATGAGCTTTCAACAAATATTATTGTCATATATATACTGTTTGGTGCATCATCAGGATTCCAAAATATTTAGTCTGCCTAGTTTAGCCCTTTAATGTAGAGTTGGTGCATACTAGATACTAAAGGGTATAGGTAAATAATTGTAATCTCCCTGATACTAAATGTTACCTGGATTGCTGGTGTGCATCCACCATATTTATTCTTCATACTAACCGTATACCGGCAACATACACCTTAGCGCTAATGTTATGCTGACATGCATGTTGCCAGTATACATATGCGTTACCGCATGGATTAAGTCACTTTTTATCATACTAGTGTATGAGAAACACTTGTGCTGCTGTAACAAAATGTGTACACCAGCGTATTATACATTAATGCACTGCATTGAGCGTTAATGCATAATGCATTGCATGCAAGTGTAAATTTTAGAGCAGGTTTCCTATGGAAATCTGTCTACCATGCATTAAGGCTAAAGCAGCATACACACATGTAGATATGAGCCAGATCGATGGCCGATTCGAGCGCCGTGCACGCTCACGGCCATCTATCTGGCCCATATCATATGTTTTCAAGCTATTTTCGAGCTGTCTCTCCAGCTCCTCCGATATTTGACAGCAGCGTGATGTGCAGCGTGATGTGGACCCTTTCACATTGTTGCCTATGTGGCTGTGATTTCAGGGCCGTAACAGACGCAGTAGTTGTAATGTTACTGTGGCCGTTAAAGGCCTCTGTTACCACCAAAAATGCTGGTCCATTATGCCTTAACATAGACGCAAAGGTAGGGCAAGTGTGGGGGAAACTCTGAATGAACTGGGCTTGCACAAACTAACCTACTAAAGTTGATCCTGTTGCGATTCTTAGTTGTGGTGGACCCGCTCATTGATTCAGGAACCGCCCCTTTGGTGTCACCGCAGACGACGGCCTCCATGTTCATAGAGGGGTGTCAATATCCCAGCACACATCGCCGACATCACTGATGACCCCCGCAAGGGCAAGGAAAACAGTGCAGTACGGGCTGACTGCTAGGGGCTTTAAAAAAGCTCATCAAAAGTCATCATGACATTACACCCTTATGCACTGCCCCACTGCAAATGTTTAATTTTTTTCTCAAATTTGGACAGTGCAAATAGTAATATCTATATTGGGGTTGCAAGCAAGCAAGTAGTCTATTGTATACAGTGCTTTTCTGAATTTATTGTATTGTATTGAAAAGGAATAATTTTTTAACAGAAATGTCACCCAAGTGGGTTTAAAAATAATTTGAATGGTTGCAATTCATCTATTACGCTAAGGACAGACAGATTTCGTTCCATTTTCCATTCTGAGAAGTCCTCCGATCCATGGCAGCCCTATGAGTGGTCCCGTTATTGAAAGACTTCACTGGAAGCATTCATAATATAAATTGGCTTGTTTGCTGAGCTAGGTTTAACAGCAGTGGGTACATTATAGAGCGAATGGTGTCATGATCACAATTTGTCAAATGTGGAGAGAATGTCAATAACAGTGCACAAACCTTTGCTCTCATACTCACCAGTCCTGCTGGCCTAAAGAATAAATGAAACTCCATGGAACATACAATCTGTACACCCCACAGAGAAGGACTGCTGGCTCTGCAGGGAAAGTATTCTCACAGCCAGCCAGCAGTAAATGCTGCAATACAACTAGGAGCCATCAGTACACCATGAACTGTATAAGCAAGAGCAATAGGAAAGTGTAATAGTATGATGACCTGGGATTACACAAATAGGACTGCATCCTCACTATTTATTTTATGGTAAATCTACACCCCAAAACAAATTAAAATGTATAGCAGCTTACCAGTCCTTAGATGTGGTATCTGCATTAGACTGTTTTCCTTCATTTTCACATGCTTCATTTATAAAGTGAGGAAAATTATCTCCACCTGCCGATTCATCAAACAGGTTGCTGGTCCAAACAGCTGACCCATAACCAGGGTCAACTGATGTCCACCAACCCAAAGAGTAACTGACAACTATACTTACAAGAACTCTTTCTGACCTCCGAATATAGTCTCTTGACAGCTCCTCTAACAGTTCTTTCCCCCTGCTTATTGTCTTTTTTATCCTTAAAACATTTTTTTATGTTGGACTCTCACATTGGGGGAGCACCTACAATCTCAAATCATACTTTTATAAATAACTACTGTAACATCATGCTGTTCATTGCCTGCTCTTTATCCATTGCATTTATGGGGGCACAGTTGTCATACAAGCTATACTACAAATATGTCTGCCCCTAGACAGCACAAGGTGAGTTTATGGGGATGACTTGCCTGTGGTTCTCTATAGGCTACAATTACGGCAAGGTTAATATGTTTTTATGTGCTTTCCTAAAATGTTTTTAGGAGAAACTAAAGCAACCTCCTCCTCAAAGTCCTGCTAAGCTGCAATATACTATGTTTTTGTTTTTGGTTGTAGATACAGTTAAAGTCCCATGTGCTCTCCATTGGGTAGTGAATTTAAACTGACGAATAGGAGTCGGCTCCAGAGCACCAGGAGCGGGCAGGCATGTGCGGCCATTGGGGGGGGGGGCACGCCTACATCTTGGATGGACGGCTGCATGGGTAGGGGACCCTAATAGAGTGGGCATGCCGACCTGACTGGGCGGGCCTGGCCCCCTATGGCCTGCCCATAGTGCTGGCACTGATAAACAGTGTTGTCTTGTGTTGCTTGTAAACATAACAACAACCAAACTTGTTTATTCAGCAAAGCTACATTAAACCATTGTCATTATATATCTTTGGAGAGTGCCAGGTGATCCTGCCACAAATCTATTGAGCTCATACCGGCAGCAAGATGATAATGTACAGAACACATTATGGGGATAAGGAGACAAAGATGTTGGGTCCTGATATATTACTTATACTATGTGGGCCACAATGGATTTTTACCCCCTTGGGTTTCCTGCCAAACCCATGCTGTCCAGTGCTGACCTGTTAAATTGCACTGGCATGAGCTGGGTTTGTCAGGCAGAGATCGAATAATTTTCACATAATTGTTTGTTTCAAACATTATTATATTCAGGATGTCTACTAGACCCTTGTACGGACATATTTTGAGAAGTTATAGGCCTGCAACATAGTAAAAGTCTATGGTGCGCTTTTGGTACAGGAATCTGGACCTCAGCAGAGTGCTTAGGAGGTTAAAATTGACAGAGAGGTCGAACAAAGAACCTGCAAAGGCTGTGAAGTTCCAAGTCCTCCCACCCAAAATTATACTGCCAGGGAGATACAAAAATATATGAAATTATATAAGAAGGCTTTGGATAATCAACTTAAACATTCTGTTGCAAACATGGGAAAACAACAGCCTCTAGAAAGAGACCATAACAATCTTCCTCTAGGCATTATCTCATCTTTTTGAAAAGGGAAGACAGAGCATCTTGACTCCAAGGTGACAAAGGGCCGCATTCAAAAAGTAAAGCTGGCCATACACCTTTAGATCTCTCTGTCAGATATCCTTTAGATCTACTAACAACTATGTAGTGCCGGGTCCTCTGTGATCGAACACAGGTAGACTTGATTGTTTAGAAAGTCCCTCATATCACATGGTTTTGGAGGACATCTAAAGGAAATCTGACAGAGAAATCTAAAGGTGTATTGGGGCCCTAAACGGGCCATATATGGTCCATAGTTTGGCCCATATCTGTCCTGGCCCAAAAAATCTACACAGAACACCACATGCTGCATGGATAGAGGATCCAGTGATGCAAATCCATGCCTGAGGTTTGCAGTTACCAGTTACAGTATCTGGTAATGCATCCACGATAAGTTATGACACAGATATAATGAAAGTTTGTGCATTTACCATTTGTTTAAAATAGATGAATCCATAGTAAACTGAAATTCTTCTCTTATGTACATTACAATAGAGAAAAAAAGTGTGGTAATACCTTGAAGATATTTCCAGGTTTATTTCATATTCTAGACCAGTGTTTTCCAACCGCATCCTCACAGAACCGGTCCGTGTATAACACGGATCGGCTGTATAAGTAAGACTTATACAGCCGATCCGTGTTATACACGGATCGGCTCTGTGAGGATGTGGTTGCTTAGCAACACGCGTCCCCACAGACCAGGGGTGGTGTTTTTGCTCTGCTGGTATGCATCTGCGTTCCAGCGGGGCATCTGCGTTCCAGCGGGACACCTGCTGATGACATACTTCTGTCGGGGACCGGAAGTGCGCCGCGATTATGCGTATCGTCGGTGCCCTTTTTTCATGAAACAGGTGTGCCTTTGCCTAAAAAGGTTGAAAAACACTGTTCTAGACATCTGAAGCCACATAGCTGTTCAGATTAAATGACCAAAGAGTTTAGAGTATTAATTTTAAAACAAATATGTAAATATTCACATTAATTATCCAGTAATGTAGGAAGCAAGTTCCCTTTTACCTTACATGCCCAGTCCTGTGTAGATCCTATCATAATAACATAATGGAGTTGCTGATTATACACAGTAGTCATTTTTAACGGCTGCTGTAAAAATATTAATCAACTAACAGTGTTTATAAGCAATGCTCAGATACAGGACAGAGACATACAAGGTAACACTGTAACTTTTGTATCTACTCTGTTAATACACAGCTTACAGGGATAAACTTTTATCTGCAGATGTCTAGTGTTGAGCGGCATATGGTTCAAGTTCGCGTAATTTTGCGAATATATTAAACAACATTCAAAATTCGTTAAATTCAAATTGACTGTATTCTATTGCCTTACATCGCGCGTAGCTGTTCACAATTATACGCAAAGATTTACAGTTGTACAGCTTCTCTTCATTATTCTGTGATCTTAGCCAGTACGAGCACTGTGCGTATCGCGCATATCCATTCACAATGCGCACAAATATGTGCGATGTACGCCGGTAAACAATGTTGAAGCATAATATGACGAATATTCGCTATTGCGTATATCAGTGCGCATATTCGCAAAATATTGTGAATTCTCGAATGTCGGATATTCGTCGAATATATTAGAATTCCAAATATTCTCGCTCAACACTACAGATGACCTCAGTTACAGCAACCTATCATTGGGCCTCACTTTACCTTAATTTACTCCATTTACTTCTCCCCTTAAAATTACCCTTTGGGGTTTTTGAACCATTATATTTTTTTATACATTTTTACTTCATACATTTCACTCACAAAAACAATTAAGCCTTCATTTCTTTTTAACATAACTAAGCAATGTTTTGATTATAGTGTATCACAAGCAGATACTTAAGAATAACATTTCACCTTGTAATTTACAGTAAAGCAGGGTACAGACGTGAAGATATGGGCCAAATCAATGGCTGTTTCGAGCGCCGTGCGCGCTCACGGCCATCTATCTGACCCATATAATCTGCGCCCACCGCTGTTTTCGAGTGGGAAAAATCAATCCCACTCGAAAACAGACTTATCGGACATGACCGCAATTACGGCCGATGTACGATGGTGTGCATAGAGACTGCTGGTCTCCAAGCAAAGCTTCAGCTGAGCCAGGGAGAGAGCAGAGCCGTCTCTCCCCAGCTCCTCCGATATCTGACAGCAGAGTGATGACGTGATCACGCTGCTGCAGGGTACATTGGACGGCTCGAATATCGAGCCGTCTGTACCCTGCTTTACACTATATCCTAGTGTTACTGTAAATTACAAGGTGACAAGGTAGAAAGGAAGTAAATGTTTTTAGGTATGCTATCATTTTTTCTATGTATTAGCTTACAGATGTAAATCATTTTTGAAAGATGGCATAACAAAAAGAAAAGCCTCATTTGCGGGAAAAATGAATGTGTTAAACTTGCCATAGACATCTCGATTTTGTTTAAGTGATCATGGTCTGCAATTCCAAATAGGAAATCGATCGCACAGTGTACCGTATTGCGTTATTGATTAATCGCCGATCCCTCTCAACGATCGATCATCAGGACAGTGAGCAATCAACCGTTCTCCACCTTATAGATCAGAAATGTTGTAATGTGGGTTGGACGCCAACAGGTTGAACGATAGGAACAATCGCATGTCTCCATTAACATTCTGTGATTCCCAAGCGATCAACAAAATTTTACAGAATACAGTTTGCAATTGTACATTTTGTGCAAGCAACGATTTCTGTGCGATGAATCTCACAGGAATCGCATGTAAAATCGAGATGTCTATTGCCAGCTATAGTAATGACACAACAGACCCATAGAAGAAATTTAAAACTTGCTCTCTCGCTGTATGGGAGAGCTGAATTGGTTAAAAAATGGACATTACTTTCTAGCACCAGGTTATCCTTTATAATATATTTATTATCATGCTGAAAATTCTCTGTTTACACTATTTTCTAAAAACCATATATATATATATATATATATATATAGAAACCAAAACTATTTCTTTTTTCATTTTCAGATATTCATATTGTCTAAAATAAATCCGCACACAATAAGGCATTGAAAGTAATATTTAAGTGATTAGACATTGTCAAAGCGCATTTCTATTGAACATAACAGATAAAATCTATGAACAACCCATAAACAGGCCATCATATACCTTATCAGAACAGCAGTACAATCTGCTGGAAGAGGGAAATGACAGTCTTCGTGCAATACGTCACTTCTACCACCAGAGGGCGCACCGACCCCTTTTATCCAGCCAGTAACCTAATTGCAGCAGTCAGCAATACGATGTAATTAGTTTTTATGTATATATTATTTGATCATGAAAATATTCTCTTCTTACCAAATAGTACATGAAGCATGTGATATGTGTTAAAAGAGTTAATTTTGTATTATCTCTTAGAGTGCATCCCCCATTCTTTCTTCCATTATTGTTGCAGCCACTGAAAATGCAGGCAATGTAAGCAATGTTAAATCTAATTTTTCTGTGCAAAACCTAATTAGCCATTTAAAAAAAAAGGTTAACGCCAGCGCCTGAGACGGTTTTTGTTTAATAATCCCATTACTGACGGCTCATCATGTATAAAATGGTGCAGTAGGATGCAAAATTCCCACTTGTTTTAAGTGTATCTTGAAGAAATGTATAGAAAAATGTTGTGTAGCAGAGCAGAGGGCTGTGTGCGGAGGAGAGGGCGCTCACCTGAACTGTAAGTACATGGAACTGAGCTTTCTACTGCATAGCACTGCTGGGCTCCTGAGAATTGGGCTGTGTGCTGGGCTCCTGACATTTGGGTTATTGCTCCTGAGACTGGGGCTCTGTGCTGGGTTCCTGAGACATGGGCTCTGTGCTGGGTGCCATGGGAATTGGACTCTGCTCTAGGTTCTTGATAACTGGGAACGCTGTTGGGCTTCTGAGAACTGGGCTATGCCCTGGGCTCCTGAAAACTTGGCTATGCCCTGGGCTTCTGGGAATTGGGGTATGCCATGGGCTGCTTGGAATTGGGGTATGCCATGGGCTGATGGAATTGGGGTATGCCAAGGGGCTTCTTGAAATCGGGATATGCCATGGGCTCCTTGGAGATGGAATATGCCATGGGCTCCTTTGAAATGAAGTATGCTATGGGCTCCTTGGTTTTGGAGTATACCATGGGCTCCTTGGACTTATGGGCTTCTAGAATTGCCCTCTGAGAACTTGTTGTTGTTGGGTTCTTGGGATTTCTGCCTCTGCTCTTGGCTTCTGAGATTTGGGTTCATTATGGGCTCCTAAGAATGGGGCTTCTGAGCTCTGGGGTTGTGGACTATAAAGCTCTGCACAGGGCTCCAGTCTATGGAGACCAGGCATTGTGTTCTGGTGGACCAGCTCAGGTTCTGCTCGCCCACTTCCCATGTACATTGCCTGTTCCTTACCTCCCATCCCTGGAGACCCAGCTCCTGGCACTTACTCATATTCTGCATTCAGGGCTCATTATTGGGCGAATTGCTGCCCACTGTGAGACGGCTCCTTCATAATTAAAAATTCAAGTAAGGCAGCAATAAAGTTATTAATAATCTCGCGTCACATAGTCGCTCCATACTGTAGCATTGGCTGTGTTATTTATGCAAATGATCCTACAAATGAGTAAAATACATGGAATCACATACTGATGGATCATGTGTACATGTATAGATAGATAGATAGATAGATAGATAGATAGATAGATAGATAGATAGATAGAT
>CM070032.1:200190742-200212938 GCA_036250615.1 Ptychadena robeensis
ATATATATATTTTATATATTATATTTTTTTTACTTATAATATACAATAAATACAATGTATATCAGGATTCTTCTGGGGATGTAGTATACTGTATGGATGATTTCAGATACTTATAGATATTATCAGGATGACATGATTTCAGTGTACACACTGCGATGTTGTGTGTGTGTGTATTCCTCGTGTACGGTGATTGTGTGTCAGCGGCACCGCACCCGGCAATCCCGAGCGATGTATAGCGTAGCTGCTGTTGTCGTTGAACTGAGATAACACGATGATAATAACTACAACGAAAATAATAGTAATAATAATAATAACGGCAATAATAGTAATATTAGTAATCATAATCAAATGGTACATTTCGTTTTTAAGCTAAGTTTACTATTTTTTATGCCGAAAGTAAAAAGCATTAAATAAAAAATAATCACAATAATAAATCGATGGCACTGAAATACTTCTACATACATTAGTATTAGTGGTGTGTTATTGTTGTCATTATTTGTGTAACGTTTTGCCGTGATCGCCCAGTTGCAATGCGATTCATCTGACAACAGCCTGGAAATTCGTTATTTGAAGATCAAATTATTAATATTATTATTACATAATTTATACTACTAATATTTATTGTATAATATAAACCTTATTTATATAAATATATATATATATATTTTTATATATATATAAAATATATATTTTTTTTATTATGAACTAATGTCATGGGATACTTGTCCAGTTGCTGACATGCAACTCCATGGTCACATTTACCATGGAGGATGTACATTGATAGTATAGCCGGCAAATTAACCATATTATCCTATATATTATGCAGTATAAATTGCAAAAATAAGGTAAATATTACAAAAGATATTCTTCCACCGTAATTATTTATCCTCCTGCCTATAATATCAAAAGGAATGTTTTCCTTCTACCTATATTCTACTTTTATTATAAACTACGTATATTATATATGTTGTCCTTTTACCTTTTATAATGAATTTTATCCTCCTGCCTTAAATATGAATAAATATGAATACTATTCTCCTTCCTATAGTACACATGTTGTCCTTTTACCGTTATTGTTATTCTCCTTAATATTGTATGAATATTATTCTCCTGAATACAAACATATATGGTGTCCTTCTATTTTTTTTATAAATGCTATTCTTGTAATATATATATTATCCTCCTCCCTTCATTATCTATAGTGTAATTTTACCTTTTTTATAAATGTTATCCTCCTGCCTGTATTGTATATGGTGTCCTTCTATTTTTTATTATGTCATCCTCCTGCCTATAATATGGATATCATCCACCTTCCCCTATATTACATATGTTGTCCTTTTACCTATATCATTATTATTAGTATTATTATTATTATTATTATTATTATTATTATTATTATTATTATTATCATCCTGCCTATAATATGTTGTCCTGTTTCCTATATATTAATATTATCCTTCTGACTATAATATGAATCTGATCATTTTACCTATAACATGGATGGTTCTACCATCCTCTTCCTTAGGGGTTTCAGCCCTCTTATGTAAAAATATATATATATACTACACAGATAAAATCATGTCATCTTTGCTAGGACACCTACAATGGTGAGCTTTATATGTGATCAAATAATTCATATTTAAATGTTTAGCTTAAAGGGAATTAAAATAGAGCAGTTGCCATCTGGTGATTTTTAAGAAAAGGGTTTTAGTGTTAGGATGCTGATCCTGGCCTCTCTCCTGGCCTCTCTACATGGTAATATAATTTAATATAATATAAAAAAGCATGTAGCCAGTGAAGAGTAAGGAAATAATATCCACAGGCCTGTGCTAGGATAATATCTCCAGGGTTTCTATGTACCTGCACACCCTCCTACTCCTGGCTCTACAATGTGCCTGCACCTCATAGTACTAGCTCTACATGTTCCTACATACATTCCTAATACTAGGTCTACATTGTGCCTACATACACTCCTAATACTAGCTCTACATTGTGCCTACATACACTCCTAATACTAGGTCTACATTGTGCCTACACATATTCCTAATACTAGGTCTACATTGTGCCTACACATATTCCTAATACTAGCTCTACATTGTGCCTACACATCTTCCTAATACTAGCTCTACATTGTGCCTATACATCTTTCTAATACTAGGTCTACATTGTGCCCACACATATTCCTAATACTAGGTCTACATTGTGCCTACACATCCTCCTAATACTAGCTCTACATTGTTCCTACACACCCTCCTAATACTAGCTCTACAATGTGCCTACACATGGCTCTTCAGTGTACCTGCACACCCTCCTAGTTCTGGCTCTACAATGTGTCTACACACCCTCCTAGGCCTGGCTCTATAATGTACCTGCATGGCTCTTCATTGTGCCTGCACACTCCCCTAGTCAATGTACCCACCATGGTAGGCCTGGCTCTACAATGTGCCTTCACATGTCTTGGTCCTTGTTCTATAATGTCCCTGCACACCCTCTTAGTCCTGGCTCTACAACATACCTGCACACCTTGCTGGTACTAGCTTCACAATGTGCCTGCAAACCCTCCTAGTCCTGGCTGTACAATGTGCCTGCACACCCTCCGAATCCTGGCTCTACAATTTGCCTGTACACCTTCCTAGGTCTACCTCTACAATATACCTGCACACCTATTAGGGGCTGGCTCCACAGCCTGCTTGCACACCCTTTAAGACCTGGCTTTACAGTGTGCATGCACACAGAGCTAGGTCTGGCTCTACAATGCACCTGCACACCCTATTATTTAGGTTTGGTTCCTTAACCTGCCTGCACACTATCCTACATCTGGCTCTACAATTTGCCTACACAACCTATATAAATATGTATGTATCCACTTCCATTCCCTTACAAGAGTAGTGGGTGGTACCTACTTTCATTCTATATTATCATGGCCATTTATTGAAGCATCATACCATTGTAGCTTAAAATGTACAAATTCCACTTCTCTGTATTACTGTCCTTATTTATTATAGTTTCATATTATGGTTTATCATATTCCAATTTTACTATCTCATATCACTGTCCTCACTTATCACAACCTGAAATTATAAGGCTTTAGCCTATTATTCTGGAATATTGACCAGATTTATCTAATAATGGTTTATTAGTGCTCCATATTCACACCTTTTATATTGCAATAATTTGTTTAGCTCCCATTTCCCTCTACTGTATTTATTACCCACATATATTATATAATAGAATATCACCCCCCCTTTCCTCTGTTCTGTATTACTGTATATTAATAATCAATACATATCAATTTCAATATATAACTCTGATAAGGTGATGATTTATTCCATATTGTTGTCTACTTGTATAATATTGCAATAGTATAACATTCTTATACTATACTTATTTTTCTATTTTTATTACATCCTTTTAATGACATATTAGGGTTTTTTTTTCTTCTGCTCTGTATTCCTATCCTTTAATTCTAGTATTTGTATATATGTTCCCATTTTTTATATATCTATATTATAATGTCTAGGAAGCTCCTGTGTTACTATATATTGTCCAGATTTATTACATTCTGATATCGTATTTGTTTTTTAGGTATTGGTTATTACACTGTAGCACTATAAACTTTTATTATACACATATGTATTATGGTTGGGTATTACACTTTTATTTGCCCTATAATACAGTATAAAGGTTATAGGCTCTTTTTTAACGCGTTGTACTCCCCTGAATAATTAATGTCTATAAGTTGTTTCCATTAAACTGTTTGCCTTATTGTGTCTATGTATTAAATCGTATTATTATATTTGATTAATCTCTTGCTATTATATATATTTGAATGTTGTGAATATATTTATGTTTAAGCTTCCCTTCCATTTCATGTTTCCGAATATTATATTTGTATTATATATATATATATATATGATATAATCGGGAACATAAAAACCTGGAAGAGGAGCTATGATAAATATAATTTGAATGTATGTATTAGCTCACTGTATAACTGTATATATATATATATATATATACCGTATATATAAAATTCATGTTTCCAATATATTGCCAGGTGGTGGGGTTGATGGCTCTGTCATATCCTTGTTGTCCCCCCAGGTCCGCACTCCTAAAGACTAGGAGGGACCCAGATATATGTAACACTGAACTCTTTGGGGACACAGAGAGATACTTCTTTTGTGTCCAGGTTTGCTGAAAAGAGTCCAAAGCAAATAATGGCCAATGTCCTTTTTAGAGATGTGGACCCGACATGACATAAGATTGATGACACAAATAACTACACACAGCCAGCATAGGCAATGCACCACCTACATCACATATACATCACTCTGACCTCATATAGCACTAGCAGAGTGTGTGTGCGTGCGTGTGTGTTTGTATATATATATATATATATATATATATCCACATAAAGGTCACCGGCAAACGAATATGAATCATGAATTGAATGAAATATATATATATATATATATATATATATATATATATATATATACGCAAACACAGCACAGGTCATCTGAGTATAGAGACTGTCAGTGTTATTTATAGATGCTGATTATAGCATTATCATTTGTATATCTATGCATAAAATAAAATGTAATCACATAATGTATATATACATTAGCCGACCTATATCCTATGTATTGTACACTATATCCATACATATATTCATAATATTATAGATAACTGTATCCCAATGATTTATTGTAGCAGCACAGCGAGCTCATCCGCCAGAAGGGAGGGATATTCACAATTCTTATCTTTACATTTATAACTGATATGGTACATCCACGGACCACCCACCCCTAAATAACAATATAGTGTCCATTGTGAAGGATTTTCTATACAATGAATGAGATGCAGCCATAGTCCGTGGCGATGTACATACCGTTTACTGCTGTCAGTCGGGATTTTGACATCCATGGCATTGTACATCGTAGCGATATGATTTAATATTTCATGGTATATAATATGAGTTATTGTTTGTGGGTATATCTTAACGTTCTTGTACTATTATTGAATCACATTTATACAATTTAAATGTATTTGAGTCTATATCAGGAGATACTACATTTATCACTTTTAGGTTAATAGGTAGGTTAATGAGTAAATATGTAGTTTGTTGGGTGATTACAGCGGTACAGATGTATTTATCCAAGAAATCCCCCGTGTTACATTGTCCATTCTATGAAAAGGTTAGTAAATAGGGAGAAGTGGGTCTGGTCAGGTGTCCCCAGGTCCTGGTTATTACCATCTGGAGGTCTGTGTATTCCCTCATAGAGATGGATCGCAGGTTTCCACATTATGGGGAGTAGGAATTACTAGTCTCAGTGTCTTGTTGGTTACTATGAATGGTAACTCTGATGGGAAGTGTATAGCTGAGCTCCAGCACAATAAACACGCTGGAGTTGTAGTTATTATTATTATTATTTATTTATATAGCGCCAACATATTACGCAGCGCTGTACAATACATTAGAGTGGAGATACAACACACAATAACACACAGGAACAGGTTATGACACAGGAGGAATAGAGGACCCTGCCCACAACAGTTACTTTCCTATGGTGCCACCTGTTATGGCTGCTGGCAGATCATGGGCTTAGATTACAGTTATAAAACTCCCATGAACTGTGGAGACACCCGTCCCTCTATGATGTACATGACCATGTGTTTTTATTATTATTAATAATAATAATAATAATAATAATAATAATAATTATTATTATTATTAATAATAATAATAATAATTATTATTATTTGTTCACAAAACCTCAACAAGTGCTTTATACATATGTAAATATAGACCAAAGATTTTTTGCTGCTGGAAAATGTTTAATCCACTTCCTTAGTTTAAGACACAACTGTAAATAAGATAAACTCTCTGAAGAAAATCGAGTTTTCCAAAACTTTCGCACTAGGAATAGGGGTCCCCCTTTAAAAAAATGGTGTTCTGGTGACATTTGTGTCTCAGTCACAATGGTCATCAGTACACAGGGGATATAATCTGTCCAAAGGCACTACATCAGTTAAAGCAATTAAATGTGACAAAGGGTCTCTGGCTATTCACTCTCTAAAAATTATGAATGACAGTGAAAATACTGTCACTTTTTAAATTATAAGTATCCTTACCCTGGATGTGAGCAATGTGAAGAAAATATTTTGAACTGAAACTTACAGGCATCTGTCCTTATCTGATTTCCATCAACCTGATCCCCACAAGCCTTCTTTATAGAATGGACATCTTTACAAACATCCCAACTCTGATGCATGCTGGGATTGTACATTAAGCTAGGTATAGGCTGTTCAATCAACAATCTAAAAATAATTTTAAAAAGTAGGTTTATAGCAGAAGAGACAAGTGTGGATGGAAGTTCTTTATTAGTTATCCAATCATTAAAAGAGTCATCATCTGTATAATTTACTTCAACATGATTGGATAACTTAAACAATTATAATCCTTTGTATGTCTTTTCTGCATATAAAAACCTTCACATACAAATTTTACTGATCAAAGTTCTACCTTAAGCCCCAGGTGAGTGTGCCAAGATGGTTGCATCAGAAGTGGTGTCCAGCCATCTGTCAATGTCAAGGCATCCGAGAAGGTTGTGTGCCCAGGCTGCAGGGGATATATATTGAATTTACTATCAGGGACCTCTATGAAATTTTTTTTTCAGTTTAAAGTTTGTTATATATCGTAAGTACTGGAATATATATATAATTTTGTGGTCTACTTTGTAAGTAAATTGCAAACCCCCTGAAAATGGTATCATCGAATTGCTGGAGATGTAGAAAAGGGTTGTAGGAACACCTTGGAAAAAAAGTTGCTCTTGCAAACTGGCTCTCAAACTGTGAGTCGTGACCCCCTTTGGGGATTGATTGGGGGTCGCTGAGTTCACCAGAAGCATGAAAGCTGTTGCTATAAAGCAGCAGCACTCTGATGCCCACAAGCTGGGTGGAAAGTAAGTAGCAAAAGTAATGCCCCCTACCTCCTAACTTAAAAGGGATGGGGTGATACTCTACCTCCTTACTCCCCATCCTGCTTGTCCAAATGATGTGCAGGGATATAAGGGAGGGGACATTACACTTACCTTATTGTGCTGGAAGTGACTTTGGGTAGTATCATTTACAGTATTTGGAATGCGAAAGAGACAGTTCGTGGCATCACTTCTGGGGTCACGGATATAAAAATGTTGAGAACCACTGCTTTAGCACATAGGTGTCAAACTCTGGCCTTTGGGCCAAATATTCTTGGCAGATTCTGCTAGTTCTGCCTGCCCGGTAGCACCCCTACAGGCTGCACTCTGTGCCCCTCTGTTCAATTCTCAAACTCAACTACAAGTCTTGGCTGCTCAGCAGTGCATTCCAGTGACATCACTAAGCACACATCACCTGCTCTAGTACATGTAGTTTTTGCATAAATTACATTCGAAATTGAGGCGACAACAAAATTTGACTTGACTTTGAACTTAATTTATGCAAAAACTCTTTACATCTACAGCATTTTGGTGATAATAGGAGCTTTGCAATTTACCCGCACATTTTTCACGAGCTTCTCTAATGTTGAGATCCCAAAGCAAAAATACATTTGCTGTGTGTTTCTGAGCCTTTGCTAATTCATTTCCCACCCTAGGCGTATCCTTGAGTCTTTTCAAGTTTTTTTGGGGTAAAATTACGTTGCCCTTCTTATATTTGGCTCAGTTTATACTCAAGTATATACAGCAAGTACACATTCCGTTGTACACAATGTGTTGGGAGTATCACTGGTATCACAGATATGTCCCTGACAGCAATACCAAATAATATAAATGAATAACAAATACCTGTAAGTTTTATGTCCTTTTATCTCCAGCACAATTTAGTGGTGGTCAGTGTGCACATCAATGAGTAAGATGTTGATTCATACATTCTATTTCCAAAGCATCATTCTGGTTGATTATTGTTAATGGTAAACTAGGATTGCACTGTGTGCATGAAGTCTCAGTAAATGATATGAAGCTCTCAGAGAGTATATTCTATCAGCTTATACAATTTGTGGTCATGTGGTCAGGGCCACCATCAGAAACTTCGGGGCCCCATAATAGGTAATTTTTTGGGACCCCCTACCCTCCCCACCACCCTTCTAAGGCCTTTACAGGATGAGTACCTACTCTGTAGCCGTGGGGAATAATGGTGAGGCTGCTGTCCCAACAGCAGTGGGCATGGCGCCCACCAGGCAGCAGATCACTGGACCCCCCTAGATGGTCGAGCCCAGGGCCCCCTGTACTGGCCTGACAGCAGCTCTGCATAGGATATCACAATGATTGCAAAGCAACTTGTTATTTTGTTATTTTTAGTCTATTTTGGCTTGTTGATTTACTAGGGTGTGTCATTCACCTGACATTCATTTTCTGTGTTGTGCTCAGTCAACTTTTGCACCTCAATGGACAAATTACCAGTATGAACCATAAATACTGGCATTGACAGCTACTGTAGATTTTGATAGATATATACTGTAGATATTTTTTTTAATTATGTTGATCCTATGTCATGAAATCAAGAAAGAGGCAAACATGGGATGGGCTGAATGTGTATGTAAATGGGTTAAATTAATGGTGTAATATATGTTGATAATTTATTTTTACATGCAATACCTAATGACAGCTCTTCCTTGTTGATACCATGTACAGAGGCTTTGCTATTATCTCACAGTCCAACTATGTAACTGTCGAACTATCTAACTTTTAATTCGTAGGTTATGTCTGACATTATTGTATTCTCATCCGAGTACAAGGTATTCTGGCCTTTATGTTGTTTGTGCCACTCATGTCGTGGAACTAGAATACAGAGTGTCAGCTGAAAGATGATGTAGTGATCACCAAACTGTGCCACTCATGTGTTGTCACCTAATACATAAAAGGTCTCATTGACCTCCAGTTCAAAGATGAGTGATAGACCTGGGTAGACTGTTAGAGAATATGCTTTGTGATGGCAACATCAGAACATCTTAGAACTGGATGGGTAGAAATCCTTTGGCAGGTAAATCAGGTCCATTATATGTACCTTCTTTTTCCACTGCATGTTGTGCTACATTAATATAATATGTAGCTAATATGTATCAGGGTCAGACCAGGGCATGGGAATCTTGGCTTCATTGGTATATAACATAGGCAAAAGTATTCATAAATATGGACAATACACCTAAGGGAACCTACTGAAGTTCTTAATCCATAAGAATCAATCGGTTGTTGAATTGGTTCTGCAGGCATACGTTCTTGAATTCTTCTGTAAATTCTTTTCAAAACATTTAGTGATTGCTCAACCAGTAAAGCCTTTGTAAGATCAGATACATATAACATGAAGTACTGGCTTATAATCTCTGTTCTAGTTCATCTTAAAATTGTTGGTTAGGGGTGAGATGCAAAGTTTGTCTGTAAAGTTCTTCCACTCAGCCAACCATATCTTTATGGACAGATGTTTGAGTTTTCACTCCACAGAACACATTTGCATTGCCCCAATGGCCATTGGCAGCATACCTTATGCCTCCTCGAATACGTAGCAACGGACTTTTTGTAAACTGGCATTATACGACAGTGCCAATCTCTCTGTACTCAAAACAACACATCTCAAATATTTGGACAGGCAGAATGCAAGGATAAGCATAGCTACATGTCTTATCTCTTATCTCTTTTTTACATTAATTGACCCTGAGGCTTAAAGCTTGTCAGACCTTTACTGTAACTAGGCATCAACTTGTCTTGTATCATATCTTATAAAGTAGCTACAGCTTCTTATAATGATATGTTTTAAATAGTATTATTGTCTGCAGATAGTCATTAACTATTGTTGATCAGATATTGGAGATACTACAGCCCTCAGTGACAGTGGGAATGATGGAATGGGGTTGGCATTGTGAAAGGTAAATGTATGACTTGGGCAAGGCCAATGGAAAAAGTGGCCTCACCTTCCTATTAGAAACCTTCTAACATGCACCTTATACTACAAATGAAGACACAACACCAGGATTCGAATGGTAAGTGGATGTATTAAAGGTAAAATTTTTCAAAACATACCAATCACATTTTCATAAAGATATATAAATAAAATTACATTAACCTCCCTAGCAGTTGAGACGAACCCAGTTCGTTCGCCGTTCAGGCTCGCCCCAACCGCAGGTGAACCGGGCATTGGGTGTATCTGATACACCCACGGAAAGCTGCAGTGATTGTATTAATCGCTGCAGCATTTCTGGGGTTTAAAACGGCGTGGTATGTGTTAAGCATGCTGGGTGGTTATTGTAATGTTACCTGAATAATCCTCTAAAACTGAAAACAGTTGCGAAGGTCCCTGGCAGTGCCCTTACCAAGCTCAAAACCAACCTGTACCGGCCACCAGCCTTAAGAGCTTGTTGGATACTAAATTTCACCCTGACGCCTTGTAATGCTCAGGGTTCGAGCAAAAGTGACTGCCCCACCATGAGGACGTCACTACAACGGCCTTCAAGTATGTCTACCCCAATGACCCGCCCGCTGTGACATTGTACCTGCTGGTGAAAAAAAGCATCAGGAAAGGAATTAGACAAAAGCAAATGACAACAGTGGGGGGGGGGGGGGGGGGGGGGGGGGGGTTAATAAACCACCTAATCAAGGTAGAGAGAGTCAAGACAAAAGGGCATGTGCCCCTTTAAATTTGAAGAGGCTCTGCCTGCACGCCCATCACAAATGCACGACACAGGTGAGCGCATTTGTGATGGGCACTTGGCTCTGGGCATTCATGACATAGGACTATATTACAGAACAGTAGAGCATAACAGGTACACAGGTATATAGTACTGAAGGCAATGTATACAAAATTGTGAATTAGTGAGTATCATAGTGGGTTTATAATTGTATGCTGTGTAGATACTGCTGCATGGGTATGCATTTATAAAATGTTGAATATAAAATCTTATATAAACCAATGCTATGGTCACACGCACAAGCATTATACATTTGTTGTTTTAAAGCACACAGGATGAGTAACTAAGGAGAATAGTTCTTTGTATTGTTATAACATGTACTGTAGAATAGGGGTACTTAAAAAGAAAGTGACATCCTGTCTCCAGCATAAATGGAGTAGTTTAAATAATAATTGTTTTTGTGTTGCATGGCAGACTGATGCTCTTCAGTATTTTATTTCTGTGAAGACATAAATATGACTTTAAGGAGGCAAATAACCTCTGGCATGTTTAGTGCCAAGACACTTGAACATCAATAGAACTCTATGACTGCACTAATTGTATCAGAGGTCATGTGGCTTATGGAAGCTGTTTTTATGGATCTTAGTTCATGTTTTAACAACTATTCTGGTTGCCATAAAGGTCTGGAAGTATTGTTGATGTTGTGTTTGAAAAGGAGTAGTAAAATAATTTCAGTCAGGGGGCACTTGGACACAGGACATAAAACAATTATAATAAGTAATATTTGTATTGTGTCAGTGGGTATAGAGAGTGAAGACCTGCTCTCTGCTCTCTGTTGGCTCTTCACACACTGTCCAATGCCCCTGCTCCTTTTCCACCATAGATGGATCTTTTTTAAAGAGTTTATGTTGTAATTCTCCTAAGCCCCCCAACCTTGTGGTTTAGCTATAATATAATATAACATAACAACCCTTTACATTTATATTTATTTATTGCAGGCACTTTTTGATCATCATTTTGCCTAAATGGCACCAAAAAGCTGTTTGTAAAAAGTACTTTGGTAAAAAGTCTTGATGAAGCCTGGTACCTGTTGGTATATGTTGTTATATTCAGGGAAAGGCTTTATATATTAAACAGGAAAGCATTTCCTCTTTAAATGATGTTGGGCTTTGCTTTACAAGGGTTCTTCATACCTTCCTGGTACCTTCCAAGGTTCTCATAGTACACAAGTGAATGCCACCAAAGTGGTCTGGCTTCTTTTTATTCTCTATATAGGCTTATCACATTTTTTTTATTCTAGGACAGCTTTAGAATTTATTTTATACTCAGTACTCTATTGTGTGTATATGAATAGGAAAATTACAGTATTTTTCACACTTTAAGACGCACCAGACTATAAGACGCACCCAATAGTGTTGGAAAGAAATACAGAGCCAGAATCACAGGCATCAACATATTATGTGAATATCTAGCAAGATCTAACATGATAGGCAGGGCTGGGACATGCAGTAGTCACTCTATATCCCTCCAACCAAGCCAGAAGGCAAGTGCCAGGAGGCAAAGCTTAGTTCCAGCAGAATTAACAGGGTTGAAACTTGTGTCTTTAAACTTGCAGTACCCATTCTCTGTACCCACCAACCAACTTATGGAGAGACACATGTTACAATCTGGCACAACAACTTCATTATGAGCTGCTATATACATATGGAAGGATAGATGAGTCTTTGTCACATAACTGTTTTTTGCAATACAGAATGTTAACGTAAATACACAACTCATGCTATCTAAAACGCCTCAATTAACCAAAATTGTAAAGTGTGTCTCTCCATAAGTTGGTCTGTGTGTTCCGAGAATGGGTACTTCTATTGTTTAACAGCTAAGATCTTTCTCTTGGCAGTGGGCTTTTGGCTTGGCTGGAGTGAGTGGAACAAATGGATGTTTTAAAAAACACATTTTGTTTTTACATATTCGGACCATTAGATCCATTTCAATTCATTTTAATTTTATAGTCTTATAGCCCCCAAAATACGGTCATTTTGCTTCAATGCTGTTATACCACTCTATTACATGAGACAATATTATTAATCTGGGAGCGACAAATAGCAATGGAAAAACTGCAGATCATGGATACCAATCAGTTCTAACCCATTGAATCATGTCATGTCTATTACTGCTTTTTTGTACTAACTTAATGTTGCATTAAAATGGGCACAAAATGATACACAAAACTTACTAACCAACACAACTCAAGCCTAGGTTTAGTTTTCTTTACAAAACGGGCTATTGTGACATGAGTTTAATTATAGTAAATAAAGAAAAATAGCTGATACAGTAAGCTGGTAACACACAAGCCATTCGAGTTCCCCGACATCAAAGGAGCAGGTGACACAGCACTGCTGTGTCTCCAACTCCGACAATGCTTTGCATGGAGACCCCGCAGACCCCATGCAGAGCAATGGACTTCAACCGTGATTTACGGTCATGTTTTCCAGCGGGATTGATTGGTCCACACGAATGGCCGATTAGATATGGGCCAGATAGATGGCTGTAAGCGCGCACGGCGCTCGAAGAGGCCATAGATCTGGCCCATTTCTATGCGTTTGTTCCCAGCTTTACTTTCCCATCATTGCTGTTATATTGTCTATATGGTAACAGGATTGAAAATATCTAAAGCCCTGTGAGAAGCATGTTACAACTTTCATGCATACATATTAAAATGATAATTCACACAGAGTAAGGGGTGACCTAAACTTTGACTTCTCTTTGATCCCAAACTTTATACATTGGGTTTATCTACTAAAGCATTCTCACTAAAACTTTATTCACTTCAGTCATCCAATTCTCATAATGCTTAAAACATTCCAACTGAACACAAGTTCAAGGTACTTATCACAAAACAGCGCATAAAGCTCATGGTGCTGTACTGTGTTAAACTACTTTCAAAATTAACTTTCTGCACCCCAAACCATGAAAAATAGGTAATGCTGTATTTTGGCATCATCTGCTGTAGCATGTTGTCTTTTACTGGAACATAGCTGTTTTCTAAATAATATGACCACGTGTTGTGCTAAGTTTTACTGTGTGATACAAAAAAGCTGTACTATAAATGGTCTCTTAGGCTATGTTTCCACGGCATCCCTGAGTTCGCCAAGGTCCCTCCGTCTATCGCATCTATGATGCATTAGGACATCTGTGGCGTAAAGGTGGGTTTACACGTGTAGATTTTTTTCGTTTGATCAACAAAGAAAGAATGATTTTTTGGTTGGTTAAACAAAAATCTAAAATTGGCCTATTCGATGGATAAAAAATCATTCGAAAGGTCATCATACATGTTGGTATATTTTAACCACCATTGTAATTATGAATGTATTTTCATTCGATATCGGCGATGGACGAACAAAAATTTTTATGTTACATCAGATAAATGAAAGAATGATGTTCGACAACATCATTGAACAAAAAATCGAACTAGCAGTTGTTTGAAGTAAAAATCTACACGTGTAAACCCACCTTAAGGCATGCATTGCTGATGGAGGGACCTTTCTGCCCATTCTTCTGCTCCTTTGGAAGTGATGATTGAGAAAGACTGGAAGGGATGTTGTGTAATGCCTACCATACACAAGCCAATTAGCGGCCGATTTTCCCGCTGACCGTCGGCGACAAAATCGGCCACCAATCGGCGTGTGCCCACATGGGGCGACAGATCCCTGTCGCCCCCACAGCTCGACCGGCCAGAGAACGGACATGTCGGATGTTCTCTGGCCGATGCCATTAACTTCAGTGAAGACTGGCGTCTTCATTGAAGATAATGGCCAGCACACAAAGGGTGCCCGGCCGATTAAAGCAGCCCCATAATGCACCGTGATGACGTCATCATGGTGCATTCCAGAGCTCATCGGAGCTCGTCTATATGCACCCGTCTGTGGGTGTATGGCAGGCTTAAGTCTTTTTTTTTTAAGGGGAAACAGTCCATTAACAGTGGATACCCATCCACTGGTAATGGATTCAATTAATTGTCTATGGGTGCGTTAGCATGTTTCCGCATGCCTTGGGCTCCATTGTGCTAATGTCAACATATCGATCTACGTTGATTTTAGCGCAACTAAGCTCAACGCATGTGTAAAACATGCTAATTGCTTGTAATGTAATGCGTCAGGTATTTTGACACGGTGGAAACATAGCCATAGAGAAAATGTACTCCTTAAGGTGGCTATGCTCTTTACAGGGTATTCAAATGATAAGACACTATATTTATTTATTGAAAATAAGGTAATTCTCCATATTTAAATCAAAATATCTATTATAATTATATTGACCTTTAATCATGCCAATTTTTTCAGGTAGACTTGTAGTTATGAAATTGCTAATATTCACTCTTGTCCTTAAAACAGTAAAGATAATTATAATGTTGTGTCAGGTTCAGAAAGTTATATTTTCTAAAATAGAGGACAAACCACTAAAAAGCACAATTACTGTACTTTGACTGAATACGCTTGCCTATACTAGACCGCGATGTTTCTTTTGAAAGTTCTAAAGCATGTCATCTATGTAGGTCAACCTGGTATGGAGTGTGGAGCATCTGTTGAGGAATGCACCGGTCACACCTAACAGTTCTATATACAGGGGTGCATATAACCTTTTAAGTGAGCACCTCAGATGAGTACCAGGAGATGGTGTTTGGTACTTACCCCATATGTAGTGCCGTCTTCCTCACTGTGTCCCTCACTGTCCTCTGCATCAACCTCCTGCATGGTAGATTCTGCTGCAGATGGACCTCCCTGTTCCTGATTGATCCTCCGATTAGCTGTCTCCATCCACAGGTCACCAGCTGGCTTTGGGTCACATGTAACTCTCACAATACAACACCGTTTGATCCCCCAGATCTCATACCTCAGTAGTACAACGCTGAAATGTTCTGACTTAGTAACTAACCCCTGAGACTACCTGCAGCCCAAATGTCAACGTTTCATAGTCACATTCCAGCTGTCACACAGGGCTTTTCTCTTGTCAGATTTTACCCTTACATACGTCTACTCTGACTTTCATCCCCCAGATCTCCAACACCCTTAGAAGTCCAATCTTTTTTGGGTTAGTAATCTACATTCCCAATTTCACACCCTGTAACTGCAACCTTTCATGGTTATTCATGTTTCCCTGCAGTTATCCAAGTGACATAAATTGTATACCCTTATGAGCTTTGTAACAACAATGCAGGTACGCATAGCTAGTTTTTGGCCCCCTTTTGAGTTCCAGAGTACCCCTTATGTGCACCTCTGTCTATATATCCAAAATACAAAATATCACCGCAATTTTGTATTTGTTTCCAGCACAAACTGCAAAGGGATGGTTAGTAACACAGCTCTTGATAAGCAAACAGAGAACTTGACAGATAAACAGAAGGACAAATGACCCTATTGATCGCATAACTGCAAGTGGTAAATTAATTTTAACCAATTAATAATTAATATTTTTGAAACGTTTCAATAGCCCCCTGGCTGTAGGATACACCAAACAGAAGAGGGTCTCCCAAACCCCTGTGGACCATGTGCCAAAATGAACCCAAACAGTTATTGCTTCATCAAACCCGGGCTGAAAAAAAATTAATCAAAAGCAAATATGTCCGATGTGCGAATCATTTGGTGGTAATGGATGGAAATTAAGATTTGCAGATATTATTTTCTGTCATTCAGTCTAACAAAGTGAACATTTATTGCATATATATTAAAAATTATGCTTTAATGGAGTGCTAGTGGGGGAAGATCTGCAGGAGCGCTCCCAGAGGTGATGTGCCCTGAGCAGGGAGGGGGAGAGACGATATTTGTGTGTATTCCCGCAAGAATATATTTCAAACATTGCTCGAAACCATCGCTAAATTGAGACGTTATTTAATGGCAGCTGGAATTGTTTGATGGTCTGGAGGGAGAATTTTATCATCCTTAATCTCACTGCTTGTACAAATAAAGAGGATGCTTGTACAAAAATCACCCGGAGAAGTCTACTGATGCCGCTTACATGGCTGTGTATACTAGACAGCTAGGTGGGCACTAAGGCCAATAGGTATGTATCAAGGGGCAACATGAGCAATCTCATTCTATTAAAACAACTGTATATTTTCTTATGTTCCTTAATATTTCTGACCACAGAGTTTTAGTGTAACCTTACAGATAAAACGTAGAATGTAAAGGTAACATTGCAGTTTAAAGTCTGTGTTAAGGACTGGATTCCTAAAGTTCGGTAACCAGGTGTCTGAGCTTCATTTATGAAGCTTGAATGCCACTACAGTGCACAGAAATGTTGGCCATACAATTGCCATTTTGAGGCAAAATTGGAAGCTTTCCATCAGTTCCAATAAGTAATTTCTGTGGCAGAAATCAATTTGAATAACTGCAGTATTAGTATAGAAAGGATGTTTTAAATTGCCAGCTGCTTGCTTGTTGAAAACCAAGAAACTATTTCTGACACACATACACAATCTGAATGGAAAGGTTCACAGTTATTCTCTATTCATGTGCATAGTACAAGGGTGTCAAACTCAAATTCACAGTGAGCCAGGGCCATTTTTCCCGCCATGCGGAGAATGCGGGCTGCATAATAGGACCCCCACTCAACAATACAATAACTTTGCATAGGGCCCCCGAAATGCTAGAAATGGGCCCGCAGTGAGCCAAAATGAAAAATGGACATATCTATAATTGTGGTAGTTTTTCTTTCTCATCAGATACAATGATGAACTTTTTCATATGGAAACATATGAACTGGAACAAGCAAAGCATAAAACTATAACACATTTGACATCCAATGTAAAAAAAAGAAACATCTATTGAATTCCTTTATCACTTTTTAAAAAAAGATCTTGCAGGCTAAATATAGTCACATTGCAGGCAAATTTGGCACACAGGCCTAGGGTTGACACCCCTTGTCTAGTGTACTGTATGGAAAGTAAAGGTGGGTTTACACGTCAAGATTTTTGTTTCGTTCAACCTCAGATTCGATTTTTTTTGTATTTTTTTTTGGATTTCGTTCGTCCATTTATCGAAGGTAATTCGATTTTTTTTAGATTTTTGTACAACCGACGCAAATATCGAATGAAAATAATCGTTGGAAACACGAATGAAAAATCTTTCAGATTTTTTTTTTAGGAAGTGATAGGAAAAAAATATCGAGTGAAATAAGGACGTTCGTTTTTTACACGAAAAATAAATGACAGATGAAAGTTTACCAACATGTCCGATCATCTTGTGGACGATTTTTTGTCAGATATCTGAAAAAAAAATCCATCGGAGCAAATGGCCGTTTCAGATTTTTGTACAACGAACCAAAAAATCGTTCATCGTCCATCTGTCGGCCGAAAAAATCTTGACATGTAAACCCACCTTAAGATTGTCATTACACAACCAGACTTTCTCATTCAGAAGCAGAAGGTATTTCAAGAAGCAAAGTTTGCATGAGTAGAGGAAAACAAACTACTAGTCTGATGAGTATAAACATGCCCTGACAACCAACATGCCCTGACTTAGTAAGCCAACAAGTATATATTTTACATGAAATGGTTGATGATAATCATATATAAGACTGTGGAATGAGATTAGGATATTTGTCCTAACAAAAAATACAAAACATTATTTCAATGCATCGGAAATCCACTTTTTTTTGCCTCATAGTGGTATATCCAGTAGGCAAGTAAAGGGGATCATTTACCAAGCTGATGTACAATACTGGCTAGGTTTTCAGCCACGAAGTTCCTCAACATCCAAGCTTTGTTTGTTGGTAATTAAATAATTAAATTATAGACCATTGTATGTGTTGAGTATAAACATGCCCTGAAAACAAACCATCTTCTTATCTACCTTGTGCAGAGCTCACTTAATGCACAGTATAGACTCTGAATTAGTAAGCCAAAAAAATATATATTTTACATGGAATGATTCGTTATAATCATATATACGATTATAGAATGAGATTAGGATATTTGTCTTAACAAAAAAATATAAAAATTTTTTTTAAGGCAACAGGATTCACTTTTTGGCTCAGGCTTCATCCAGTGAACAGGTAAAGGGGATCATTTACCAAGCTGAATAGAGTACTGGCTAGCTGTTCAGCAACAAAGTTCCTCAACTTTAGCGATAGATCCAAGCATTGTTTGTTGGTCTGTAGTCATCAAATGATAGACCGTTGTATGTGTTGGTTGTAACCATGCCCTGATAACCAACAGTCTTCTAATCTACATTTTGCAGAACCCACTTAATGCACAGCATAGCCTTAAGCAGCCCATACACGGGTCAGATTTTCAATCAATCGACTTAAAACGATCATATCGATTGATAGAGAATTGAGTTTTGCCCACCGGTTAAATCGACTTAATCCGATCAAAATTAGTGAAAATTCAGTCGTTTTTTGATCGGACTTGATGGTAAATTTTGATCGGTCCGATTGAAATTGGTTCGGTATTTTGAGAACCAAGTGTGGTCAACCAATTTTGATCGTTTTTTTTCTACCTATTTCTACTCACTTCTGATTGAAATTTTAATCGGACTATTTTGGATCGATTGTTTTGTGGATTGAAAAAAAAAATCGTCAAAAATCTTGTATTACATATGGCCCATGATACAATCCACATACAATTTTATACGACTTAAAAATTGATAGTTTTAAGTTGATGATTTAAAATCTGATCCTGGGCTGCTTTAGCCTAAAGCTGGCCATACAAGGGTCGATTTAGCACTCGATACCCGAGGGATCGCCGTGTGTGTACCCACCTGAAACGATCGATCCCGCTCCAAGAAAATTATGATTGATCATGTTGGTAAAGCCCTGTTCCAAGTGTTCCCATACACAGTATTGGCCAGGGATCATTTGCCAAATTCATAAAATTATTCATTAGTCAACTATCCATTAGCTGTGGCACCATATTGCAATTGATCGTTTATTGATCGTACCCTGTGTATGGCCAGCTTTAGTAAGCCAAAAAGTACATATTTTACATGGAATGGTTGATGATAATCATATATACTATTGTGGAATGAGATTAAGCGATTTGTCTTAACTTTTCACTCTGCCGTAAAAAACAATTTTCAGTTGCATTTGTATGAATTTTATTCTGATTTGATTTCCTACCTTCAAAAACTTTTGAGGTGTGCATATTCTCTCCCCCTTCGGGAGATTTTTCGGCCGACCGTAAAATTGGGTGACGATCTTAAGCTTAAGGAGCCTAAATCGCCAGCCAAATCGCTCGAAGCCATTACGAACATGTCCCTAATTTTTAGATCGGTCTAATACTTTAGACGGGGACACAGTGGCCTATCTAAAGTATGGGTATGTCTTCCTGTCTGTTCCTGTCTGCCTGCTTCTGAGGGGGGAAGGTGGGGGGTGCTAGCAGTTCCTTTCCCTCGCCCTTCGTGCTAGGCTGACTGAACAGCCGGCATCACTAGATGCTGTCTGCCAGGTCTGCTGGACGCGATGGACAGTGCTGGCACACAAAGGGTGCCCGAGCTGATTGTGACCCGATGTTTCGGCTGAATGACCACACGTAATAATGTATTTGTAGTTATGTTTTACTTTACAGGAAATCTGTCCATAATAAAAATATCCTCCACCTTCCCCAGCCATAATATACACATTTATGAATTATTATAAAGTTGTCTTCCAGTCAGGTAGTTTTCAATAACCGTCCTTTAAATGCTAGATAGATACATGACTGAAGCAATTTTTTCCTCTTTGACATTTCCTTTCCATCAGATGAGTTATTACATTGTCAAAAGTGGAGACTTTTTGTCCAAGCTCCATGTCGTCGCATTAATGACTAAGCTTGGCTCCAGTTAAGACATACAGTACAGAATGAACAGAATGATCCATGTTGGCAGAGGAGGAAACTGAAAGACAAACTAGCCTGCAGGAAAATAACCCGTATCATAACTTAGTGAAAGCGGATGAATGCATACCCAAAATATATACACAGTGTCAAATATTAATGGCATCCCACACTGTTTCCACCCCAGAGCCATTCATTACTGTCTGGGCCCGCTCAGTGAATCTCCCATTGTGCCGTATCAGTGCCCTTATTGAGTCAGGCAGACAGCGAAGGAAAATGTTGCGAGTATGAATACTTTTTGGGTTCATGCAATATTTTTCTCACGCCCTCTTGTCATACCTCAGTTTGACCTTTTAAATAAGGAAAGCTACATTAAAAAATTAAGTGGTTGCCAAGTTTAGACACAATCCTGTCCATTCTTTGGCACGAAGGCTACAGGCCTAATGTAACAATAGTAATTTTTGAGGCAAATGGTTAAGATGGATGGTGTTGGCTGTGTGTCTAGGCCTGAGGCTATGTCCCATAGTCTGACCAGCAGTGACCTCCTCTCGCTCTCTGCCATCAGACGCCAGACCAGGCACTAGCCCTATGTCACAATTACTTACCCTTGGTTGACAATACTGCTGAATGTTGCAGTAGGCCATCTCATGCTGTGTCTATCTGTGCATGACCCTTGTGAACTGGCTGAAAAATCATTGAGCCATGGATCCAAAGCCTATAATAAAACTATTACGCATCAGAAATGTCCACATCCCCATTTATGTGACAGCACCTTCCATATGGACCATTTCAAATGTCCTTATGTATATACATTGGTATATATTGGTATATTAATGAGTATCTGGCTAGCAGGAGGACCGTGTGATGCTGCGAGGGGCAGCACAGAAAATAAACTTCATATATCAAACAAACTGCTGCAACAAAGTTAGAAAAAGAATGCAAAGTATTCCACAACAGCTGATTTCCATTTAGCTTTTCGAATTTTGCAATATTGTATAAAATCTGTAAATAAGCCTACTAACAAGTTATGGCAATAGTTTTAGATAATTTGTTCAAGGTCTACCAGTAATTAATCATGATCTACTATGCTATAGATCTTTGAAAAACAAAAGGTTAATTTGCATTGGATTTATTTACTGATATGCTAATTTCCCCACATTACTCTAAAATGAATATACATATCACAGATTTGATAAATAAAGTTGGCCTCATTCCAGATAGGAAACTGAATGAATAGCATGAATACCTTGTTGGTGTCTTGAAAGTGGAGTTAGGCTAATTTGCCCTTGGCAAGGAGAAGCATATAAACTAAACTTTATATATAGGCCAAACAATTTTTTTAGTTCTGGATAGAGTATGGGAAAGTTAAAACACATATTTTTGCTGCGTCTGCCCCTTGTGTAACATCTCTTATCATTTCATGTCACAGATACCATAAAGAATAAATTGAGGAAAAATGCCCTCTTAAGGTGCCCATACACGTACAGATGGGCACACAATCAGTGCCCTGTTTTAGCACTGACGTCATGCTGTGCGTGTTTGCGGTCATCAATTGTGCAGCCATCGATTGCGTGACCATCAGACGTAGCCACCCCCCTCCCCCCTGTCTTCAAGTGGGATGATCCGATCCTGCCCGAAGACAGGTCTGTGGAACAGGTAACGGACGTGTCTTTAAATTCTTACACGAAAAGGTCTGAAGGTCTGAAAACCGGATAGACAGGGGGGGGG
>CM070032.1:200217939-200277873 GCA_036250615.1 Ptychadena robeensis
CCCTCATTCTTAACCTGTGTTTGAATGGGGAGGGGGGGGGGCTCAATAATGTCCCTTAATTGAAATGGGGGGCCCTGCAAGGAAAGTTTGGGAACCACAGGAATAAACACTGTAAGATCTGTAACTAAAACTTTTTGTAATATAAGCATAGTGACCAATGTTCTTGAACCGTATGACACTAAATGACTGCAGGTTGATTCTGGTGGCTGCATTTTGTTTCGCAGTATAAAAGACTATGGTGTAACTTTGCTCTTGCTGAATACTTTCCATTGTCTAACATTTATTTTAATCCTATATAGATGCAAAATCCACATCCACTTCACAATTCAATATCGGTGTCTATATGTATACAGTGCAGCAACATCTGAAAAGCCATTCACACTGCGGTGAACGGTTATTTCTTTTTTTGAATTTTTTTAGAGGGAGAGAAAACATCTTTTTGTTGATTATGTGGGAAACATGTAATTTTCTCACAGTTTGCACATGTAAAAGAGGCATAATAGAATTGCTATCTTTATTCAAAGTTGCATGGTGTGTTTTTTTTCCTTCTTGATTTTAAACAAAACTTCGCTAACTTTTGCTTGTTTTCTCAACTTTTTCTGCAGGAACAATGCCAACATTGAAGGCCACAGTTGGGAGTCTGCACAGTTGGAGATCTTTGCTTCCATTTTAGACATCTTTGGATTTCATCAATCAAACTGACTGCAATTTTCCATAAAAACCTCTGAATTTGGGTCAGAAAGTGGGCAATCCAGATAAAGATCATTCTGCTTGTCTTGTGAGATGATAAATAGGCAGCTTTTCAGTACAACAATACCAGAAGCTTCAGATTTGTAATGCACGTCTATAGCTTGTGAATGCCAGTGAGTCAATGCCATTTTTGTATGTCTTGCCATGCTCAAAGAAGAGATGTCTTTATATTGCAGAGTCTGTTAGCTGGACTCTTCTCCGTAGCCTTACTACACTGGGCTCCTGCTGAGTTCTAACCCACTCTGCGCAGAATAATTCTTTACCTACAAACACAATGATAAGAAGAATTCATTATTTTGCTGAGTAAATTTAGAAAGCGTAGAGCTGACCTCTCCACTTCTATTTCCAGCCATTTGTTTGCTACATCCATTATTAACAGTAAAATACAGCTGTGGGTGTGAGACTGGTTTGCAGCAACAGAAGTGAGACTTGGGAAGGGTGGAACAGAGACATGATGCGTTTGTTAGACAAGATTAATGAGATATACTGGCAAATTTAATCCAAATTCCATGAAGATATCAAGAACCTGAATTCAAGTAGCTCTTTTTGCACAGCCCTCCGTCTTACTCTACTATACTTCCTTGTTTTTTCCAAAGAAAAAATGACAATTGATTTTTCAGCAGTAGTTACCCTGAGTGTGTACATACCCTTACAATAATCCACATTTCCCTATAGTGCCTGGAGGTTGCTTTTCAATTAGATATTGCAAACAGATTACTACAGCTTATTCAAACTCCGAAGGCACCAGTCAATGGTAATAGTACTAGAATCTTTATTGAATAATATATACATGGAGATAAAAAATACATACAATAATAAATAATAAAAGAGATCACTGCAGATAATCCCTAATCTTGGTGGCAGACAGGATGAGATCATTGGGATTCTCTGAGTCCCAGCTACCACAGTGTATACTCATTATTGACAGATTTCACCACATAGACCCCAGGTGCCCAACCTGTGGCCCGGGGTTATTGCATAGGGCATAGGAGCTCACCTGTCTGCTGATCCCACACTTACAGGTCCTCGCTTGGAAACTCCTTAGAGAGGGAAGAGGAGAGGTGATAAACTTACCTGATAGGCATACGTAAAAGCCAATCAGTGACCCAAATGGTGCCTAAGCAAGTCCCTTGCCTCTACTCTAGTGTTGGGGGGGGGGGGGGTGATTGTACAATATATATTGCAGCACAATACGGGCACATTACCTTTGAATGAATCATTGGTTCCCTAATGCTTAAAGTATAATTTAAAACAAGTTTTGTTAAAGATTCGTTTAAAGATTAAGAATGTCTACTAGCTATACCTGCTTATACAAGTCAGTTTAAGCCTGCCATACACACGCCGATGTGTGTAGCAGACTAGTCCCGAAATCTTTCCGGGAGGCTAACGTGATGACGTCATCACGTTAGCCTCCTGTTGCATTATGGGGTCCCTTCAATCGGCTGGGCACCCTTTGTGTGCCGGCCATAAGCTGCAATGAAGACGCCGCTTCATTGCAGCTTATGGCATCGGCTTTCATCGGCTCCCATCGGCCAGAGAAGATCGGACATGCCGAGAAGTGGGGCGACAGGGATCTGTCGCCCCATGTGGGCACATGCCGATTAGCGGCCGATTTTTAACCTGACCGACGGCGCGAGCGCGCACGCCGGTCTTTGAGATTAAAAATCGGCCGCTTATCGGCATGTGTATGGCAGGCATTAGATTAATGCGATGTGGCCCTCCATATCAACTCAGTTGGCCATCACTGACATAGACACATATCTCATGATATGTCACCAAGTAAATTAAATCACAATTAATAAGTCAGTGGAAGGATCCAAACACCTCCAATGATATGGTAATGAGGGCAATCCCAAGAGAATGTCAACCTTCCCCCAAAACATGTTGAGCCAAAAAGGGAAACAAATTGGGTCTCAAGGCCCGTTGATGTATGTAAACCAATGGTGGCTTATACAGTGTGACCACAAAAACTAAAATTCAAGTATAGTTCCCAACAGATATTAGCTTACCTAGTTTAATTAGAATATCATGGAGATGGTGCCTGGAGATTTTCTGTATATAATGTAAAATGTACTGTATGTAAGTAGGTCAATTATGACAAGTCTATCTCTATCTTGGGTTTATCTCTCCATTTGCCCATTAACTATCTGCCAACAAGTTTAAAGATTAACTGCAGTAGTATGTATGTAACTGTAGTTAGTATGTATTTTTATATCTCCATGTATTCATACTATTAAATAAAGATTGTTGATTAATTGACTGACTGGTAAAGACTGAATATACCATAGTAATCATTAATTAGCCAGGGTAGCCCCTATGGTAGGTCAAATAAATTGCAAACCAGAGCTGAAAGGTTTTTAGTTGGAGTAATGATTGTTAAATGTTGCTGAATCTTGACTTCTTTTGCAGAGAAGTCAGTGTTGTAGAGCAAGACTCCCTAGCAAGGACACCCACCATCTGTCTCTTACTTGTTTGCACTTAGTGGGCCCCAAAAGCTACTTTAAGTCTTTGAAATGTAATACTGAAAACAACTTGAACAACAGTATCAGCTGTGGGACCATTAAAGTCAAACACCCATTCAATATACACAACTCTTCATCCGCAGATTTAATTTTTCAGTGTTTGAATGTATGCCTGACCCATCATATTTTCATGAGGAGGAATGCTACCTACTAAAATTTACCAATGTATTATATAGCATGCATGACATAATTTTCCTGCATTGCATATTAGGAGTCCATTTTGGAGCATCTGCTGGCAGTTCACCATACCATGTACAGTGTAAGCACAGTGGATCAATGAAATCCCCACAGCAGCTCAATGTTTTAGATTTCTATAGGCAATGATATGGATTCTGAAGAGTAGAATTTTTGTTCTGCTTGCAAAGTGAATATTAACTGGGCTTAGTTAATAGAAAAATGCTGAGTTCACAATTGGGTAGTAAAATATATGGGTATTGAGAATGTTGGGTATGTATAGTGGGAACATGAACATGTTATCTTCTAACTTATCAACTAATTTTTAAAAAGCTACTTCTACTTCTTCAACAAACTAGTATATCTAGAGGTGAAATTAATTACTGAACGGTGACGTCTAACAAGCCCCATGTATTAAGGCTCCGATACATGGGTACATTTTTTTCATTTCATTTTTTTATCATGTGCGCGTTTGCAGAGATTATTCGTGAATCGAATAGGGAACCAACATGTTGGTAAATCCTTGTTCGATTGCCCATTTTGGATAGGCTTTGAACTGGAAATTATTGTGCAAAGTTATTCAACATCATCGCACTGCGATCGAGCATTCATCGATTGAGCAGGTATCGCCCCATTTATAGGGACCCTTAATGTTTCTGGAAAATAGCTGGAGGTATAAAAACATCTTGATATTGTGAAATGTAAAGCACAAAACTTCACTGTAAATCAAGTAGGAGTACAGAATGGTTAACACCTTGGTCTGATTTTTCCCTGCTATTTGTGCCCTTTAATTGTTTTCCCAGAAATTGTGGTATCTCCAAATCGAGGGGTAGACCACTCTTAAATAGTTGCCACTAGGACAGATGTTCATATTGGATGTCTATTCACCTTCAGTTCCTGTTGCAACTTTCCTGGAAATTACTTCCTGCATTAGGTAATGATCCACAAAGTGGGTCAATGCTCATCAGTAACAGAGAACAACATAAAAAGTGACAGGGTTTTAGGGCTTTCTCAATGTATCCAAAACAGAATTTGTCAGCCAGTAGTGGTCTCAGATTGAAATAATTTAGTTGTCCTTAATCTCATATTCCTTGCTCACAGCTTTGTTGCATCTCTTATCATTCAGATTGATGTTAAAGTGAGTTGTGGCATTTAATGGTAATTTATGACTATAAAAGTGCTGGTTGTCACTAAAGGGGTTCTTCTAGGACTCTTCTGGAATGAGCCATGATCTTTTTTATGTAAAGTTCAGTTGACCTCTTGGCTAAGTTTGGAGAGAAGGTTCTGTATGTTCTTAAGGCTGCCATACACGGGTCGGATTCGCACCGGATTCCGGCCCGATCGATTCCGGGCGCGTGCACGCGAAACGATCGGGCCGGAATCCCGTGCAGCCCACCTTGTCCGTCCGATCGGGTCCGACTGATCGGGGGCTCAGAATCGGATCCGCCAGAGAACCAACCTGTTGGTCTTTCGGGTCCGATTCTGCCCAGATCAGCGGGAGTTGCATTCCGGGAGGTGATCAATCGGACACGGATCCGGCAGGACAAGGTGGTATGCAGCGATCGGATTCCTTAATTGGCCAATCGATCACACCTGAGGATCCCGGCGGAATCGCCGGAATCGATCGGATGGTGAATCGATCAGCCAGGGAATCCGTGCCGTGTATGGCTAGCTTTAGAGTTGGATAACCTGGTCCACTACTGGAAACTGAAGAAATAAGGGTACGCAATACATGACCCAAAAGCTAGCCATACATGTTTCCGATTCCATGGCCGATCGATTCCGCGATGCCAGAGGGAATCGGATGTCCGATCGCCCAATTAAGCCTGTCCCTACAGGCCCCCATACACGTGTGGGATTCCCACCGGATTCCGGCACGATCGATTCCGGGCGCGTGCACGCGAAACGATCGTGCCGGAATTGCATGCAGCCCACCTTGTCCAATCGATCAGGTCCGATCGTTCAGGGGCCCAGAATCGGATCCGACAGAGAACCAACATGTTGGTCTTTCTGATCCGATTCTGCCCAGATCAGGGGGAGTTGCCATTTGTGAGGTGGACAATCGGACACGGAATCGTCCCGGAATCTGTTGGATTAAGGTGGCATGCAGCGATGGATACTCTTAATTGGCCGATTGATCACACCTGCGATTCCCGGCAGAATCGCCGGAATCGATCGGGGGAGTGATCAATTGGCCATGGAATCCTACACGTGTATGGCTAGCTTACCACCTTGGGCCACAGATTCCTGGACGATTCCGTGCCCGATCGATCACTTCACACATGGCAACTCCCCCTGATGTGTGCTGAATCGGATCAGAAAGACCAACATGTTGGTTCTCTGGCAGATCCGATTCTGGGCCCCCGATCGATCGGACGTGATCGATCGGGCAAGGTGGGCTTCATGCGATTCCGGGACGATCGTTTCACGTGCACGCGCCCGGAATCGATCGTCCCGGAATCTGCTGGGAATCGGACCAGTGTATGGGGACCTAAAGACTGATGTGAGTCATTTCATGTCAGTGGCGTCATGTTGCCTTTGTATTAATGACTACTGCCTACACACTGTGGGGGGCATTTATCAAGCAAATTAGCAACACAAATAGATGGAAACGAGTCTGACTCTCATTTAGCGATGTGTTTGTAACAGTTTTTTTGTATCTAAAACCCCTGTGTTTGGAATTCTGAGAAGCAACTCATGTCTACGACAGATTTAATTCTGACGGTGAGACCCAATAAAGAAGTGATCAGGACAGGTTTATTCAAAATGTATGAAGTTTTAAGTTAAAAGTAAATTTGTGTTGTAATCTGCCTAGTTGTACCTTTAAAATAGAAGAAGAATTCAGAGATATATCTTTCATATGCTTTTCACCAAAGTTGCTAAACTTGTGGTAGCTATGGTTCTTACATTAAGGTTCAATGGCATATATCCTGATAATAGATTTTTACATAACAGAGCTAAATAAATGAGCTTAATTTCCAGGGTTGTATGTATTCAAGGACCCTGCATAAATATAGAAAAACACACACAAGAACAGTGTCAGCCCTGCTCAGATTTATTTTGGTATACCACCTTCTTTCGGGGGGTGGGGGGTGACTTTTGGGGAACTATGGTTTCTTACTTTCTTGCCTCACTTTCTTGACATTTATTTTCTAGCAGCCATACCAAGAGCAGATGGAGGGAGTGTTACCGCTGATGCATGTTCTGTGCAATACACAGTGCATGCGATAGTGGATGAGCTATATTATAAAAAATGCACACAACATTGTGTTAACACAAAAAGCAGCGCATGCAAGTGTGAATGGTAGAACTATTTTTAGTTCTATTGAAACCTATCTACCATGTGGTAAGCATAACGGTAACTCAGGGCAAAAAGGCTTCCTTACAGGGTTGTGCTTCACCTTGGCATCCGTACATTCCTTGTACAGCATTCTTATCGGGCCCGTGCTGCTCTCCCATCCACCCTCGTTCATTGGAATGGCGACCTCAGCTTGCCATGTGTACCACACATCTGCATGATGGTCACATGTGCACAGCGCTGTGTTATCCCCATGTCAATGTGTGGACGAGTGAAGGGAAGCGTAGCACAGGCTGGAATAAAAAAATTGGGGCCATAGTTGGCCATATTAAGCCCGTAGGCCGTAGTTTGCCCATGACTGTTGTAACTGTTGTCTACAACACAGAGACTAATTGATCTGTAGTGCTCTTCTAGGCGGGCTAATTAGATTTATACAGGAGGTGAACACAAGACACAGGACAGCTTTAAGTTTCTGATATGATCAACTTTTGCGTTGGAACATTTAACAGAAAATGGAGCACACTGGAAAAGCTGATTGTGAGGGTTTACATGCATTTTAGTGCTTATTTCATTAGTATATGATCTAATTTCAAGCTGGTTATCTGGAGATATTTGTCTGTGAAATGTTAAAGGTACAGTATGGTAATTAGGTTATCTGATTTAGATAATGAACTTCTGGATCATAGGACTTTTTAGATTTAGGCCTTTTCAAATATATAGATTTATTGGAAAGCAATAATGGTCAGTTACTGACAATAAAGAGAACCTGACACTTTGTGCTACCACCAACAAATAGTTCACTGCTGTATAGACATCCTGAATATAATAATGTTTGAAATAAACAATTAAATGTAAAATAATTTTTTGGGGATATAAAAATATAGAGTATCTAATGGGTTTTCTATGTATTTGGATGGATTTGTATCAGATGGTACTATGGAGCATGCGCACAGTGCTAATTACACCATTGCATTGTCATGTGATGGTAAAAACGATTGGAATGCAATCTGATCAGCTTTATTACCAACGCATTTAAAGTTGATTGAATGAAAAATGTTGGTAATAAAGCTGATCAGATTGCATTCCAATCGTTTTTACCATCACATGACAATGCAATGGTGTAATTAGCACTGTGCGCATGCTCCATAGTACCATCTGATACAAATCCATCCAAATACATAGAAAACCCATTAGATACTCTATATTTTTATATCCAATCAGATTTTGATCCAAAAAAAGGAGTCTATTTTCAAATGATCAACTAAATATGATCTATTTTTAAGTCAATAGAATGGAAAAATCGAACCTTGTATGCCCAGCTATAGCCTCTATGAGATCTCTATCATGCTCAGATAATACACTAGTTAGAATTAACAATCATTTACACAATAAATATCTTTGTAAAATCCTAATCAACAGCTAAAGTGGTAGATTTAGGACACAAGACTTTACCCATAAAAGTCTATACAGCTGCTTTGGGGCCTAAGGGCCCCCATTCTGGTTTAAATTTTCCCATTCAATGGACTAAACCGATCGTTTTTTAAGTCGATCGACCGAGAAAACGATGCCTTTCCACATGGTTTGATCGACCTATATCGATCTAAAATATCCCCCAAAAAATTGTTTAAAAAGTAATTGGACATGTTGGAAAATTCTGATAGATCAAGTATACATCGAATGTATATTGAATATTATCTAGTTGTGCCCGATTTCGGTTCGATTAAAATAATAAGTATACTTATACATCCAGTGGCAGACATTTCGCTGTGTTTATGAGCGACTTCCTTCGGTTATGCTTTTGATCGATCAAACCAACATTGTTCAAATATCGGTTTCTCCATGAGGGTGGTATTTCAATTGCAGTTCGACCGAACCATCATTGATCATAAATTACGATCGTAGGGAAAACGAAATGTGTATAGGTGGGGAGGGGTTAATGGAGACCGCTAAGGAAAATTAAGCTTTATAGTCTCCAGTCTAGAGGAACTAGATGCGTAAAAGGGGTCTTTAAATGTAATCTGATTATAGACATCTGACTATTCTTATCTGTCTAGTAGTTAAGTTTTTGCTACAACCCAACCGTTATATAAAACCTCCTGATATTATTGCTCTGCCTCTATAACTCTGCCTCATTCTTCCCCAATAACCGTAATCTACACATGTCCCAAATAGTGTGCCATTGCTACTAAAAGTGTCCTTGTCTCAGCTTCTTAAGTGGAGTTTTTATTTCCTCTCTTATACACACAGAATTATACAGAAAGTCACAATATAAATGGATGATCTCTAAGTGTGTCTTTTGTTTCCCTAAAGCCAGAGCACTTAGTAACATCAACCAAAACAATACAAATCTAATGATTTGGAATAATAGATATGTACAGTGGACAGTAAAGGGCACCATAAGTCACAGCATTTTATCAATACAGCAAAGTAATTAAGGATGTCTTATAGTGTGCTCATAAAGTGATTGCTCATTATGCCCAGCGGCAGCCATTAACGAATCTCAAAAATCCATTCTATGGGCATAGAAGCCTTGGTAACATTAGGTAGGTTGATGAATTCTTTCCATTCGGTAGAAATGAGATTCACCATCACAGCAGTAATGAATATTCATTGAACACTTGAAGTGACAGACTTGTTTTTCAGGGTTCTGCACTATACTTTCAATTACACAGATATTTCTTGTATCTTTTTCTCGGACCAAACTGTCACAGCGGCGGCATAAAGTATGGTGCTCACATCGCATCCTGACATCTTTTATAAGGTAGCAGCATGGTCTTACCGCAGCCCTAGGTCAAAATTGCAAGCATGGTATGGAGTACACACTGTTACGTTCAGCAGAAGAGAGGCTGCTCTTTTCTTTAATAAAAAAAACTCCTTGTATTTATTGGGGTAGGGAATATTGCAGTGTAAAATAATAAATACATACAAACTGATAGATTTGTTTACTGGTTACAGATTAGCTTATAAAATGTTATATGGGATGCAGTATCGCATTTGGATGGGGAAGAAGTGCTCAATTAGATTGTAATGTGTTGAAAATCCAACCATATGCCAGTATACTAAGCATTGATGGTCAGGTACTCTATGTGTTTTATTACTATTACTATTGTGGCAGATTGCTGAATGGCTAGTCAGTGAATATACAGGACTGGGTAATCCAAGATTCCGTTGACAAGGGTTACATCTAGAAAATATAAAGCTTTTAGAAAACTTTTGTACTACTCTCTTTAATGCTACCAATGATGTATGATAGAAAATAGAAACTTAAGGAAAAAATTAAACAAACGTAACCGTTACTAAGATATATTCCCAGTCTTGTCAGATCTCCTGACGAATCAACTTTGTTGCGAAACACGTTACATGAGTACAAGATGATTATAATGCATACTTGTATGTTCTATATGGTTTGACTATTGGCTTGACTCTTGTCTTGACTCTTTATACTTTTATGATGTTTCTGTAGAACCTTGGGTCCATCACCTGTTATGTGATACTCTTAAATAAATCATTTAAGATATTTGCTTCTGTCATATTGAGTATCTCAAAGTTGGCCCTCCAACCCTTTACCTCTTTCTCCTTAAGTTTCTATAGTAGTTGTGATGTGGTATCACTTTTTGTAAAAATTAGGAAAAAAGCCCAACGCATGTGTACCCTATTGAGTTATAATATATATAATATTATATGTTATAAATGTGGTATACTTAGTGGTTAGACAATAGTAACAGTGTACAACAATGACAAATAATGCATCATTCCCTTCACCTTGAGATACCGTCCAACTTTATCTCTCCAGGGTAATAACTTCATTTAGAAGCATTGCCATATAATCTGCACATACACATTTTTAGGAATGTTTAATAGCTGTTTTTTCAGCTTATTACATCCATAAATGAATTTACACCCCATTGTCAGATTGAAAGTTTATTCTGATCCCTGTTGTTTCATGACACTGTAGTTGATTTGTGTAATGTGTAAGCAGGTACATCTATTTATATCCCTTCATGTATCTGGCTGATTGTTATTGTCTGAAAACATCCAACCTTCACCTTCTTAATGTCCTGCAAGGTTCTCACTCACATAAATTAGTCTCATTTCAATATATCACCCCCCTCCATGTAGCATAGTGTATTGCTACATACAGTGTCTCTAATGTCTGACATTTATTCTGATAGCTCCTTTGGTTCATTAGCTGCAGGATACTTGTCATTGTTTACGCTAATCCATCAATTATTTGGACTTTTTTTTAGCAGGCATTTAAGGTTAACATAATATGCGGTAACGCTGGTGACAGCCAACCTGTCAGATGTGCTCACGACAGTTATGCCTATTTTCTTCAATACGAAGCTTCACAATTCATACAAGAAACCTTACCGGTAAGTATAACATTACATAGGAGCACAAGACATTCTCCACCTCCAATATTAGACAATAACTCTCTCTTCCATCAACTACAAACCAAACTGTAGTCTGTAGTCTATCCCCTATGTAATGATGGTTTTGACATATAAACATGTTTATTGAATCCTCATATGTACAACTAAAATGGCTTGTACTGCCACAAGGCCGACCCATTTTCAAAGATCTGAAAGGACCTATGATCTTTATTTTCAGCATGACCGAGGAGAAGGCATGATACCCAAGTGGTGTTTGTTTCCAAAATTTCTTTTGATAGTTTTGACTTTACTGCAGTCAATCTGAATTGCTATACATATTTCTAGCTGTAAACCCCAGAACACCTAGTTAACAAGTCTTAAAGTATGTAACACCTACTGAGTTAGAGCACTTCAACCAGTAAGGTTGGAGTTTTGCTGATATCTGGAGCTATACTCAGAAGAAGAGGGAATGTTGGACCTCTGTAAAACTCTCTTCTATGCAGAGAGTAAGGTTACATTGTTTATAATTCTTTCTTACAACAAGAACATGGATAGGAGCTGTACATTTAAGGAGGAGGGAACATGTTGAGCAGGCTGGACACCTCTGCGCCTTTACCCCGTGGCGATTAGTCTGTTACTTGGATATTCACCTTCTTTATCTGGGACTGTGCACAACTTTTCAGCTCTTTCACACTGTGCGCCTCGCCATGCAGTTTTGGCAACACACAAATCAAACCCAATGACAGCCAAATACTTAAACTGCAAAACTCATCACACACAATGCACTGTATCATCTTTTGTACATGTTGCAGGTGCATATAGTCATAAACAGACCTAAGACTTTTCACAGCTTTGCTCAGCTGATTTTGATATCCCTGGATGTGTTAGTTGGCCAAGCTCCTGTGAATAGAATTATATATTATAATCAGTGTATTCACTGAACATAGAAACAGAATGATAGCATCGGGTCATTTATGTGGAATGTTTCCTAAAGATTCTACCATTCATATAAAAATTTTCTTGGTGTATTATTGTAATCTGATCAGTTCAAATTTTTATAAATACACTTTATAAGAAATTGTGTATGAACTATATTATTACATAGATTCTTATTTTGAATGCTAGACCTCAATTCTATTGAGTTTAATTGTTCCTCTTTAAATTTGTGAAGTCTCAATAATTTAATGTAGAAGGCAATGGAACTCTAACTGTGGAGTGGTTTCTTCATTTACTAATTTACAATGGCATCTGTCAGAACAGGAAGCCCACAACAAACATGAAGATATGATTTACCATGTATACTCACCAAATTAAAGCAAGACATATATCAATTGTCTAGGTGAGATGTCAAAAGCACTGAACTTAATACAGATCATGTTGGTTAATGTCTATGTCACCCAGTATAGTCACAGCAACAGTATGAATTTAACTCTTTAATGAGTAGACAATGAATTTGTTTTGCTTTTGTTTAATTTGTATTCAAGTTGTTCTTTGGGCAAAGTGAAGAACAAGGGAAGTGGGAAGAGCAATAAGAAGAACTGTGTAGGCCTGATTAGAAGTCTGTTACATTCATGAGCTGTTGGGATAGAATGCCCTGCTGGGGGTACTCAGTGCCAGTCATATGAGTCAGATTGTCCCGCTCTCCCATTGCCTTTCAGCTGCTCTGCAGGCAACACACCGGAGGTGTCTGACACCATATAAAAGAGCTTCAGGAAAATTATAATATCAGTCCCAGACAAGGTCCATAGAGATAGAGAGTGCACTCAATGAACATAGTTCAGCTGGACCAGCTTCTACATATACATTTCAATTGTGACCATGAATAATGTATTTATGTACTGTTTGCTATAACTGAATACATAATGTTGCTTTGTCAGTAATGGCCACAGGCTCCTGTTGGGAACAAAGCACATTTTATTCTTATTTTACTTTTTTGAAACTATAAAACACAAATTTTTACAGTGTATCATTCCTCTATTTCAATTTAGAACCTAGGATTTATATTTACAAGTCACAATATTCAATTGTATAGAGTTTTTCATTAAAAAGAACTTGTGATTTCAGTGAAAGGGCCTTTAAAGTTATTAGTGCTAATGGCAGGAAGTGCAATGTGTTTCCAAATAGATATTCATTTAAACTGAGGTAAGATGTTAGATAACAAACTTCACCAGTTACAATTTTATTTATTTGTCCTCCCATCTGAAACTACCCCAATGAATTTTATACCAGAGAAGGGTCATTGCTACTTAAGTGGAATAGGGTAAGTGTAATGCAAAGGGTGAAACATTAACATCTTCATCTATTATTAAAATCTCATATTTTATATAGTGCCAACATATTACACAACATAGTCATATTACAAACTGCCCCTACTTTATTCATGTGTCATATGTTACTAACAAAGTCATATGTCACAGTCTTAGTCATATGTAACTAACATAGGAAGCCAATTGACCTATCAGCATGTCTTTGGAGTGCTGGAAGAAACCCACACAGGCAAGGGGAGAACATACAAACTCCTTGCAGACAGACTGACTGCTAACCACCTGAGCCACCCGTGATCTCTATGTACATGATTTAACTTTGATATTTTCAAATTTAACCTAAAAATTCCACCTATATTTTTAGACTGTGTTCTCTTTAAACAAATGCATATTTGTTTGATTGTGTATATTTATAAAAGCACAATTTGATGTTTTATAGTGGCCCCCCAAATTTCCACTAAAGTGGTGATTTGCAGCTCCATTCACTTGAATTTCCAGTCATGTTTGCCAAAACAGCTGAATATGAGGCCGCAAAACTGAAAGTTATCTCTACATTCCAAATTAGTCAAGTAGAAAGCACAACAATTCTCTATTGTAGCAAAGAAAGTTTGCCATTATGATTCTGTTGTTAATAACATAGTGACCAGCAGTTTAGTGGTAAAGCCACCAAGAAAAGGTAGTGATCATTCATAACAGCGGTGATCATGTCAGCAGATTGCCTTATTTATGAATGGAGCAATCTTAGTAGTAACATTATTTTATTAAAAATGCATAATTATTATTATTAAGGAAATCACCCCTTAATAAATCTAACCCTTTAGATCTTTCCATATTTCATTGTTTCAGTTTATAATTACATATTCTAAAAACATTTAGAATTATTTATGGAATCGTTCAGTTTATTTTGCAAATTATTATAATTGTAACATTTTACATAAGTAGCTTAGGAGATCCCCATTGATGTATACAACCCATACCAGAAAGGTCTCTCACCACCTATTGTATGGTCTTTATGCTTGATGTACATTAATCATCGACATACAGCTCTTCACAACATGATGGCACTTTATAATGAAGATGAATTGGTCCTGTATTATCCAGCCCGCTCTATAGATTACTTACTGGACGCCACCAGACACAGTGACCAGCACTTGACCATGAAAAGTGTCTGACCCTGAGGGTGGTCTCTGGCAGGTGATCTCTATGTAGATGATCCACTATGATATTCACATAGACTATTGTGGTGTTAATTGTCCATAATTGCAATGAAGGGATAACAATAATAATTCATATTAATAAATATGAGGGCCCATTATTCTCCCTGGGCCTACTGTTCCTTGCAGGTGTTTGACGGCCTCTTGTGTCACTCTTATTTAGTTGCTAAGCAGGTGCTTTGGTTATACCAGAAGGAAAAAGAAACAGCGGCTTGAGAAAAACAAAAGGGTTTGTTTGGGTTAAACTCGCAGGCATGGAGAATTGTTTGGTTGGAGCAAGGTCTGCTTCTGCTGGGATGTCACATTTCCTGTGGTGAAGCCTGCATTGGCTGCTAATAGAGGTCTAATTGATGGGTGAAGTCCCATTTCCTCGCTCTCTCCTTTATTGCTCCATCCAGTCTGTTGCAAAATATAACCTTAATCTGATTTAGCAATTCCTCCAGGATTCAGCACAAGCCTACAGCACAGGAAAATCGTTATTAAAAAAGTTACAGGGGAGGCGTGGATTCAGTGCGCTGCCTTTTAAAATCCTACTGGGGTCTTGACATCTAACACTTTCTCCTTTTTGTAATCATTTAAGTTGCATTATTATTAATATAAAATAGTATCACCCATTGTCTCTGAATACAAATGGGATAGCTGGTCTGCCTGGAGCTAAACAGGGCTCAGCCAGCCAAGCGGATCATACTATACACCTAATAGTAATATGTACAAAGTGTACTCACCAATATAACTATATATATATATATATATATATATATATATATATATATACACCCATATAACCTGATCATATGTACACAGCATGCTGACCAATAAAACCAGATAATATATACATAATAATATAACCATATAATATGTACACAACTCTGTACACAACAATAATATTAATAATATGTACAGAGTTTACCCACCAACATAACAAGATAATATATACAACAATAACCATATAATATGTACACATCATTATTACTTAATAATATTGTATACTAACCAATATAACCCAATCATATGCACACAGCATACTCACCAATATAAGTAGATATTATATACACAATAATAATGCCATATAATATGTACGCACCAATAAAAATGTATAATATGTACAGTGTATATTCACCAATATAACTATATTTTATATGCTAACAATTATAACCTGATCATATGTACACAGCATAATGACCACTATTAGTAAACAGTATATACACGCACCAATATTAACAGATAATATGCGCACACCAATGATATATAGTAACATATAGTATAGTAACATATTCAATGTATTAAATATTGATACTCATCAGTATAACCAAATGTTATATGCATACTAATATTAACCAAATAATATGTATACACCATTAACACCTAATAATATGTACATAGTATACTCACAATGTATAAAATATATTTTAAATAATTACCATTGCAAACTGATCATATGTACACAGCATACTGACCAATATAGGCAGACAATATATACCCTCCACTATAACCAGATAATATGTACACACCAGTAAAATCTAGTTATATATACCAAGTATACACACCAATATAAGCAGATACAAATATTGATCAGATAATATGAACACACCAATAATACATAATGCCTATGCATATATATTACTGTGTTTTCCTGAAAAAAAGACAGTGTCTTATATAAATTTTTGCTCCAAAAGATGCCCTATGTCTTATTTTCAGGGGATGTCTTATTTTTCCATGAAGAATACTGGGGTATCAGGGTGGGGGGATCATTAAAAATGACACAGGGGTATCAGAGGGGGGAATCAAAATGATTGCCCCCTCTGATCCCCCCTGTCCAGAGTACTGTATCTTCTTGGGGGCCTTATTTTTGGGGGGATGTCTTATATTTCAGTGTTAGGCAACAAGGTAAGGGTGCCTTATTTTCAGAGGATGTCTTATTTTCGGGGAAACAGGGTATGCATTGTTTACGGGTTGGCTGATGATAATAAAACTACAGTTTTATGGCAGATATTGTTTGAATTTGAAGGAAATGTATTTTTAATTTAGCAATGTTTGTATTATTTTAATGAACAAATAAAATGACATGAAATTTTTATACTTCTATGACTGCAAAATAAAATGTAATAAAATTAATTAAAAATGTCTGCTCTGTTCCTGGAAAATATTTATTTTTAAATAAAAATCGTATCATCTCAGTTCACCTAACATACACATCTGGCAGAACTTTTTATTCCCTCCAGGGAAGTCACAGCCAGGGCTATATTGCTTTCACCAGAGTAATTTGTACACGTTCATTGTTCATGCATTGATTTATTGATTACCCCTAACTGTGTGCAAATACCTTTAGATATTGTTCTCATCATATACTCTATTCAAAGTCCCCTTAATAATTCTACTTAAAGAGGCCATGTCACTTTGCCCATTCAGATGACTTCTGTAGCCAACACAATAGATCCATCCAGGTAAGGGGGGCCTTAGAGAAGTGAGTATTAGTATTTTAAGGGGTTCAGGCTTTTTATAATTACATTGATACTATAAGGCTCTTTATGGTCAATATCTCTTAAAAGAGGAAAGAAGATCAGGATGACCATTCAGTGATAATGATGACCCTTTTCACATGAACCATTACCTATGCCTTAGCTTCAGGGGGTACTATTTTTCATGAACTTTCAAAATCAGAAGATATATTAGGCTTCTTACAAGATTTGGATTTTAACATTTATGGCAAGTTTAAAAGCTTTGTCCCTCCATATAGCCATCTGATGGTGGTAACTAAAGGGGTACAAAGGTATAGGAAGTACAAAATGTTATAACTATCAACACAAAAGAAATAAGGGGGGATATTCCAAGGAGGACAACGTTTCTTCTGGAAAATAAAGAAAAGGTGATTTTCTCTCACTCTACTAATATATTTTAAGGAGAGCAAGGAAAGGGAAATCTATTCAGTCGAAGAATGACAACCAAAACGTTACATCTGGGAAAATTCTGGAGGACACCAGTCAAAGCCATGACTGGCCTCTGTCTCGGTTCTCTCTGTAGTGTTAACAGAACTCTGTAATACATCACACACTTTACAGTATTGACTTTGCCATTGTAAAGAGGTTTACCATGCAAAACATATGAAGACATGCATATCACTAAATTTCTTAATAAAAACTGGAGTTCTTTCCCAATGGTCACTTCTATGATTCGGGTATGATGGTAAGTTGTTTGCTGAGGAATAGTTTATTTTGTGAAGAACATGCCATAAATCAAAATAATGTGTTCCACTAAAGCAACAGCCCCAAAAGCAATTTACATAATCTGATTGCGGAGTGATAATGCCAAAGATATAACACAAATAAAGCGTACCCAAACTTTAGGTGTATTTGTATATTCACTCCTTTGGACCATGATTATCTACAAAGCTTCTCTGTGACATCTAATACCTATTCCTTCTCTATGATGTTGGCAGTAGAAATAATCATGTAATTTTGCATAGCCTACTTTATGGCAATTACTGCAATTACCACCCAATAATGCAATAAAAGGGACATGATGCGCTTGTTGGTCGGTTTATAGGCTTTTGCCCCATAGACCTGTCACAGGGGCATTATCTAAACACCCCCTGAGCTCCTGTGCAACTTTGTAGGCACTTGCAGACAGTAGTGCACGGTCAACTGCTGCCAATTGACAGCAACCCGGGAAACGACAGGGTTAACTTAGTGTGAGTTAATTGCAAAGCCCTAGAACATGGTATCATTACCAAAATTGCTGGAGATGTAGTAAAGGGTTGTAGAAAAAGTAAGTATTGTCCAAAATGAAGTTCAAAATGTTTACTCAAAAACAGTTAAGTTAACCCCCCCCCTAGTGGCTGAAACAAACCCAGGTCGTTCAGAGTTTGTTTGTTTGTTTGAAAAACAAATTCTACCCGAACCAGGATCGTCAAAACCCACAGGGGTTCGGAAAGCTCTATCCAACCGCAGCATTTCTGGGATCCTGGGGGGAGGTGGGAGGTAGGGCGCCATTGACCTCCACTATAATGAAGGGGCATCAGTTTCCTAGTCCATAGCCAGGGAGGTTAATTCATGCAAAAGCAAGATAGATATTAGGCTCTTTGCAATGACCTAATAAACTCAACAACTGAAATTTCAAAAAAGAATTCCGGCCACCTCTATGCCATAGTCTGCAGGAAAGAAGTGAGAATTTCCCAGTAATGGAACTTCGCAGAGTAAAGTAAAGTAAAGATATACACTATCAGATGAAAAAAAAACTTTTTTTTAACAACCAGAGAACAGCTATACTTTAAAGTGGACATTGGTCTTAATATGAGTAATTACATGTAAATAGGATCAGCCTCCTGTATGAATATCTCTAGTATTGTAAGGTAACTGAAACATGTTAGATTTTTGGGAAAGTCTATAAATTTTTAATTGAAATCTGTGAACTCCTCAACAAAATGTACTCAAGAAAAGTAGGTCAGCTTTATGATCATATTAATGTGATATTAAATATTATTTAGTTTTTTTCCTTTTTTTGAATGATGAAGGGACAGGAAAACAATAAGGGGATTAAAAAGCCAATGTCAGTTTAGGATTGTGAATTGATGTGGGGCCTTTTTTTTATTATTTACTCCCATGATTTTGAGTGAACACAGCTAAAGATGATTCAGCAAGATATAAAGCACAGCAGTATATGATCTTCCTAGTCATCTGAAGATGGGCGCACAGGATGACCTGTTTGTCTGGAGGCCTTTTATCCTCAGGCCATAAGCTAGTGAGAGGGCTGTGCAGGCATTCTATGCCTATACAAACTGCATTCACTGCTCTTTATGGGTTTAATGAGGCGGAACAGCATGAAGGGGATTTAAGCCAAGCGCAATGATTGATGAACCCAGGGGCAAGACTGAGCCTTTGCTGGATAAAACCCCATAGATTCCCTAATAAAGGATGGCTAGTGGAAGGGCTGGGCTTCCTGAAAAGGCAAGTCTCGGGTCCATTAAGGCTAAACAGAAAGGGAAGGTGCTGTGTTGTTATCTAATCAGTTTATGCACTGAGCCACCAGCAACAGAGGCAAGACGGTACTGGATAGGAAGTAAGGAGGGTGACAGGGGAAGTCTGTGACACAGACATAAACCCAAGATCTGCCATCACCCCTCCTTCCCAAGCCATTCACTGCCAACCAGATCAGCCCACCAGATGCCTGAGAACCCAGCATGGGACCGGGGTACAAGCTCCAGGGTTCCTTACGAGTTGGTGGCAGAGAAAAGACTTCAGAAAATGGGAAAAGAGTTTGCAAAAGATGGTATTATTTATTTACACAATATTATCCCTGACAATAACACGGCTGTGTGGCCTGAATGGAGCTGCCTGTGGCCTGGATGTGGCTCTGGATGCATAGACTGTCATAGACAGTGAATGGAGCGGAATGCACAGCTATGGCATCAAGCTAATTTATTCTAGGCAACCTGCAAACAGAAAATCATTCATTAAGAACTTCAAATCTTCTTTAGGATAACTGGCCTGAACACACAGCACAGAATGAAGACCCTTAAACAAAAAAGTGCATTTCTGAAAGTAAAATATTAGTTTGACCCAAAAATGCATTTTATTATAATTGCCGGTGCTTTATATTTAATGTAAAAATATTTACTAAAAATATCTTTTTTTAGTAAGTCAGTGACCAGCTGATCAGGCAAACTGTGCAACTTCTCTGCATCTCATTGGTTTCCATTCCTGAATATTAAACAGTTGCTTTATACATTTAAAATGATATTTTGCTCTAGCTAAATCTGCTCTGATTTTTTTTATTGCAGTTCATATGTTTCTTTAAATCATCCAATAAAACTATGTAAAAACATAGGACGTGTTTTATATACGCCAATGTACTGGTGGTAATGATGGTTAAATGAAAAATAAATACATAATGATACAATGACTGAATATTAATACAATTGCAGTATGTTTCCTCGCATTTTGTAAATATAAGATACTTTCAAAAGTGAGTTAAAGATTTTAAACACACACATCTATCTATCTATCTATCTATCTATCTATCTATCTATCTATCTATCTATCTATCTATCTATCTATCTATCTATCTATCTATCTATCTATCTATCTATCTATCTATCTATCTATCTATCTATCTATCTATCTATCTATCTATCTAAACTATTGGTTTGCATTGATCTATAAAATTTGAGGATATCTAGTCCACTTCAGCTTGCACTTTTGAAACATTTTAAATTTTATTAACATGGATTGTTCCAAGCACTATGTGCTTCTGCTATCATACATAAGGTGATAGGGAAACATAAACACATTTTCGGTCTATGTGTTGTAAAGGTAAAATACCTACATAGTAAGAGTAAGTATTGCCACCAGCGGGTTAATGATAATAGATCTTGGTCTGGAGTGGTTGCTCCTGTTGTCAGCTATTATTATGATAGACAGAACATAGAGTCTTGCTGAACTGGGAGAAAAGTTTCATGCAGTTGCTTTGAAGTGACGCGCTGCCAGGAAGCCAGGCCCATAGCCAGCATCCAGCAGGCACGCTTCCCCCTGCCAGGAACAGGCATCAATGGATCCAGAACTCTCTGCCTCTAGATATGGGGTCATCTTTCAATAACTCCCCACTGTCATATACAACTTTTGTCTTGTCCCACACTGAGCCCCTTGTGTCAGTCAGGGGAGGGACACTCTAATACAGATATACAAAAGCACAATGAAGCAATAATCTCCTGGCCAGCTCCTTTCTTCCTCTAAGTGATCTGACACAGGTCCTTGCAGTAGGGGAAGAGGGAGGCTGCTGGCCATCCTAGCAGGGAAGATGTCTCTGATGAGATTATCTTCCACTTCTGTCCTGAAGACCAGAGAGGGCCTCTGACTGTAGAAAAGGAGCATAACTCCTAATAGGCCCCCCCATCACCAACTGTCCAGATTTGTTCCTCCATCAACTTTGTCATTCAATCATTTTTTTGTTGATTGATTGATAATCTATTGTCATCCGCGCGACGTAGTGTAGAGTACCAATACCTAATAATCCAAGTAAAGTGTTGGGGAAAAAATTGGAGAATTGAACAAAGAGATGGACCGTGCTTGGCTAAATGTTATAAATTTGGTTGATTGAAATTCAATTACAACAACACACTTTCAGTCCTATCTAACAAAAAAGATTGATCAAATAAATCTGTTACTTTACAGAGCGTACAACAGTTGGTGCACTAACAGCATAGCAACATCTATGGCTTACGCTAGTAGGAAATATTTGTGCGCGGAGGGTTAGGCGATTTGCCCATGACCCCACGCAAAAATATGTCGTTTATCTAATTCCTGATTGAAACAAAAATCTAGGCGTCGTCATTGGGGGGCTTAATCCATTACTCTGATAATACCGAGCCCATTGTGCAACTAACAAAACGCTACAAATCATCTTACATACCACCCATTAAACATAACATTGGAAACACTGTCACTGGTTTCCCTGACTATGTAACCCCCTTTTCCACAATGCATACTTTGGCTCGTAATACTTTTCATCTCCTGCATCTGTAACTGCAGCCTGGCTCATCGATGTGCAATTGGTATTGCCAGGCTGATAATGTTGTGTTGGTGGGGGCGGAGGCAACAGATGATATCAACCAAAAAAAGCTCTATTACCATCCAAAACTTGAGCCTACTCAATTATATTAAAGGACAGATACAGATACAAAATTAAGTGATAGTAGGACTTTATGAACATCATAGATGTAATAATAACCTATACATGGACACCAATCAGCCTTAACAATGACAGATGAAGGGAAATATATTGATTATCTAATTTAAATAGCATATGTCAAGGTTATATATTGGGGGAAGGTGAACTGTCAATTTAGGTCATGAATTGGAAGTGGGTAAAATGGGAAAGTGTAAAGATTTGAGTAACTTAAAAAAAACCTAGATTGAGATAATTGGATAGTGGGTCAGAGTATCTTTTGTAGAGTATTCCTGGTATGCAGTAGTTATTACAAAAGTTGTTTATTGGCAACTGACATCGAGCATCAAAAGCCCAATAATGTATGGGATGAGGAGATATGAGAAGATTACTCTTCTCAGGGATTATAACACATATACCATGTGTTATAATCCCTGAGAAGAGTAATGCCTGCCATACACATGGCGATAAGCGGCCGATTATTCACCTGACCGACGGGCCGCTTCTGTACAATCAACTGTTGTTCTACCAAAACCATGTAATATGAGGACCTTTTCACCTGACCGACGGGCCGCTAATCGCCATGTGCCCACATGGGGCGACAGATCCCTGTCGCCCCACTGCTCGACCGGCCAGAGAAGGACATGTCCGATAATCTCTGGCCGATTGAAGCCGATGGCATTAGCTTCAATGAAGAACGGCGTCTTCATTGAAGCTAATGGCCGGCACACAAAGGGTGTCGGCCGACTGAAGGGGCCCCATAATGCACCAGGGTGCAAACGTGATGACGTCATCACGTTTGCATCCCGGTGCATATCGGGACTGGTCTGTCTGCACCCGTCGGGGTGTGTATGGCAGCCTTAACTGTAATAAAAATTGCTGGAAAATGATTCTGTCCTTAGAGGACACAATGCCCATTATTTTTCCAGAACTACACCTGGAATTATATACCCAACACTTCAATAACTTAAATTTTTTACTTAAATAAAGACACAACACAATATTTCTAGAGAAAAGTGGATACATATATTTTTGTCCACAGTTTACAAAGTTGGAATACAAAAACACCTGATCCCTGACAGTGCCCCCCACTAACCAACCAACCACCTGTATCAGCCACGAACCTCACCTACACCAGCTCAGTGGGTACTCTGCCAACATTGACACCGCCATTTTAACTGTCACCACCTTGGGTCATTGACCCTTGAAAGAGCTCAATGTTGTCCTCTGAGTGACTGCCTCCTCCACCTGCACGTCACCAAAAATAGCTTCACACTATTTTTTTTTCCTAGGCACTGCCAGGGACCCGCACACGCTGTCACATGAGAGCTATAACAAAAATACAACCAATATTATTACAAAAAAATCATCTTAACTGTTGCAGAATCATACAATACAACCCACATAAATTAACACAAAATTACAGCACGGGGCACGGGCCTTTTGCCCCTACCGATCCCGCCTATGTGAACACTTCCGGTGATGCTGTCCTTCCTCGGCAACGCCCCCCCAGTCAGACACATGTGCCCTAGCTGCGGGTGTTAAGAGCAATAGAAGAAGGATACCTGGTATTTTTTTATCACTTCTACTTTTAGATCATATGGCTGAATGGCGACTGTGGATTTAGCTGGAACAACAGGAGAGATCACATTTGCCAATTTAAAGGATTTAAAATAGCCAAACATGGGACATTTTGCAATAACAAAAGTGCATCGAATCTAACATCCATCTAGCAAAAACTGATGTGGGTATAGCACTCCATACACATTACAATCTTACCATACAATTTCTGTACAATCAACTGTTTTTCTACCAAAACCATGTAATATGAGGACCGTTCTAATCCTTCCAATATCAATGTATCAGGGAGGACCCAGCACTACATAGTTGTTGGAGTGATCTAATGGAAATTGTATGGAGTGATCTAAAGGTGTATGGGGGCCTTATGGCTAGCCTTACTGCTTACACTATGGAAGAAGATAACACAAAACACACAAATACTTTACCAGGTCTTGCCTCAATGATCTCAACCCTTAAAGCTAGCCATACACGTGTCGATTCCTGAGCAATCGATTGACGCTCCGATCGATTCCGGTGAAGCCACGGGCGTCGATCGATCGACCATACAAGTCTGTGCCTACCACCTTAGGCCACCGATTCCTGGACGATTCTGTTACCAGTCGATCGATTCAGAAATGTCAACGCCCCTTGATGTGTGCTCAATCGATCAGAAAACACCAACAGGTTGGTTCTCTGGCCGATCCGATTTGGGGGCCATGTCGATCGGGCGGGGTCGATCGGTCAAGGTGGGCTGCACTCGATTCCTCGTCGATCGATCGGCCAGGATTCGTGTGGGAAATCCACCTGTGTATGGCCACCTTTAGGCAGCACAAGAAGAACCTATACCAAAATGTGTGTTGTATGTTGTGGTATGTACCGTATATATCTTTATTGTTGATATCATATACGTTTTGCGTGATGTTAACCTATTGAATTTAATCCATTGGATCTTTCATTAGATCAAACCTTTAGATTTCTCTGTCAGATTTCCTCGCGCAATCGCGCGATCAGATTGAATAAGAATTGAAGCATGCCAAAAGTGATCAAGCGATCGATTTTGTAAAAAATCGGACAGGAAAACGATCGTTCACAGATCCGTTCTGATTGATAATTTTAATTTTAAAAAGAGGAATCGAGTGCTGTTAGTTGTCTCATGCGATCGTTTTAAGCGATCAATCTGTGATTCTTGTGGAAATTACCTTTGTTTGTGTGCTGTTGGTCACTGGCCAGTTCTTCAGCTAACACCACTCCAAACCCATAAATGTGTGCGTTTGAGACTTTCAGGATAGAATCGCCCAGAAATGGAATGCATGGTATGTTGCTGTTTGCGATCCTTTTCACAAATTAAAATCGATTCCGGAATCGATTTTCGGATGGGCGATCAGATTAAAAAACGATCGCAGGAAAATGGTGAAGTGTATGCCCAGCTTAATGAATATCTGACAGAGAGATCTAAAGGTGTATGGCCAGCTTTAGAAAGATAATTGAAAAAATAAGGTACTACTGTTATTATTTTTGCGTGATATTAACCTATTGAATTTGATCCATTAAATCTTTTTTTAGAAAGATAATTGAAAAAATAAGAGATACTACAGTTATTATTCATTGGGAACACAGCAGTAAAACAACGATGTCATACAAACATGGCTGAAAACAATACCAATTAAGCTGAAACACATACTAGTGAATCTTCAGGTACTGGTAAAGGTTTGTAGACAATGTCACAATTTAACGCACACAAACACACATCCACAATGAGGTCAGTTACTGGCTCTGCACAAACATCCTCCCCTCCTCTGGAAATAATTGCGGATAATTCAATGTTCACATTCGATAATGGATGCTCAAATAAATATGAGAATTCCAAGCAAATTTGTGCAAATGAAAAAAGATTTCCTCTGACATGATGGCATGGTGCAAGGCTGTGTGTAATGAGTTGTAATTTGTCTGAGAAAAAAAAACAAACAACAGAAAAGGGGGCTGATCCACCATTGCACAAAGCGCGGCCACGGATCCAGACATCGCAAGCACATGAGCCTTCCTGCCTGGTCTCTGAGGAAATTACAGCACAAGCCAGCCAGATTTCTGACAACTTCCATAAATTATTTCAGATTTTCATATTTCAAATTTCATCTGCATTCATCATTTGAGTTTGACTAGGGAGGGGAGCAAGTCTAGGAGGAGCTTTGCTAGCTTTCAGTGTAGCAGTCCCAGGAGCCTGCCCTAGGACTGGTTAATTCAATTTACTTGTGATTTGATTATTCCTGCTGCAGTCTACTGCCAATCTGAAGTATTGTGCTTTCTCTTGTACTTAACCTTGCTGCCCTGTGCCTGCTCCAGCTTGCATGCATCTCTGTGCCTTGCAGAATATATTCGAACAATCAAAGTTGGGAGTTATTATTTTCTTTTTCCATTGTCCATCCTTATAAAAGCTCACATCTTTCACTAAGCTCCATCTTCCCAGAAATCCGATTACCTTTTTTTTTTCTTTCTTTTTTTTCCCCTCTTTTGTGTGTAATATTATTTACCATTTTCAGTGGAAAGTGCCCCATAGTTTAGGTGAGGAATATAAATTCATGACAATGCCTCTGATGATGCAATATGCTACAAGCAAAAATCATTTATTATGAAAGAAATAATCATTTAAAATAGCTAAAGACAAATATTTTATACCATAAGCTTATACATAAAGGAATAGAAGTGTGCATATAATGAATACACCTGTCTATACCTATAAAAGAAAATGAATGTTTAACCATCTGAAGGTTTATGAGTTTGTCAGTTAGTGGCATTTTGTGAGGACCATTATTATCTCAGGCAATGACTTAATACAGGGGAACAAGGGCACAGATTTCATTCTGGTAATCAGTAGACTCTTAGGGTGCATGGTAGTTGGCCCTGAAGGGTACAGTTGGTTCATCAGACTGTATATTTTTGGTCCCATAAAGCAAAGCTCAGAGTAGAAAATCAAACATTGAAATGCACAAAAGGAGCACATGAATTTATATAGCTATACTGGAGCAGCCTATCTAGTTCTCTATGGTGAGTAATCTGGTGATGCTGGAGCCAACTCCTCATTGTATTTCAATCGAGGAAAGCCTGATATAAAAAAAGGAAGGACCCACCAATCAAAGTCAAGCATGGAACCCTGGAAGCTGTAAAACTGACCATGCATGGGTCGATTCACATGTAATTGATGAATTATTCGCTGATCATTTAGCATATAGATGTACACCACCTTTGGCAATCGAACACTTGGCTAATACCTTGGTTGCAATCCTGCAAGTCACTAAAAAAACAAGCTTTTGGGATGTCTCAGATACCATCTTCAGGGCAATTATTTAAGCTGGCCATAGATGGTTAGATTTGCAGATGATTTTGCTGCTGCAAATCTAATGCTTAATTCGGCCGTAAATGGATCTATGAAATGGTTCGGGGGTGACAGGTCCTGTAAATTTTAAACAATTGCAATTACTTTGAATGGGGACCTCGATTTTCGCCGGCACGACTATCATATGCAGTGATACGTCATCACGCAACAGTCCGATCTCCAGAATGTGAAGAAAAAAACTAAGCGGCTATGGCCGGTGTCTGCTTAAGAAGGGATCTTGAGACATCCCTGAAGTTTGCTTTTTTCAATCTTTCAGTTAGCCAACACAGCTTAATTTTCTAATTACAAAAGTCGCTATAGTTTTAATATTCCATTAAGGGTTCAGTATCCCCAACTAGACATCTGGCAGGAGAGGGTGTCATATGAGGAGGAAATGGCAGATGGAAGTGTGTTTCTTATAAATACCTCCCAATCTTCCATCTATTTACCATTTACTTGCTCAAATAACATAAAACTATAAAAGAAAATTACCAGTCTACAGGTTTGGGGTGGGCCAACATCCCAAATATAAGTCAAACATGAAGGAGGAGGAAGTAGGGAAGTGTAAACAAACACGCCCAATTGTCCATGGGGTTAACCAGGAGAAGGGGGATTTAAAAGGCCACAATGGTATGGTTTAACAAATTATATTAATTTTATAATTAATACTATTATAAATAGTACATCATATTTATGCATGAAGATTCAGAAAAGAATAAATATCTAAAACATCGACAGTGTTGCTGGTGGTTTGGGCGGTGTGCAAAGGTACAGTGTGCCTGTTCACGAGATAGAACAATAAGCAATACACAATCGTTAAGGTACGCCTATGGATAACGGGGTCTATTACATAGAGTGCCACACCAACGCGGTTTCGATTTTCTTCTTCAGGGTTGCGATTTTTATCCATCCAGAGTATGTTTATATTGCTACGAAAAAGAGTTTCGAATCAGTTTAAAACCAAAAAACAGATTCAAAATGCAACCAGGGTCAAAGGTGGGAAATGAGCGGCCAGACCGCCCGGGGGATATAACCAAGGTGACCACTGTTTCAATTAAGTAATGGGTTGTGTTCCTCTCAAAATTACTGGGACCCACTATAGATATATGTGATTAAAGTAATTCGGTCCAAGTCAAGTTTAGTTTGACCAGTACGTGTAAGAAAGAGGAGGTGGGGAAGGTTAAGCGCCAGCCCGGGGCACAGAAAACTACACGAGGTCTAATTGTACTAGTGAGATATATCAATGGGCCCAGGGAATTGAACAGACAGGTCAATACTGTGGCTCCGTCAATGTTAATATTCCAGGAAGCTTTGGCCAATTGCTATTAAACAAAACATCTGAATGTATGGTTAAAAACAATTAAACCAAAATAGCGGTTTTATGCGTGGGACCTGATTTTGTTACAAAGCCATATGTGGTACTAACAACTTGCTGGGTGTAATTGGGAAATGTTAATAAATAATCTCCAAAAAAAGTCAAAGTAGGCATTGTAAGGTGTAAATTGGACAAGAGAAAAGCACGTTTTGTGACAGTTGTAATTGGTAATTGACTAATGAAGGTTGAACATTTGTGATTGCAGGGGTGAGTCTAGGGGTTAGTTACTAAGCCGAAAATGTCAGGGGCACAGTTACTACTGAAGATATGAGATCTGGGGGGGGTTTCAGCGTGTTGTACTTGTGAGGAGTTCATTTGGACCTAAGAGCATGGTGACCTGTGAATGGAGACGCTAATCGGAGCTAAATAAGAAAGGGAGGGTCCATCTGCAGAGCCTACCAGCAGGAAGCTGACGTCAGAGGGAACTGGTTGGAGAACAGAAGGGAAGTACCAACATACAGGGAGTGCAGAATTTTAGGCAAGTGGGTATTTTTGAGGGAATATTTTTATTGACACAACCATGTTCTCAATGAACCCAAAAAACTCAGTTTTAATTTCAAGACTGAATATTTTTGGGAGTAGTTTTTTAGTTTTGGTTTTTTTTAGTGTTTTAGCTATTTTAGGGGGGTAGTCGGTGTGGGTGCAGGTGGACTATTATGTGCAGTAATGTATTAGGCAACTTAGCAAAAAAATTGTATACCCATTTCAATATTATTTTTACCAGTGAAAAAATAGTAACATCTCACATTCACAATATATTTCTGGACGTTAAAAACAAAACAAAAACAAGTACAGTGGACCATATAGCCAACATTTCTTGCAAGGACCCAAGCCTGCATCCATGGATTCTGTCAGTGTGTTTGATCTGTGTTCACATCACATTGCGTGCAGCAGCAACCACAGCCTCCCAGACACTGTTTCAGAGAGGTGTTATGTTTTCCCTCTTGTAATCACACATTTGAGATGGACCACAGATGTTCTCATGGGGTGAATCAGGTGAAAAGGATGCCATGTCATTGTTTTTCTTCTTGTATACCCTTTCTTGGGCCAGCCACGTGTGGTTACTTGGACCGTGTGATGGAGCATTGTCCTGCATGAAAATCAGGTGTTTTTTGAAGGATGCAGACTTCTTTCTTTCTGACCATGCTGAAGAAGGTGTCTTCCAGAACTGGCAGTAGGACTGGGATTTGAGCTTGACTCCATCTCACCCGAAAAGGCCCCACAAGCTCATACTTGGATGATAGAAGAAAGACCAAACCAGTAGCCACCTCCCACCTTGCTGGTGGTTGAGGATGGACTGGAGTCTCTCGTGCCCTTTACCACAATCGCCACGATGCCCATCCATCTGGCATCAAGGACTCACTCATCTATTTCATCAGTCCATAAAACTTAGAAAAATCAGTCTTGAGATATATTTCTTGGCCAGTCTGATGTTTTCGTGTGTGTGCTGTTCAGTTGGTGGTCGTCTTTCAGCTTTCTGTCTCTGAAGTATGCACAACCTGTTGCGTTGTGGCACTCCAGTTGATGTGCAGGTCTGAATATGGCCAAATGGTTGGCAATGGTTCATCTTTGTGCAGCTGCAAACGCTTGACTTTTCTCTTAGTTCATGGGCAGTGTTTTTGCGCCTTGTGTTTCCACACGATTCTTTGCGTACCTGTTGACTATTTTGAATGAAAGCGATTGATTGTTCGGATATCACGCTAGAAGCTGTTGTCAATTTTAAGAGGTGCTCATCCCTCTGCAAGATATCTCACTAGTTTTTGACTTTTCTAAAGAAGCCTGTCAAGTCCTTTTTTGACCCATTTTGCCAAAGTAAAGGGAAGGTTGCCTAATAATTATGCACACCTAAATATAGGGTGTTGAGTTATTAGACACACCCCTTTTCATTACAGAGATGCACATCACCTAATATGCTTAATGGTAGTAGGCTTTCGAGCCTATACGTTGGAGTAAGAGAACATGATAAAGAGTGATGAATGGTTGCAAAATACTCATGCCTAAGTAAGTTTGCACTCCCTGTACATATAGGGTTATACCAAGTAACCATCTCCTGGTACTCATCTAAGGAGCTCACTACAAAAGTTATGTGCACTCCTGTTAATAACAATACAACACCAACATGCACAAATAGTGACCAATGCACTGCAGTTATTAATACATTTAACCACCCTATAGACTTTAATGTAAAAAAAAAATTATGTTGTTGGCCTGTAACTTGTCGAAATCTGTCCATACAAGGGTCTAGTAGACATTCTAAATATAATAATGTTTCAAACAAACAATTATGTAAACAAAAGTTACATCATCCTCTGACCCTTGCATCACTATTGAGGGTCAGAGAATCAAATGGTAGCCATAGTACAATCAAATACAAATTGATCAAAATACATAGAAAATCCATCAGATGCTTGTAGGAATGACCTAAACAAATTTACCAGTCTGATCACAGCTCAATCTATTTTCTGTTCAATATAGATCACATTTGGTCGATTGTACCATGTGGGCAGGAATCGATTCCCATTTGATGGACGTAAACAGATAGATTTTAAGTCAATTGAACGGAAATATCTAACCGTGTATGGGTGCCTTAAGGCTTGGGCTCCACCTGCATCTTTAGTGTAGTGAACAAACTGGCCATTGGCACATGACAGGACTGTCTACACAGCCGGTCATAGCCCCTGATCCATTGGTCCGAGTCTCCATCGCATTTATGAAGGCAACGGAGTCTTGATGGATGATGCGCTATTTGCAGTCAATGGATGCGTCATAATGACGTATGACTGACAAAGGGCTCAGATCAGCGGTGGACAAACCCAACTGTCCAATTTTGCAAGTCCGCATTGGACGGGGGGTTTCATGTAATCAATTTCTGAAAATTGCACAACTGATAGATGATGCAAATCTACTCTATGTAGTGCCCGTACCTGATTCATCATATACAAAAATAAATCCTTCCTTAGTTGTGGGACTTTAAATAGAACCACATGCAGAACCCAAAAAATGATATATATATCAACTCAAAGTTAACATGTTCATACATAAATCATTCAAAATGTTATAAGACAAAAGGAGAGTATTACATGAATATGTACAATTAGTTCCCAGTCTGAAGCGCAGATGTATAAAATGTGTTGACATGTTTCGCCCTATACAGGTTTCCTCAGGACATTTTTGTTGCTGCTAAACATAGGGGTGCATATGTAAAATATACTTATCAAAAACATCCAATCCACAGTGGATTGACCACCAGGTGTTCACTGTTGATTGACACTTAACCACTTTACATTTCTTAATTACAGGTTATTTTTTTTATCCTCCTCCCACTTCCATCCTGTCACAGTCTGTCCTCTGTTGATGGGAACCCACTGGTCCAACTCTCCTCTGGATCACAGGATATACAAGCAGTATAGTGTATCAACCAACTAAACTCAAAAGTGAGGACCCCACTGTTCCGGTCACCGCTGCTGTGGCAATGTGCTTGCCCTTCCATGGGTTGGGTCCCACAGTCACCAGCAGGTGGCTCCATGGCAAGGGTGGGCTGGGTGGAGCACACACATGCCTCGTTAGCTTCAGGGAATATAGGGTGTGCTTCATCCAGACATGCTTTTACGGTTTCATTGCTTGTCTTCAATGCTTGCATTTCCCTGGCTTCTGCTTTCTTGTCCCTGAACCTGAACCCCATGGACACTCCTGTACACTGAACGTTTTGGAAAATGTCTTTGTTCCGTCTGTGAGCCGTCATATAAATCTGTTTGGCGCACCACCCTACCTGTCGGATTTCAGGGGGTGTTGCCGTGTGGTCGCCCTCTCTGTACATGATCCTGACAGAGAAAGGAATTAGAGGATTTTAGATAATTATAATTAGCATTCTATGTCCTGACCCATCTAAAATTCCTCTATTGAATCAGAATAAAAAAAGAGACATTCAGTAAGCGTTGAGTCCTATTTTATGTCACTCTTGTATGCACTTTACTCATAAATTGATGAGCTCCATACCCATCTTGTCAACTATGTGAATTAAAGTTTATGTTTAGTGATGAGCGACTAGGAAATATTCGAATTCGCGTAATTTCGTGAATATCCGCCATAATATTCGATTCTATATTCGTAATCTCGAATATCCGCACTTACGACATGAATTGCGATCTTAAAATCGCAATTGCGACCAAATATGCGCAATTCATGCAAGTCAATGGAGCTCGGATATTCGACTGGGAGAATATCTGTCATTTCCATTTTAAAAAATCGTATTGCGATTATATAATTGCGATCCCATTCATTGCAATGGATTGCGATTATATATTTGCGATTCTAAAATCGCAATAAAATCGCGAAAAATCGCGATCGCATCGGATATCCGATGATATATTCGTGAATATTCGCGAAATGGCGAAATAGCGATATTCAAGCTAAATATTCGAAAATCTAATATTCGAGCTCATGCTAGCTCAGCTATTTATGTTCAGTCTTTTTCCTCAAGATTCAAAGATCTCTAAAAGACTATTCAGTTTCTATCCCTTTCCATTAATTCTTTTTTAAACTGAAGTTTTTAGAAGAACTTTTATATAACTGCTAAAATTTTACTTCAAATGATTGAAAATTCTTAACAGCTCTATGGTCAGATCTGAAAATAACCAAGGTATTTCAAAACAAATAACACAAAGTCTATGGCGGCTACCATCTACAATTAAATCTCACCATTAAATAATCTAGCTGTCACTTCCATTCCATTAAGTTTTTTTTTCTGTAACTCTGTAGTCTATAAAATGTGTTTTACCAAACGCTACATTAGTTATTATTGTTTTCTATTGTGATAAAAAAAATCCAATTTACAGTTGTCTATTGAATTCAGCTCCACCAATATACTCAGATCATATCTTTTGTTGAAAACTATCAATATATCCAGATCAAAGAAGAAGCCAATATATTTTTGGACAGGATATTTTCACAAGGGAGGCAGTGGGGAAAGTTATCCTACAGCATATTAGGAATGGTTTGTCTTTTTTCACACTGGAACACAAAAATACAAAAGTAAATGCAATATTCCATAAAGATATAAGGCAAACTTGAGAGAAGTGTCCACTGTAATGGCCTTAAAATTACCTTTTCAATGTGCAACTAAAATACACCTTGACAGGACATGAGGGAAAATGCCCCTACATTGGTGTTCATAGTGCCAACAGGATGCTCACAGTCCCATCCCTACAGACTGCTAAAATTATCATTGCTGCTATAATGCAGCCTCTGCCAATTGGCTACAAATATGCAGATACCATAGAATGGAAGGACATCAGCTACATCTAAATGACCCATTTGAAAACCTAGGAGTGTGCAAGAACTATGTAATGGAAGGTCAAACCATGGGGATTCTGGAAACTGTTTATTGGAATGTCAGGGAAGGCTCCTTGAAAGCTTAGGGACCTCCTAACACCCCTTAGTGTGTTCAGGAACTATCCAATGGACAATAAACCAGCTACACCTCAGGGACCCCCTTGCAACAACTGGTGTGTCCAGGAACTATCTAATGGAAGGTCAATCAGCTACACCCCAGGGACCCCCTTCCAACCACTGGTGTGTCCAGGAACTATCCAATGAAAGGTCAATCAGCTAGACCTCGTGGACCCCCTTGCAGCCCCTGGGGTGTTCAGGAACTATCTAATGTAAAGTCAATCAGCTACAGCTTAAGGAACTTCAAGCAACTTCTGAAGTATCCAGAAACTATCCAATAGAAGTTTAATCAGCTTCAGCTCAGGGACATGCTGGGAACCCCTGGTTTGTCTAGAAACTAGAAGTTCAAGCAGCAACAGCTCATGGACCCCTTAGCAACTGGGTGTGCAGAAACTGTCCATTGGAAGGTCACTTAGCCACTAGTGATGAGCAGCATAGGCAATATTCGAATTTGTGATATTTCGCGAATAATTCTACTTATATTCTATTCTATATTCGGAAATTTGAATATTCGCGGTAATACCATGGATTGCGAAAATTATATTCGTAATTGCGAAAATAATATTCGCATCACAAAAATCTAAAATGAATGGTCACATGCTATGTTTATTTTCGCAATGCGAATATTATTTTCGCAATACATGGCCATATTGCGAATATTCGGAATTGCGAATATCCGCCAAGATATTCGAGATATTGGCGAATTCTCGAATTGCCGATATTCGCGAAAAATATCCGGCATTCGAATATTCGAGCTCAACACTATTAGCCACAGCTCAAGAACTTTGGAGTTTTATGGTTAAGAATGGCTGATTTATTAGTGTAAAGGAAACCCACAGTTTAGACCCCATCCATCGACACATTCACATCCATACTATCCTGTGCTCTTGTTGGAGAAGCATGAGCATATGTTCTCCAACACTTGTTAAAACAAGTAGGGATAGTTGATTACTGGGCGATCGATGTGGGGTTAGTGATGACCCTCGATCGATTCCTGATCAATCAGACTAGTGAAGTATATACAAGAACTTCAGATACACCCACACTGACATAATTCCTGATCAAATGAATTTTAGCAATCAACCTTTTTTGGGAGCCTGCAATAGTTCCTGGGCAGAGATCAACTATAAATCTACTAACCAAGGTGGTGTGCATTTTGATCTTTGCTTTGCTTTGTGATCGTTGATTGTTTGATCGCATGTTCCGAATAGAGAGATCACAAAAGAATCAACATGTCTATGGCGATCTATAGTATGTTAAATGAATGGTGCTCATAGCTGGTACAGGCTTCACCATGAGTTCCTGACCATGTGATCTTTGATGGTTTTCAATGTATGGAGATGGTCAAGAAAACTTGACACATTTGGGATTTTCATATTTCTAACAGAATATACATTTTAATAGCTTTTTTGTTACTGCGGTTGCTCAACCTAAAACTGAACACCAGGTAAATATGACAAAATTCATATACAAAAGTTGTCTTCTGCCTAATGATTTGTATTAATCAAAGGTGATAAATAGGCTCCTTAAGCCCCCCATACACCACATACAATTACCATGCAATTTCTGTACAACCAACTTTTCTTCTACCAAAACCATGTAATACTGTATGAGGACCTTTCTACACCTTCCAATCACTATGTATTCTATCAGGGAGGTCACTATACTACATAGTTGTTGGTAGGTCTCATGGAAGTTGTATGGAGGAATCTGAAGGTGTTGGGGGGCTTTATGTTGTTCATCCCTTTTCCCAGTCAGAGCTATGCTATATCAGAACTACCACAGTCTTATAATAAGTCAACTTCCATATTCACATTACTTTAATTTTAAAACATACATTTATTAGTAATGTCTTTTATATCTTTTCAGAGTTTCAGCTTTACAGTCTTACAGCTTCATGCCATATAGGAATTGATGAATGCCAACAAACTGGCATGTCTACTCACAACAAATCATATTGCAGAAAAGCTTAAATTCTATTCACTTTGGGAAAGATCAGTGAGGTGGGTTTATTTACAGCCATTTGGGACCCATTTGGGACAGTGGGCCACAAGCATTGTTTCCAGCTCACAAGCTATAATTGGATGCTGGTAGATATTTTTGTATGGTTATGATAATGTGCCACTTCATACCTGTATCTGCTTGGAATCACTTGCCCTTTACAATGTCAGAATCTTCAGTAAATCGTATAAGCAATTTCCTAATGGGATCGTGAGGGATTAGATTATTAATTAAACAGTATCAAATCTTTCAACTTATCACACATAAAGGTTCAAAAACATCTGCTACAGATGGACCAAGAATGGACACATTCCATTAGGTTGAATTAGAGATTTATAACATTTAAATGGTAATACCGGTATACATATAAATGTTTTATAGTAAATCTAATTAAATAACAGATATAGCCAATCAGCTAATAATTGTTTTATTATAAAATAATGTTTATTAAAAATAAGAATAAGCTAGTTGTAGTATATCAGCCAATATTGGTTTTATTATAAAATAATGTTTATTAAAAAAATAATTGTTGTAGTAATTCTACTCCATACAGTGGTCAACAGTGGTGCACTGCCTTGGTAAACAGTTACTATCTCCCTCATATCAATAACGTAGCTGGACCTTGTGGTGCTCCCATGAACGTTGACCATACCTCACTATTTTTCTATAACATCAATGCTGATTTGTGTAACTTTAGTAAAATTTGAGGCATATTGAATGCAGGTTGTCTATTTATCGAAGATGGTCATTCCTGTTACATAACAAGTCTAGTTGAATGTTACCAACTACAATTAGCTATATTATGACCTGGAATAAGAAACTTTACTGTTTTTTACTGGTTTCCTGTTCATTGGAACAGGAGTCCTAAGACCAGCCTGACTAGTACAAAAGTGTTATTCTACAAAGTGGTTCTCTGTTTAATGGAGTCCTATCAGGTTACTAAATGGGACATTTCCTTTTAAATGGGACAAATCGTCTTCAGGCTATTAAGTATAATGCAGATAACATCTGCTTAGGAACTACTGACTTCGTTAACATTCCCATATTTGTACCAATTGTTGGGCCTGAGCTGTCTTGCACTTGCATTTAAAATCATATAATTAATTGTCTGTGTAGAGGAAGGCAAATGTGAAATGTAATAATATTTTACTGATTTTATTAATGGTAAAATGAATGATCTAGGGGCGGCTAGGAAGGTTAATGAATCTCAATGCTTTAGCTTTTAATACACCTTCTACTACATTTCTTATAAATGTAGGAGCAGATAGGAATGATTTGGTGCTCTTGATAAAGTGCCATGGCACATGTTGGACCCTATATGCCATAAGCACTTGTCATTAGGTTCCAGGCAGGAGAGGCGACTGTATGTAATCCAGGGAAAAGAGCTTGCGCTTTGATGGGGATCATGGAAGAGTTAGACACTGCTAAACTGGAAGTTTACTAACTACGGTTTTAAAACATAGGAAATCATAATGGTGAACAATACTCTTTTGAGGACATTTAATGCCATTTGTGGATAGGATGTAGAAAAACTAACATTTTGGTAAGAGTTTCATGCCCCGGTTTTGTACTACTGCCTAAATCTTGTCCTCATTGGACAAAGGGAATGGCGCTGATTCATTGAGCATTGACTAAAGATGGAATGATACCATAGCAGGCTTCATTGCTGAAAGAGGAAAAAAAGAAATGTCAGAACTTCACCCTTTTTATGAATCTCTATAGAAACAGCCTGGCCTTATTTCCATTAAAACAATGTGATGATGGATGGTCAGTCTTTTAAATAACACATTTCCAAAAATATATGACCTGAAATAAGTTTGTAGGCAAAATGCAAAATAATTTGTTAATAATGTAATTACTGCACAGGTCTGATCAGCTGCTATAAAAGGTGCCCAACCTGCGGACTTTTGGGCATTTTTCAGCTGCTCTCCTTGGTCCTGCACTTGCAACCCCCCAAATCTAGCTGTTAATGCATAGGGCATAGGAACTAACTGGTCCACCGACGTGTCCTCGCCCAGGATCTTTTTAGGGTATTTTTCCATTATATTATTATTTCCATATATACCCCTGCCGCTAAGCGTATTGCAGACGAAGCACATTTACTTACCTGCTAGGTGGATGCTGTGTCTTCACTGTGCCAAGCCGTTCCGCTGATGCAAGGCTGAACGTAGTGGAGTATGTTCAGCCTCTGCATCAGTGGATGTCTTAACAGAGCATCTGCCGAGCAGACAAAGTCTGTGTGCTACGTCGGGATCCCCACCAAGCAATACGCTAAGCGGAGGGGGTCCCGACGTATAATGGAAACATACCCTTAGAGCGGAAAGAGAGGGACTTGTTCAATCGCCGTCTGGGTCGTTGATTGGCTTTCGCGTATGCCAATCAGCATGCTCAGATGGAGCAGTCAGCAGACAGGTGAGTGTCTACGCTCCCACTATTCCACTAACAGATGGGGGATGATTGTATAATATATATGGTGGCACCTTACCTCAGAATAGGGGCATATAATCTTTGATTCAAAGGCTTTGATGATCTATAAGCGACATAACCTTTGATAATATATAACACACAAAATGAGCATCGCCATACTACAGTTGTCAATAATATGTTTTGGGTTTTCTTATTTTGGATTACTGGCATTGCCTATCTGCAACTACTTTACAGAGAATACAGGAGTGACAGGTCACTTGACATGCGATCTTGACTTCAACATTTTTGGTACCAAAGAGGCAGTTTAATGACTCATTGAAGAAGAAAAAGACCACGTGACTACCCTATGGGACTTATATGTGTGAAAATACTCCTTTGGAATAAAAAAAAAACTATAATTCCACTGCTTCTGTGATCCTGTTGCAGGGCTTTTTTTTCAAATGTAAGGGGTTGTGTTAGCATCCGTTTGGGATATGTTTACGGTGCGTTTTTGAGTCAATGGGTTTTGGGAGTTTTTAAATTGAAAAAAAAAACCCAAATGTGTGGCTATGCCATTCAGGCTGTCTGGTTACTTTTTGGGGGGAACCCTACGCTTTTTTTTCTTTAGGTAGCACAACCAAAAAATAATGTACAATATAACTTTGCACATGCATGGAGAGGGAGAATGCTTTGTGTACATCAAAATGCATGAGTATGCTTATTTGACATGCACAATGCATTGGATGCATTAACGTGTTAATGTCCCAAACGGTCAGCCAAACTAAAAAAACTTACCCTGAGCTACAATCAGGGATACTCACCTCCCTGATGACATCAAAGAGTTAGTGTGGGGCCTGCCCCATTGACCTTCATGTTATGGAGGCCGCGCTGGTGGTTTTCAGCACATTGGACTGTGAAGCGGGAGGGAGAGCAGAGAACTGCGGTGGAAAGCCAGTGGTGCTCTTTTAAAAAAGTGAATAGTAGTGAGTATGAATATTCAAATCATGATCTTTTTTTTTTGAATATTGACACATCTAAAATTCACGAAGATCTTGACTATAGTGATATATATCTTTGTAATCTCAGATATTTGGGTAAATTTTACGTGTGATCGGCAAACGATCGTTTATCGATCGATCGATCGTTCGTTCGTTCGGGAATCCCACTACAAACCTGTCTTTGAGCGAGTTCGATGTTGCCGTGACATTGCAATCACAATATTTGCATGTAAAAGTGCCGATATATGCAAAAAGTAAACAGGTAATTTCAAATTTTTCGAATTTTCTTAGAATATTTGGAGAATGATTTGGGAAATGTCATGATTACTAATATTGCCTTTGCTGCTCATTACTAAAAGCGAGCCATGGGTGGACAGCTCAAAATTTTTAAAAAAGCGAAACTGAACGGATCTACAATCAATTCCATTAAAAGTCAATGTGTGCGTTTACAGTGCGTTAAAAAATGCACTGCAAACACATCCATTTTTACACTGTGAAAATATAGTCTTACACCTTTTTTAAATATATTAAATATATAAAAAGGGTAATTGATATTAAGTAGCAGCCTCTAAGTGATAACACTCAACAGAAGTTTGAGTATTGGTAATAAGAGAGAAATGGGTTATGGTACACACACAGTTACTCTGATTAACATAGTAGGAAACCATGAAGTTCTGTTTATTTGAACCTTATGTTCTGCTACATCAGCATAAACATCATAAGAGGACCCACACATTACGCTGCTTTAGTTAACTAGGTAATATTACAGCATGCTCAGTGGTCGTTGGACTCTGGAGTCAACAAGTTATGGCTGTTGTCATGCTTTTGTCAGCAGAACATCAGGTATGTTGAGGGCCATCACGAACACTACCTTCCATTTAACCTCCCAAAAGAGAAATGAGAAGAAAAAATACTCTACTGACCTGCTCTGCTAAGGAGCTGCATAGGCAATAGAATATTTAGGAAGGACATAGCTACTGTTCTATTCTCCTAATATAAGCAATAAATTCGAATAAGTACCATCTCCAGTCATTATTACCTTCATTGTACAAGTCGACGTGTGTACATGTGCATTTTGCAAAAGCAATGCGTGGTAGTTCCGGGTACTGATGTAAAACATCTTGAATAGTCATGATTACAAAGATATAGCACTATATTTAAGATTTTCACGAATTTGTGGAGTGCCGATATTGACAACAAATATATAAGAATTAGAATATTTCAATCAATACGAGGTGATCAATACGAGGTGACAGTTGAAGACTATTGAGCTGATCCTTGGACCTGGGGTTCTGGATAACCACAACATAAAATGTTATTCAAAGAGAGCGACTAACCCCAACATACCCCAGAAGGAATGTATGCCAAATGTGGCCTCATATTAGTGAATCTAACAGCTGGAATTTGGCATGTGTTATTTGCAGCCAAGCAATGTCCATCATCCAGAATTTAGTTTTCACACTGGCCTGTGGTTACGCGCAACATGGAGCCTATAGAAACCTGTGTCAATGTAACCTATACTTAGATCCAGAGTTACAAGACCAACATCCCAAGTCAACACAATTTAAACCAGAGGTTAGAGCAAAACCAACCTCCAATAGTGGCACCCTGTGACAGGTGTACCTGACACACTATAAGGGGACTTTAAATGGTCAAAAGAGTATTATCCGTTATGGACAAACAAGTAAATACTGTATAAAGAGCTGTCATTGGTCAAAGTCATTTAACAAAATGTATTTGTAAAAAACTCAGTAAAAGAAAATACATTCAGTATTAAATACATTTCCTAACACATAATTATCCTGTGTTGCAGTCTCAACGCGTTTCTTGGTTTTCCACCTCTTCTTTAGGAGAATCAAAGGTTTATATTTATCTGGAGAGAAATACAGTCCATATTAGTTAGTCCAAAACAGCTAGTATTAACGGTATTAACTATTAATTGCTCTCTGCCTCCCGCCCCCCCCCCCACCCCTGAAAGCTGAAGCATCATGCCAAGGTAATCTTAAGAACATACTTACCAAATTACGCAACTTATGCAAAGAATAATCAACTAATATGGACTGTATCTCTCTCCAGATTAATATAAACCTGTGATTCTCCTGAAGAAGCGGTAGGAAACCGCAAAACGCGTTGAGATTGCTACACGGGATAATTTTGTGTTAGGAAATTTATTTAATGCTGAATGTATGGAGACCTGTGTAACTTGTGTTAATGCTTTGCTATACTGCCATGCAAATGCTCCTAGTGTGAAAGGACCCTCAACATTTCTATGCGGATGAAAAGTTATCCGAGAAGCAGAAAGCCTTAATAAATCTGTCCCCAACCCAAATGTTCCCAGTCTTTTCTCAATGCTCTCCCATCAGCCTTGCCAATTAATAATAGACATAATTTACTGTACTGGTAAAAAGCTGAATGCTAAAATATCTCAGAGGGTTTTCCAAAATTCCTATTTTGTATTTATTGGACTATGGCGTACATTTTGATGATATTTTTCCTATTGCTGACTTAGCTCTTGTACAATCTGGCTTTTTTATCTATAGAGAGTTTATAAACAGAAACATAATTTTTATAACAATTGTTCCACATCCCTTCTCTACATCTCCAGCAATTTTGGTGATGATATAATGTTCAGGAGCTTTGTAATTAACTTACAGATCTACTGAATTAAATAATATCTCAAAACAGCATCCCATTTGCTATGGGTTTCTGAGCCTTAGCTGCTGCATTTTCTCCCCTCGTCTTATACTTGAGTCATTTAGTTTTTTCAGATTTTTTTCTAAAATTGAGTACCTCAGCTTATATTCGAGTCGGCTTATACTCGAGCATATAGGGTCGTTGATTGTGGATTAGTTGACAAAACTTTTATGCCCTTTTCACCTTACAGGAATTAACAAGGACATTACATTTCTGCCAGGTCCAAAGTGTATTTTATATATTTACCCAAAACGTTCCTAACAGCAGTCAGCAATGCAGCCAACACATGCCAGGAATGGTAAGCTCCAATACACTATTTTTGGTATAATAATCTGAGTAGGGCATCAATCAGATTTCAAAACATAGGCATCACATCCCAAAATATATGACTTGAAAGAGAAGAGAAACTTGAATTTGGCTAAAAGCCGGAGGAGCCCAACCTTCAGGGACTTTAAAGGTGCATAAATAGTCCATAAGCTGATATATTGTTTTTGGGGTTAGATACACTTTAATGTCTTAATCATCACTCATATGTATTATGTATAAAGCTGGGCATAGACGGGTTGTTTTCCCAAAGACTGCCAAGACGACCTAGCGGGCGTGATGACATCATCACTCCCAGCCACTAGTGCCGAGAATTGGTCGCGCACCCTTTGTGTGCCGGCAATTACTTCGGCTGGGGACTGCCATCCCCATCCAAACTAATGGGATCGGCTCTAAATTTACCGTCATGTCGGATCAATGTGCGATCCAAAATGCAGCAGATTCTTGGTCAAAATAACCAGTTGGCGCACCTGATTTCCTGCCGTCACGACGCCAATCGATGCAGGAACGTGCACAGCGGCTGATCGGCTTTCGAATCGGGCAGGAATCAGCCCGTCTATGCCCAGTTTAATGTATCATAGTATTATATTGTTATAAAAGTATTCCTATACTGCTATTCTGGTTCCAAGATTAGCACTCATTCATATGAAGTGTGTTTTGTGGTCCCAGAATGGATAGATTGTATTGTGTGTCATTAGATGCATGGTGAGTTTTGACTAGTACCAGACCCAGAAACCTATTGTATTCTCCTCTAAGGATGGAAATGGTTACCTTGTAATTTGATTTATCCATTCATACACATCACATTAAAAAAACAGTACTGAAAAAAAAAACTTTAACATCTGAAGCCTTTTATAAGATTGTGCACGAGTACAAGATGCATTGCATGTATATATGTCATACCATATAATAACATGTCAGAATGTTAAAATGAAACAATGAATGTTGGCTGATCCATCTCTCTCTGGTGTTTTTTTTTTTTCATTTGCACCTCGATGAGATTCGCTCTTAGTACATTCCATAATTTGGTTAGCTTGCTTTTGTAATGGCTTGTATTTTGGGAAATGAAGACAAACGGCTTAGACCTTGAAAACACATCGGCTACTTAGATAGATGGCATCTGTGAAGGCCTAGCACTGCCTCTACATTCTATAGGGAAAAACAGAGCCAGGTGCATTTCTCTCCAAATTGAATTAGATGCAAGATGCCACATCCAATTGTAGTAAATTGATGTGAGAGTTTGTGATGTCTATAGCAGATCTTACAACAAAGGTCAGCGTGTAGGGACGTAGACAACAGGCTGGCATATGAAACTTGTGAGTTTAAAAAAACAAAACACACACAGAAAAAAAAAACCTAGCTATGCCACGAGCAGAGAAATATAAAATGTAATCAAGCTTGTAAATCTGCAAAAGAATTTCCTTTAATCATGTGTTTAATTGTATTTACAATACAAGCATTCACGTGTTTAATAATGTAATAAGGGAAACTCAGGATTAGGTTTACAAGCACAACACTTCGGTGTCTAACAAAACTCATTTTATATGGATTACAAACATTTACTTATCTTAAAAAGTGTGAAATGTTGATGATTCTGTCTGGAGGTTCATTAGCCAACTCGACTGTGAAAATGATTCTAATGTGATACGGTTATCGATCGTAATATTTGCGCTAAGATATTCGCTGTGGCATTAATACATTTGTATTTCATTTTTGTATATTTAATTACCAAACTTTTGTTTAATTGCCAGGGAACCAAATCTAATCCAATTAAATCTGTTTTTTTTTTAAAGAAAATAAATACCACACAGATAAACCAACGTGTATTTTTTTGCTGACATCTTGTTTAAGCCCCCCATAGATGTGTCGATTCCTGTTCCGTCAGCCCGTGATCGATCACAGCATAGTGACGTCACCACACTTAATTCCTTTTTTTGCCAATCAAATGTGAATCGCTATGTGCACCATTAAAACATTGATTCTCATTCAATACTTTCTATGGGACCCTGGTCCCCATCCAAAGTAATGAGGATCGAACAGGAAAATACCAATTTGGCAGATGGCAGTTTGATACGTTTTTTTTGTATGATTTTGACCTTTTTGGGTGGATCGTCAAGGTGGGCAGCATTCGTTTCCCGAACAAGCACGCGTGCACACTGATTGATCTACGGGACTACTGCAAAGAATTTATACGTCTATGGGGGGCTTTAGTCATGTATTACCCTATGCCTTAAGGTAGCCCTGTGCCTTACCTAGCTGTGCCTTAAGGTAGCCATACATGGTGTTCGCTTGACTCAAAAATCTATCCATTTACATCGATCGAATGGGAATCAATTCCTGCCCACCTGGTACGATTGACCAAAAGTGATCGATATTGAACCGAAAATTGATGGAAAAATTATCGAACAAGGTGGTCGGAGTTTTTGTAGATCATACAAGTATCTGATGGGTTTGCTCAGTTTTTTCAATGGATTTGTATCTCAAGGGAACATGCACATCAAACTTAGGAAAGGAATCGATGGGTTGGGAATCAATCACACTTGTGGTGGTACAAGACGATCGAATAGCTAATTCGACCTGTGAACTTTTAGTACCTCACATTGTTTTACAGATACTATAAAGTTTTGGAAATAATCCACAAACTCTCTTGTTGCCTTGCCCATATTGTACATACCCAAACATGACCCATTTTCAATGCCCTGGTTGAGGAAGGAGATGCTCACCCATGACTTGACAGTACATGATCCCATCCATTGTATCTTCTATGTGGTGAAGATGTGTCCTCGGCCATTAGCTGAAAAACATCCCTTAAAGTGGACCTACCACCAGAAATCTATGTTTTCATGAATGGCACTAGAAGTGCCAATAATAGGGAGGAATGCAGTAAAAAAACTCAAAAACGTTCCTGTAATGAGCAATTTAACAAGATTACCACACAGCTCCCATCACTTCCTGGTTCGTGGAGCCAACACATGAAACACATGGGGGTGCAATATCGCGGGTGGCCACTGGGGGCGTTCGGTGATCTTCTATGGGAATTTTCAAAGCAGTTCACTAAAAAATCAAAGCTTCCTGTGACGTCCTGCCTTGCTCTGCTGACCATGAACCAGGAAGTGAGGAGAACTGCCGGATTATATTCCTAAATTGCTCATTACATGTATGTTTTTGGTTTTTTTCACTGCATTCCTCCCTATTATTGGCACTTCTAGTGCCATTTATGAAAACATAGATTCCTGGTGGTAGGTCCGCTTTAAACATAATTGATCTCCATGTTTGCTGTTGGGGATGGTGTTCTTGAGATCTTAGACAACATTCCTCCTCCTTCAAACACGACAAGTTGAGTTGATGCCAAAGAGCACTCTTTTGGTCTTATCTGATACTTTCACCCAGTACTCCTCTGAATCATTGAGATGTTCTTTGGCAGACTGCAGATGGGCCTGTAAATGTGCTGTCAGGGGGACCGTAGGATCCTGTAAATAGTGTGTTACCAACTGTTTTCATGGTCCCTGCTGCCCTAAAATCATTGCCAAGTTCATCATGAGTAGTTCTGCACTTCTTTCTCACAATTCTCATGTTCATTGAAACTCCACAAGGTGGATATTCGAAAGAGCCCCAAACTGAGGGACATTTCCAAATGATTGTGACAAATGTAATCTCACAAAGCTGCTTATGTAGGTCTACAGTCTTGTATAGGTCTACAGTCTTGTCCGTGACATCCTTGGACGGCTCTTTGGTCTTGGCCACGGTAGCTTGTTCTGTGGACAGGTGACCTTTATACAGGTACTCCTGTCTTCACTATATGCTGATATTGAGGTGAGATTGGGATATAGGGGACTCCTGCCCCTATCTCCCAATCTCAGCTCAATATCAGCATATAGTGAAGACTTCTGAGAGCCTAAAATCTTGCCGGTTAATGGTGGTTCAAATACTAATTAACATCATTACATTGCGCATCAATCTCTGACTTTAGTGCACTGGGTTTGTGATGGTTTCTGATGTCAATCTGTCTCTCACAGCTTAAATAAACCTCCCTTATACAATTATAGGGCAAACGTATAAAATTAAAGGTGGTCAAATACTTGTTTATCACAGTATCTTTCATCCGCACCACTACATAAAACGTACTAAGCAAGGTAAATTGAGATAACACCTAGCAAAAGTAGGAAATATGATTACATCTGTTTGCTATTGTGTACAACGGACTTACAAGAATAATTGTGGCTCTAAAATGTAACAAAGAGTGGCGAATCTTGCCTTTCGTAGCAAAAAAAAAATGAAAAAATGAATGGAGGTTCTAACCTTTCACCATGCAATCCAAAAACTGAATAAAAAGTTTTGCGTATTTCATATATCAGGCTTCTTTGGGGCTTGAAATGTTTTCTGTCAGGACCAGCCTCTGTCAACAAAATGTCTTTGTATCCTCTTCAGGGACGAAGACCTATTATCTGGGGGTCCTTCCTGTAATTGTTCCCTCTTTGCATGTTGACAGCAAATAGAACATCACTGCTACCATCTCACTGCGTGGCCTTGCTTGAAAAATTGAACTTTGAACTCCAAGAAACATGATGGATGAACAACAGCGAAAGCTAAGTTTTCTTGGATGAGTACTTAGTTCTAATTCTCCAAATCACATTGTTTCTATGGCCCCAAACACACTAACTATACTGTTTTTTCTTAATATTAAACAACATAACTGAAGGCAATTACAAGTGTAATTGTACTACATTATTGGTCATGGTAATACTTTTATTGGATAATAATGGATAATTATATCCAGATACGACTTCCACCAGATCCCACAATTAAATGTTGTGTTTGTATCATTTGTAGAAGGCTCAATAGAAACATAACTTGCTCTTTTGCAAAGCCTCAGCATGATTGTGTTCAACAATCTGTTTCCTATGGCTAGAGCCATAGACTGGCTCTTTTAGTCATTATAAACTTTAATACTTGGTGCTAGCCAGACTTGATCATTCCATACTTTAGATCTGTTCATGCTCTCATTTATCTAGGTCTTGGTATGTCTGCAGTAGAATGTCAAAGCAACTGCATTTGCTCAAGTTTGCTTGGAGATGGTTAAATACTTTTAAACACTTCATATAACTCCGTAAACTCAACTTATTCCCACACAGCAGACTCCTCAGACTACATCATCCATTAACGCAGTTAATTCCTTATCTGGGGGGCAGGCCCCCCAAAGGGGATGGGGAGGTATTTCGAGGGGACGCAGTGAGGGGCTGGGAGGGACAGCAGGAACCATGGGGGAACTAGCTGCCAACAGTAAGTAGAGTGCATGTAATTTGTGTGTTTGTGTGAGTGTGTCTCTATGTGAATGATTGATGTCTCAGCATAAGTGTAGTGTGTGTTTCTATGTGAATAATGAATGTTTCTGTATGATTAATTGTGTGTGCATATATGATTGGTGCGAAAACCAAATAAATGGCATGTTGCGTTAGCTGTAAGTTGCATGATTTGAATTTAAAATAAAGTTTAGGGGCCATTTTACACTAGTACTAGTACACGATACTGCAACACAGCTAGCAGCACAGCTAGTGTAAAATGGCCCACAATCTGAAACTGTGTAGTTTTAATGGGGGGGAGGGGGGGGGGGGGCTCGATAATGTTCCTTTATAGTAAAGGGGGGCCCAGCAGGGAAAGTTTGAGAACAACTTTATTAACTCCTTACTGCCCATTATGCAAGTCATCAACGAGATTTTAACTCCATTACACACTCCTTATGCTGCATTTTCCATGGCACCAATGAAATCTTAACTATATCCCACTTACCCCTATCCATGCCATCAATGAGATATTAAAGATAAGTTCACTTTTGCTTTTCTCCTTTCTAATCTTACTAGCCCAACCAACTCACCCCATTCGCAGATTTATACTTGCTAAGATCATTCATCTTTTGTCTCCAGGTTTGCTCCAGTGCCGGGTACCATCTACCTTTCTCACGTCTGCACAGTAGATTTCCATATATTAGTATTGGAGTCCTGGTATCTCCTTCTCTCTTCCATTTACATTACAGTTCTAGTATACATCTATAACAATCTAATAAGCAGATGAGATGGGCTCCGATGCTGCAATGTTAACTTACCCAGCAATGGAGAACCCCTGAGGCCCACTACAGGCACATTGATTCCCAGTGTCCATGCCAGCAGTGACACCTTAACTCAATTACACATGTCGCACTCCATACTATCCATGCCACCAAAGAAATATTATCTCCTTTAATGATCTTTACCAACATACATATATAGAGCCACATAACTTCTCTTCTTCACACAGTACATCACACCTCTGTAATATGCCAAACATTACCATACATATTTCTATTATATTGATTAATTCAGACATCTCTTCATGCAGTGCTTCATAAACTACCTTATATGTCTGGGATTCCGTTTTTCGTGTCTTTGTATTCAGGATGTTCCTCTTTCTTCTTACTATCTCTACACTATTTAACACAGTGCCTCAAACCTCTAAGTTACCTGTAGAATATTAAACCTTACTATAACATGCAGGGGCTCTGATAAATCTTTATATTTTATATAAACTTTGGATCCCAAGTTGCAATCCCCTTCAAGTCAGTTATAACATTTTGGGTATGTGTACAAAATAGGATATAATCTATATGTATGTTTTTCTGAAATGTATTGCTTGCCTTACATAACTATTTTGTACTGCATTGATACCTCAATAAAAGCTTATTGAAAAAATATACAGAACCTTATTTCTCTCTATTACAAGAAGAGATACATGTCTCATAAGAAAATAAAAAAAAGAGGTAGGAGTCATTGCATGTACACCGTGTGTAATAAGGCATGAGTAAATATGAATGTTAGAGATGGGTGAGCCTTTAAGTGAATAGACAATGCATGTAATAAAGAAGCATAAGTAACTATGTGTAATACAGAAGGATGGAGTGAAGTGTGTAACAATAAAAAAACAGTTTAGCATGCAATAGAGAGGGATCTAAAAATTTTACCCACATTGATTTTTAAAAAATTAACCACTTGTAACCACAACAACATTGCAATGCACTAATAAGGATATGAGAAAAAAATAGAGAAGCTGTGTCATCAATTATTTACAATAAAAATTGTCTGAGTGCAAAAGGGCATAAAATAGGGTGGGGGGAAATTTAAAGCTGGAGTTGTATACAATGTGTTTTAATATAATTAATATAATTGACACAGTTTGTCCCTATTCTAATATCATTTAGAAGACTCTGAATTTTTGTATACTCAGGTTTCTGTAATAAGAATGGAATAGACCCAAGCCTTCTTGATAAGTGGCCATTGCTGGGCTTCCCAGAAGTAAAGGACAGATGATAGCATGGAAAGGATTCAGCTCAGTATCTCAGCAAATGCAAAAGAAATCCGTTGTTTCTGCCAAAGAAATTTCAACTGAAAAGGTTTGTCTAAGGCTAAAACGTATTGAACCTGCTGTTGTCATCCTGAAACAGGAACACCTACACAAGTGATAGTAAATTCAACTCATAAGAGCTGCCACTGACAGGGGTGTCCCCACTGGGAGACTTCATTTCCATTCTGTACTGGTGACATTAGAATTTTTTTTATTTTCTCTCTCTTTCACACATCAAATTGATAGGGGTTCCCACTTTACACAAAATCATTAACAAAGATGTGGCTTCAGTTCCATTTGATGTTTTTTGGTGTTAAGGTGAAGACCAGTAATCCAAAAGCATTTGAACATTATAAACCAAAATATTTAAACAAAGGCACTTTAATGATTAAAAAAAAACAAAGGAGACACAAAAGTGATAGGAAGAATGGGACAAACATTCACAGCAATTGGTCTTCTCAAATATTTAGAAGTGTTTCTGCAACACAGTGATGAACAAGCCCCTGACAAAGTTTTATGCTGGATAGTTGCACAGATCTGGAATACACAATGCACACCATAATTCAGGATACATCTACTTCTTGTATTCAATGTTTAATTAGCTCCAATCATTATTATATTTTTCCTTGTTGCGTTCAACCTATACTGTAAATTTAAGTTCCTGTAACACAGTGCATGGTGAAGCCTTCATTGATAAAACCATGATCACAAGCTTAAGACAACACAAACAGTATGTCTTTGTATGTATATTGTGCTTATAGCCCCAGCTCTACCTTTTCTATTTTCATGATAAAAGCTATACTCTTATTATCTTGGTAAAAAAAATAAAAAAATAAAAAAACATATATATATAAAATGGCTGAGACTGTATTGTTGTAACAAAAGTTTTAAACTACAGATATCCAGACTCAAAACAATGACATGACAATTCTGAGAATTTGAGACAAATAGGAGTCTTATGCCTATCGGTAGGATGTTAAGCCAGAACACAGTCGCTGTAGAGGCCCTCTGTGCAGGACATACAATGTGCGACCTTATCCCTGGTCCAGACACAGCGCTTTTCATTCTAATATTCTGTGCCTAGTGACATCCTATGAGTCATTCCTTGATGGATCCCAGCAGTCTCTGCTTCCGAGTGCAACATGCTGAATAGAAATCCTTGTTGACCAAAAAGCTGAATATGCCCAAGTGTTTCAAACAGAAAGATTTGTAACTTGTTAGTCTGAGACAAAAATAACCTCGGCTTCACACATCTTCTTAGAGTGGTCCTTCATAATTATATAAATATAAGTGCCAGCTTAAAAGAGTGGGCGGACATAGCCTTTTACTTAGCTCACACGAAAGACAAACTGGCTGTGTGGGGTCTCGATTGCTCACTTTCCAAAATTTCTGGTCATTTGTCTTTGGGTTACTAAAGAAAGCTGCTTTCCATGATTGTCTACAGAGCTCAGGGGAGGAACATTCTATCATTAACAACATGTATCTATTAGTTGTATGACACCAAGAACAATATATATGACAATAAAACCCACTTTCATGTGTGTTATGTTACATTCCTTCTCATTTTATGAGAGCTGCAGATAGGGTTGTCCAGGTTTTTACTGGTGCTGCTGTTGTAGGTTTTTTTTTTGTAAAAGTTCAGGCACACTCTAAACAGTACAGGTCTAAAACAGGACAACAGAGAAGGAAAGAGGGATGGTAGTCCTTGTGATCTACTCTTTGATTGGCTGTGTTTCTAAATCATGTTTGTCAATGGTTTGTTTCTTTCTTTTACAGAAGAGTTTTGATTTGCAGATATGAAGTACACTGCCTGGCTGAAAAAAAAGCTGGATTTAACTAAGCAAATAGGTACGAGCCTCTTATTGGATAATTACTGCATGGGTGATTTTGTTTCGGCTGGCAACAAGCTATTTACCCCTAACTGGTGCAATATACTGAATGACCAGGTTATTCGATCCAATGGATTTCTTCTTCCCTGATGGCACGGGCATACTCCAAGATGACAATGCCAGGATTCATCAAGCTCAAACTGTTAAAGAGTGGTTCAGGGAGTAGGGGACATCTTTGTCACACATGGATTTCCCACCACAGAGTCCAGATCTTAACCCCATTGAGAATCTGTTGGATGTACTGCAGAAGGCTTTGGGCAGCGGTCAGACTCTACCATTACCAATGACCAAAGATCTTGGTGAAAAATTTATGCAACACTGGATGGAAATAAATCTTGTTACATTGCAGAAGCTTTTGAAACAATGCTATAGCGAATGCTAAAGTTCAATTAAATATTAAAATGTGTGACCGTTTTTTTGGAGGGGGCAAGGTAGTGTAGAACTGTGTTCATATACATATATACACAGTTTTTTTTTATTAATGCAGTGTGGCCGAGGGTACTGAAGACCATGGGCATCTAACATTGTGTTTGGGCCTTATGCTCATGGTTTATCTGGATTTCAAATTCAAAATAAATGTATTTATGATTACCGTAAACTGGTAAGATAGTGGAATGAACTGTTCAATATAACCAAAAAAATCACCACTGTTTGGTCAGTCAAGGTTAGAAACAACGATTGTGGATAGATAGATAGATAGATAGATAGATAGATAGATAGATAGATAGATAGATAGATAGACTGATAAGGCTAATTTATTTGGAGTGGTACTTCATTATAAAATATTCCGAATTCATCCATTCGATATTAACACCCATCAATAAAACACATGTGATGTGGTGCATGGTAGCCAAAAGATATTATGTCAAGTTGACACTAATCACTTAATTGCAGTAAACCTTCCAATAAACAAAAGCTGTTTGTCTGTAAGTGATGTGTGATTAGCCTCTAGTATATCCTATGTAGCTACATTCATATATAGAGATGTATCTAACAGACACTGTGCCCCAGGCTTCTATATGTAAAGCAAGACAGGATCCATCGTTAATGATGTTGACCTTGGCTTCTCCAACAGGGAATATATTCAGTGCTCATCATATCCAGACAGCTAATATGTATACTCTGCTAATAATATTATCAACTGCATGTGTGATATTAGGAAGCAGGCTTTATAAATTAAACATTCCACTGTAGTGCTATGCTCATAATATGGCTTAGTTTCTACTTATAATATTGTAAAACTGTAATAGGCAAAATGAAAGAGTTTCACATTTCTATACAGGAATAATGTTAAACAAATGTAATATTACTCTATGGGTTCAATATTAGAATTGCATTCAGAAAATGTGATATGATACACTTTATTAATGAGAACAAAATGTGATTTTCATTTTTATGAGTTATTAATGCTTGATCATGTGTCACTGTTTAATCTAAAGACTAAAAAAAAATAAAAAAATGAAATGAGATTAATATTATGGGTAATTTAAAATGCCTGATGTATTATTTTTCATCCAACTGACTGATATGCGACTCATGTAGATGTAATTCGTATACACATATGACTGTGTATGTATGAGATACGACAGTCGTAAGAGTGTAGATGATCAGAAATTTCAGAAACGCAAAAATAGAAAAAAATTTGGGTTTTGCTGTAATGAATGCAAATGTGGACCCCAACCCCCAACTCATCCATGTCAAGACTTCCTCCTAGTAAAATAGGTTATTTGGGAGATTTGGGAGGTTCAGTTCATGTTAGGTTTTCACTGCTGTATCTTTTCCTGAAGGGAAAACATAAAATATAACAGAAGTAGCATGTTTGTACAGTGGTCTTACATTTATTAAGCATCTATATGGGACTTTAGGAAGAAGAAGGAAGAATGTGCACTATGTGGCCTGAATTATGCTTTTAGTTGCCCAAACCAGAAATACAAATATGTTTACATAACGTCAGGAAATATTAGGGCAATCTTTTGTATTCTTGGCTGAATATCTAACGTGTGTTCCACTGTCGGGCAAGCTGGTTCAGCCATCTGGATCTCTAAATGACCGCTCTGCCCAACACTCACTGTTTCCTATGGGAAAGGCGGAATGTTTGCTTATCATACCGCCGCACCTAAAAATTAGCGCAGTGTGTATAGCACTCATGTTCTCTGGTCACTGGGAATCAGGAATGTTATGTATATGTTATAACACATATTGTTCTACCTTTGGTGTGTGAAAATGTGCAAAAAAGGTATGAGTTGTGTATTACTGTCTTTTCTATTCTCTCTAGTTTAAACAGGCATTTACCTTTTTCATTTAAACTGGAAAAAAAAACAAATAAATAAACATATAAACATTACTCACCTACATCGGGTCTCAGCCTAGGGACAACACCTGAAAAGAAAGAATATATACTTACCTTTCCAGGCTGCTCGCTCCCGTGCCGCCATGCCTGGAGTGTCCGGTCCTCTGGTCTGCAAGATGGAGAAGTGAGACTCTTCTGGTTTCACTCCATCCACCTATCAACATCTGAATTGGGTAACGATCTGCCCCTCCATGTCATCCGATTCAGATGCTGTTGGCTACGTAGCGAGTGGGGGGCGACAGACGAGCGCAGGAGTGCAGTGTGATGATTTTATCACGCTGCACCCCATCACTCAGAGTATCGGCGAGCACCCTTTGTGTGCCGGCCGTTAGTTTGAACGGGAATGCCGGTCTCCATTCAAACTAATGGCGTTAGCCAGAGATTAACGGACGTGTCTGTTTTCTGGCTGAACAAGTTTTGGGGCGACAGTAATCTGTCGCCTCATGTGGGCACCTGCGACCTGCGGCCGATTTTGCATGCGGCTGCGAGCGTGCACGCACATCATTCGGCCATACACAGCTCGCTACGTGTATGGGGGCCTTTAGTTTAGACTCACCAGCTCCTAGCTTACATACATCTTTGCCTATTAACAGGTGACTGAAAAGAGAATAGATTAAACTGAACCTGAAGTGGACAAAAGCACAGGTTAACTGTATAACATAAAATGCAGCATTATGCCTATTTTAATAAAGGGATTGTGATATCTACAGTTCTTACGGGTACAGCCTTATTCCAAAACTGATTAAATACATTTTTGTCCTCAGAATTCTACACACAACACCCCATAATGATAACATGAAAAAGTTTACTTGAGGTTTTGGCAAATTTATAAAAAAAAAAAATTGAGAAAGCATATTTACTTAAATAATCACAGCCTATGCCATGAAGCTTAAAACTGATCGCATCCTTGAGATGTTTCTGCAGGATAGTCTCGAGGCACAAATCTGGGGAAGGTTACAGAAACATTTTTGCTGCTTTGAAGGTCCAAATGAACAAAGTGGACTCCATCATCTGTAACGGGAAAAAGTTCAAAACCACCAGGACCCATCCTAGAGCTGGCCAGCCATTTAAACTGAACGATCGGAGAAGAAGGGCCTTAAGGTTAGTTTCCACTGTGTCAAAATTTTGACGTAGCCCATCATATCAAATGAGCCTGTCCCAACATCCGTCAGTGCAATCCGTTGCGTTAAAATTTACGTAGATCATTACGTCTATTTTGGCGCAACGGAGGGGTGTAATCTGTCACTGACGGATGTGTATAAGTCAGTGAAGGACTTTTTTCTGGAGAAAAAAAAAACATTTCCTGTATGTCCTGACGAATGCACTGACGGAGGCACCCTTCCATTGACGGAGGGACCTTGATAGATTGAAAAACGTTGTGGAAACAAGCCCTTAAGCTGGGAATAGACGGTACGATTTACCGTCTATTCCTTATCCGATTCTCTGCACTAGGAGTGGCATGATGATGTCATCATGCCCGCCTGTTAGTGTCGAGAATCGGTCGGCACTCTTTATGTGCAGCTCATTGCTTCGGGAACTAATGGGATCGGGTTAAAATGTACCGTCCTGTCGGATAACTGTGCTATCTGACAGGATGGCTGATTTTAGCCCAATCCTTGTTGGTTGCTGCATCCAATTCCTGCACGTCCCGATCCCTTAGGGATGTGGGAGCGCGCACGGCATCGGATCTGGGATCGAATCGTTGGAACGTGAAATTTGTTGAAATTGGAATGTGTATGCCCAGCTTTAGTCAGGGAGGTGACCAAGAAAAAGATGGTCATTCTGTCAGTGCTCCTCACAGAGAGAGGAGAACTTTCCAGAAGGACAACCATCTCTTCAGCAATCCACAAATCAGGCCTGTATGGTAGAGTGGCCAGGCAAACCTCTGGAGCTCTGACAGACTGGCCATTGGGGCCATCAGGTTCTTGGTCACCACCCTTCTCCCCTTCTCAGTTTAGATGGCTGGCCAGCTCTAGGAAAAGTCCTGATCCTGTCTCGGAGGTCCACAGACAATTCCTTTGATTTCATGCTTGGTTTGTACTCTGAGATGAACATGACCTTATATAGAAAGGTGTGCACCTTTCCAGATTATGTCCAATGGACTCCAGGTGAAACATCTCAATCAGGGGGAACAGGATGAATCTGTGCTTAATTTTTTTTACGTTTCATGGCAAGAAATACTGTACATGTCCTTTGTCAATTTTTTTTTAACTTGCCAAAGCCTTTAAGTAAACTTTTTTCACATTGTCATTATGGGGTGTTGTGTGTGGAATTCATTTTGGAATATGGTCATAGCATAATTATATATATATATATATATATATATATATATATATACAGTAGATATAGATATACAGTATATGTAAATGATTTGTTATATATATGTGTATATATATATATATATATATATATACACACACACACAGACTTTAGACTAGGTAAAGCAGCTGGAGACTTGTGTGTGGGCCAGGTCATGTGTCTAGATTATACTCACGCTGCATGCCAAAACTAAGGGAATGGAAGATTTCCTTTCTGGCAGAAGGCTTTAACGACATGCCACAAAGTCTGCACTAGCCTTAAATTCATTTGGAGGCTTTAGATGAAATGATGACAGGGTCTAACGTTAAAAATTAAATTCTATCTTATTTGTACAATTCTTGCAAGTCACATTCGCGAATAGTAGCGAGAGATTTAATGATCGCATATTTTTATCTTATTTTGTTTGGGTCGATGGCAATTTTTTCTGTTAATGTCGACTTAGAGCTAAAAGTAATTTAGTAATTGATTCTAAGCACGGCAGCTCGCCAATGCCCGCTGTACGTTGAGAGTAATATCTTTGCTAATTTTATCCATCAGAATGAGATTACCATGCTAATCTATTCCTGCCTCAGTGTTTGGGCCATTTGGGACACACTGATGTAAATTATGTTATTAAACATAATCCCTTTGGCCAGTGGAGAAAGAAAAATGAAGAAATGTAGGACAGGAAGAAAGATCGCTCTGAAAAGAATTGTATTGACTTCAATGTTATGTTGCCAATGTTTAATTCCTCTTGAAAACCTGCATGAAAATCCATTTTAATACATTTTAACATGACCTACATATTTTTTTATTTATTTAGACCAGCCCGGGAGAGTCTGGTAAATACGGGATTTTGTAGAGTTTTGTATAATTTATCTTTCCGGTTATGGCAGCGGCGGAGCGCCTTATGGAGATATTTCGATGAAAATTCACAGGATGTTCTTACTTTTATGGAGAGTGATTTCAAAGGTTTTTCGGTTTGATCAGTACTTAGGACTAAAAGATGAATTGTACGTTTTTCCCACAGAAGAGAGTTCAATGATAAATGAGGCCTACCCAAAAAGCTAAGACAACATATTAAAGTTCCTTCACAAACAGTATAAAGAATTGTTTTTATGACCATGTACTCAGTGGCATGAGGGGCACCTTGGATGTCTGGACAGTAAGCCATCTAGAGTTGTAGAAGGATGTGGCAGTAGTCTAAAGCCCCCCATAGACAGGCAGACTCCTCCATACAACTTTCATGAGACCTACCAACAACTATGTAGTATAGTGTCCTCCCTGATAGAATACATAGTGATTGGAAGGGGTAGAAAGGTCCTCCTATTACATGGTTTTGGTAGAAGAAAAGTTGGTTGTACAGAAGTTGCATGGAGGAGTCTGCCTGTCTATGGGGGGCTTAAGGCCTGAGTTTTAAATGGAACCTAATTGGCACTTACAAAGTTTCAAAACAATCCAACTTATTTTAATCTTTCAACATTGTTGCTAGTTATATGGGTTTACCCTATTGGAGCATATTACCATTTATGGCCACATTGTACCCTGTACTATTTATGTTTTTACATTACATTTTTTTAGATAAGTCCCTAGTGGTGCCATATATTTTGGGTTTTGATTTTGAAAGCAGTAGGGATATGGCATTATGGTAAATTGCATGGTAATCAGTTTGTATTTCCCGGTCTCTCTGGTCTCTCTGGTCTTCCTGCACATTTCTGGTGTCATTGCTGACACCTCGGATGTATTTCTTAACAGGCAAAGAAAGGGTGAGGGTAACCCACCTCCACAACGTAAATGTCAGTGAAGTGGAACCAGAGAGAAGCCCACAGGATACTGATGCTGCATGATAGTGTGGTTAGCTCAGTGTTACCCATTTTGGTAATTAAAGTCTACTATGAGTCACACTCAGTGCTACTGCTAGGGGGTTAAAAACAAAAGCTGTACTTGAAACTACAACACCCCCCACTGTAAGAAGTTTCCTCACCAGGGCCAATTGTAAATTTTGTATTTGTAATCATGGCCTTTGGTAGACAAATATGGAGTATCTAACCATTCCATTAATTGGATCTAGGATAGCGCCACTGTAGAGGTGGAATTTGCTTGAGACATTGTACTACAATGTTTAAGCAAAACTTGAGTTTGTTTCCATATGAAAAGATTCATTGAAGGAAAAACTTTCATAATTAATTCTGTCCATGTATTTAGTTTTGGCCCACTCTGTATACTTGAGTTTGACACCCCTGAACTACTCAGTGACACCCATCTATGTCATGATTTGTGAGCACTGCACCCAACTGCCAGGAGCTCTGCTTTCATGGCATTCTGGATATATTGGGATAACTGAATTCTTCTTGCAAATTCTGCAAAATGTTGTTATTAGGTAGGCAGCTCAAGTTCTATTTAAATTTTTAAAGTCACATTAAAATTTCTCTATTAGACTCTTTGTGCACAATAATAATTTTAGATAACTTTAGATAACTTTCTCCCCCAAATATTTTTTTATTATTATTTATTTTGGTTTTAGGTTTTTTTAAGCCTTGTATGTGATTATATTACATTTTGTGTTTGCGAGTTTATATCACCAGTTTTTTTTAAAATGTACCAGAATTATAATGTAGTAAACTCTTATTAGCTTTATAATTCCTAAAAATGCTAGTTGTAGTTGTCATTTATTTATTTTGCTAGAAAAAAAGAAATAGTTTTAAAGCCAAATATGCAAAGATTGGGATAATTAGCCTTACAGACACATTAACATTCCTAATGAAAAAATGCTTTGCTTAATCCAGACAATTAAAACTTCCAAAATGAGGGAAGGATAAAATATATATTTTAAACCCATACTGAAATATGAAATAAAGTAGTCATGTCATGTTCTTGTCTTCTCTGCAGAGTGTATTTTCCTGGCAGTGTCCTGGCACAGGACATAGCTACACAAAGTGTGGGTAGTAATTTAGTGAGTCAGACTGAAGGCCTGTTTATAGAAGGTCCATGTCATCCTGCTCTACTGAAGACAGAAAGGCTGACATAATTCAATTTACTCTTCCCTATCCCTTGTCACAGGCAGATGTCACTTCTACATCTGTTAGTCTGTTTAAATGCTGAGTTTCCCTTCTTGCCAGCAGATGTTGCTGTTGTTAAAATACACTGACAAAAATCAATCTGTGGAGACGGTCTTTGTTGTGTATGATGGGTTTTGTGTCTGCCATTGTGGGTCAGGGGTGCCACATTTGGAAAATAGGATTTAACCAACATTAATGATGATGCATTTAAGATAAATGAATAAACTATCAGCAAATATCCAACACACAATAAGACTACTAATACCTAATATGTAGAACAATTACTATGCTGATCCATATAGAAACCATTGTGCTTCAGGCACATGTAAATGATATTATACTTTCATCTAGCTTCCACCTCTTATGTTGATAAAAAGTATTTGATTATTGCTTAATCCAAAAACGATAGTAATAAAGTAATAACAAAAGTAATAAAGTCAAGAATGTTCACCCTCCTTAATAAAAGTAAATACATTTTGTTGCATATACAGTGGAGGAAATAATTATTTGACCCCTCACTGATTTTGTAAGTTTGTC
>CM070032.1:200277973-200297002 GCA_036250615.1 Ptychadena robeensis
GACAAACTTACAAAATCAGTGAGGGGTCAAATAATTATTTCCTCCACTGTACTTTAGGTTGAGGAAGGCAAAAGTAGAAATACCAAGTTCTGGGTGCATTATTGACCAAGCTGAGATCAGTTAATGTTTTGCACATTTCAATGTAACATGATTTGCAAACCACTTATTCTTTTATTTAAATGGGTTGAAGGTAGTATAAAGCAGGGAACACATGTGTAGATATAGGCCAGATTGACGGCCATCTATCTGGCCTATATCATATGTGGCCATCCCTGAGCAGGATTGTTTGATAACAGTGAAAACAGGGATTTCGGACATGACCATAAATCACGGTCAATGTTCATTGCTTTGAATGGAGACTGCGGGGTCTCCATGCAAAGCATTGGTTCAGCTGGAGCTCCTGCGATATTGGGCAGCAGTGTGATGTCATCATGCTGCTGCAGGGAACCTCGAATGGCTCCAATATCGAGCCATGTGTTCCCGGCTTAAGAGTTAAGAGACTGAAAATTAATCCTCTAACCCAGTGGTTGCCAAACTTTCCCTGCAGGGCCCCCCTTTTCTATTTAGGAACATTTTTGAGCCCCCCCCCTCCCCTTCCCCATTGAAACACAGGTTCAGAATGAACCCTCCAGATAGCTTTTCGCCCCCCAGGGGGGTCCACCCACCAGTTTGTAAACCACTGCTCTAATCAATTCAGTGCATATCATTAATATTATTATAAACTTTTATTTATAACACACCAACCTATTACAGAGAGTTGAGACCCCTCCAAGAAAATGTCGGTGGAACAGAGATCCGAGGGTCTTATCCAAAGTCTCGTCGGGGATCGATTCTTAAAGGCGGTGCACATCTAATATTAATTGCATCACCACTTTGCAATCGATCGTTCATTGATCGCACAGGAATTGACCCGTGTATGGCCAACTTTAGTGGTTGGTAAGCAGTGAATTCATCAGGTAGGGGAGATGGGACTGGTAGGGGGATGATGTTATAAATAGCAAGATGGATAGGCCAGACTGAAAAGGTGGGTTTTCAGGACTTTTTTTTGAAAATGTTACAACTAGGAGCATGTTTAATGGGGTGAGGGATAGATTTCCTGAGAGTAGGTGTGACCCTAGAGAAGTCTTGAAGCCAGGCATGTGATGATGTCATAAGTAGGTCAGTGGAAGAGCGGAGGGGGCAGTTTATAGCGAAGAGTATATTTATGTAAAAGATAAGATAGGTAGGTGGGACAGGATGTGGGTAATGATCAGCAGATGAAGAAGTGTTAAGCTGGCCATACACCTTCAGATTTCTCTGTCAGATTTCCTTCAGATCAGATCAGATCTACCAACAACCATGTAGTATAGTGTCCTCCCTGATAGAATACATAGTGATTGGAAGGTGTAGAAAGGTCCTCATATTACATGGTTTTGGTAAAACAAAATCTGATCTGAAGGAAATCTGACAGAGAAATCTGAAGGTGTATGGCCAGCTTTAGATACAGTCGAGCCCATAGTTATTCATACCCCGGGCATTTTTGGACGGGAAATGACATAGGTGTCTCCCAAAACATAATAAGACGATGTACAAAGGGCATTTTTGTGGAGAAAAAAACATTTCTCAGCTTTTATTTACATTTGAGCAAAAAGTGTCATGTTCAAAATTTTTCATACCCTTCACAAACTGTCACAGTCTCTGGGAAAAACCTACTCTTACCTATAAACCTATACGTTCTCTACCATTCCAAATATTCCAAGCTGTTCTAAAGCATCGTAATTACAATCATTAATTGGGAACAGTGGAGGAAGGAGCCTTTTGTCTATTTAGTTCTACATTTTCTATTGCTTGCACATATGATTAGCTGTTCCACCAGAAATTTGTAAGCTGGAAGGTTTACTTGGCAGCTGATACAAGCACAATGGCCTCCTTGACCAGACGCTTGAACGGTTAAGTTCACTATAATAAAGAGGCATACAGTGCATCTCATCAACTCATCTGCTGGTCTCAGCCAATCCAATCTAGACTTGATCTGGAAAAAAGCAATTGAACTAAATCTCATCGGTTACTTATGGATTACTCAGACAGTGGCCAATGTAGTGCTCATTGATATAAACAGTTGTTTTGTGGTTATATGTCTCATGAGTGTCCAACAGGTGGATCCCGGAGCCCTGCCTTTTTTTCTTGTCTTTAACATTTTAAATATAAATTATACTCGGTAAAAACTGTAATTTTAAGTGTAATTTGCAAGAACCACCCTCCACCCCATCTATGTAATGTGTACACAATTGTACTTATTTACAGAATTTTCTTAAAGCGGATGTAATAAAAAAATAAACATGTATACACAACTCACCTATACATCCAGGGACAGAAGTATAAAAATAAATATTCACCTTTCCTGTCTGCTCGCTTCTGCACCGCCATGCCTGGAGTGTCCATTCCTCTGGGCTGCAAGATGGAGGAGCCAGACTCTTCCGGTCTCACTCCCTCCACCAATCTGTATTTGAATTCGGTGACACTCCGCCCCTGTGCAACATCCAATTCAGATGTGGCAGGCTGCGGGCGCATGGGGACATGGAAAGGTAGATGTCAGAAGTGATGCCTAACCTCCCATGGTCCCTTGCACATGCCATGGCGGTACGTCACGAGGGGGGGTGGAGCTTTGGTGTATTTTCAAAGTTTAAACGGGTATGTTTAGTTTTTTTTTCTATTGAACTCTGATCCACCCTATTATCCGCATCTTTAGTGTGATTATATAAGGCAGATGGGAAGGTGGTAGGTCCGCTTTAATCATTTTGTGAAAATGCAGTAATCCAAACTGCAGCCCGCATTTCTGGTCTATTGGCATTTTACCAATTCTTCGATAATCTCTGAACATGCCACATTGGAAGAGCAAGACTTATAATAATCAAATTACTCCCCAACCACTAATTAATGTGTATTGTGACAAAACCTACACATTTTGTGGCCACTCTGATTAGGCCTGAGTAAAGCTGCCTATTTGGCATACGTATACAGTATACAAGCTCTGTGATTGACGAGCAATAGAAAAGAAATGGCTTGTTGTCTAGGATTCTTTGTTTCGTTATAAACCTTGCCCTAAATATAAGACAAGCATAATTTCATTTGCAATCTGCTCTGGAGTACAGTGACTAAGAGACGTTCATGCCTGTGACCTTCTCTTAAGGTCCCTCCACTCCTTCATTACTATCTCATCTTCCTGAAAGTAATATCAAGTGATAACAAGATGGTTATTATCAAATAAAATTGATCCAAGTCAGAATCTCACACTGGCACAAAATGTGTGCTATATATAAGTGACAGGAACGATTTGGCACTTGCACATCAATGATGCGAAACTCCTGTCAGATTCTCTTATATATTCCTTCTAATGAGGTTATAAATTAAAGGGAAACCATTCTATAGTAAGTGCACATTCTGAGTTAATATTGTAATAACAGATTATAAAGGATTCTTCACATTTGTACTTCCTTGCTGTTCTATATTATATTTCATAATGATATCAACAGATTGTGGATTTGCCCCTGGTAGCGATGCTGGAGGCAGATGAGATGATACAGGATACAGATGAGAGGATATAGGATACAGTTGTTTAGCACATAATGGTGGGATAAAACAGCATAATCCAACCACTAAACTTTTCCTACACTAAATATAAATATCACTGAGTGAGTGAACACATAGGAAGATAGAAGGAGATTAAGGAGTGTATAGCCTTGGTGCATACATAACCAGGGAAAAAAAGTAGTCATGAGCCCAATGATGTTTGGATATTTCAAGTACATGAAGACATACAGTTATAGAGAAATGTTAAAAAGGATAAGTTACTGCCATTATAGGGGAACGTTAGCCCCACCCAAAATAATGGTGGGCCTAATTTCCTGTTGGTAAATGGTGAAAGTGATTTAATATTGTATTGCCTCCTTGTGTTCTGTGTCTTTTTCTAACCATGTCTAAGATCATGGTGTGTAAAGCAATACTTCGAATTTTCTGTATTTTTAGTAAGGTTCAGGAGCAGACAGATGTTTCACAGATGAGTCCATACAATATCATTGGCAAGTAGTAAATATCTAGTTTGGGTAATGTTAGTGCTGTAGAGTCTATGCTTCAGCAAGGATCTTTAATCTATGTGGCAACTTTATATAACAAATTAAATCATTTCTATGGGTCACTTATGTGTTATGGATTGGATATACTCTCAAGGACATCAAGTGGAATAACTACAGAACATGTGGGACACATTGTTCCTAATAGCATCTCCCCATCCCCTCCTTACTAAGCTCAGCCACCCCTACTGTACCTAATATCTCTAAGACCCCCTTACTAAAGCTTTGTACAGGTGCTAGATAAAAGATGCATAAGATGATATATTGTGATAGTATAAGGTGATTTGTTTGCTAGTTGATGAAACATTGATGATTTAAATTGAAGTACTCCTATTCCTTCCCTGCTAAGACCTCCAGTCCTACCAACCTCTTCCTACAAAAACCTCCTATTCCCCCTTTTAGGCAATACCACCCCCATCCCGACTATGACATCCAACCCGCCTACTGGAAATGGTCAATTTAATGGTGAAATTTCAACATGACCATGTTAATAAATTATATATAGATACAGTCAGGTACATAAATATTGGGACGCAATTCTAAAATTTTGGCTTTATACTCCACCACAATGGATTTGAAATAAAACAAACACGCTTTGTTTTAACTGCAGACTGTCAGCTTTAATTTGAGGGTATTTACATCCAAATCAGGTAAATGGTGTAGGAATTACAGCAGTTTGCATATGTTCCTCCCACTCGTTAAGGGACAAAAAGTAATGGGGAAGAATAATAATCATAAATCAAACTTTCCCTTTTTAATACTTGGTTGCAAATCCTTTGCAGTCAAATACAGACTAAAGTCTGGAATGCATAGACATCACCAGGGTTTCATCCTTGGTGATGCTCTGCCAGGCCTCTACTGCAACTGTCTTCAGTCCCTGCTTGTTCTTAGGGCATTTTCCCTTTAGTTTTGTATTCAGCAAGTGAAATGCATGCTCAATCGGATACAGGTCAGGTGATTGACTTTGCCATTGCATAACATTCCACTTCTTTCCCTTTAAAAACTCTTTGGTTGCTTTTGCAGTATGCTTTGGGTCATTGTCCATCTGCACCATGAAGTGCAATGAGTTCTGAGCATATGGCTGATGAGCAGATAATATTGCCTGAAGCACTTCAAAATTCATCCTGCTGCTTTTGTCAGCAGTCACATCATCAATAAATACAAGAGAACCAGTTCCATTGGTAGCCATACATGCCCACTTCATGACACTACCACCATGATGCTTCACTGATGAGGTGGTATGCTTAGGATCATGATCAGTTCCTTTCCTTCTCCATACTCTTCCCATCACTCTGGTACAAGTTGATCTTGGTCTCATCTGTTTATAAGATGTTATTCCAGAACTGTGAAGGTTTTTTTTAAATGTCATTTGGCAAATTCTTATCTGGCCTTCCTGTATTTGAGGCTCACCATTGGTTTGAAACTTGTGGTGAACCCTCTGTATTCATTGTGGTGAAGTCTTCTCTTGATTGTTGACTCACATACATCTACCTCCTGGAGAGTGTTCTTGATCCAGCCAACTGTTGTAAAGGGTGTTTTCTTCACCAGGGAAAGAATTCTTCCATCATCCACCACAGCTGTTTTCCATGTTCTTCCAAGTCTTTTGGTGTTGCTGAGCTCACCAGTGCATTTCTTCTTTTTAAGAATGTTTCAAACAGTTGTTTTGGCCACACCTAATGTTTTTGCTATCTCTCTGACAGGTTTGTATTGTTTTTTCAGCCAATGGATTGCTTGCTTCACTGATTGTGACAGCTCTTTGGATCTCATCTTTACAGCAACAAATTTCAAATGCAAAAAGCACACTTAAAATAAAATCTGCTCCTTTTATCTGCACATTGTAATTGGGATAATGAGGGAATATCACATACCTGGCCATGGAACAGCTGAGAAGCTAAGTGTCCCATTACTTTTGGTCCCTTGGGAGGCACATATGCAAACTAAGTGCATTGTGTTTGTTTCATTCCCAATCCATTGTGGCAGTGTATTGAACCAAAAATTTTTGAATTGTGTTGATGTCCCTATATTTATGGACATGACTGTATATATCTGTATCCTTTCTTATGCCCCCCACTACTGGAAGAGACCCTAAAAGAAATGGAGTAGTCAATTAACAGTAGTTGTAAGCCATACATGTCAAGTTTTCCCTTTCCAAAACAAGAAAAAACTTGCAGAAAGTGACATCATGGGTACCATGCAAGCTGCCACTTCTGTGTTCACATCCCCCAACAAGTGGGGAGAATAATGCTCCCCTTCCTCTTAACTTCCCACTCTGTAAATCCTCCAGACAAGTGGGGAGGGTAATTTTTCCAGTATTTGTTTTCTGCAACAGTAAGGGCTTGTTTCCACATGAAGCGGAAGCCCGCGGTCGTGCACGGCGCGGATACATCCGCGCCCATTCTATTCAATGGCGCTAGTCCCCGGCCGCGGAATCGCGCGGACCGCCACCTAAAAACTCGGTCGACCGAGTTTTTAGGCGGCGGTCCGCGCGATTCCGCGGCCGCCCAACACTGACCGCGGCCATAGGGGTGAATGGCCGCCGCTAAAAACTGCATGAGATGCGGTTCTTAGCGGCGGCGGTTCTTAGCGGCGGCAACCGCGCCGCCGGCTTCCACACAAGTGGAAACAAAGCCTTAAGCTTCAGTTATAGTTGTTTCGATTTAATGATGCTTAGCACTTTTTAATTAAAACCATTGTTTATATCTTATATGCATGTTATAACTAAAAATACAAAAAGTAGGATATTTCAAGTGTCTGAAACGTGAAACGGCCCCCAAACCCTGATGAATAAATACATAAATACATACAATATATAATATATATTTTATATATGTCCCTGACTCATTTCCAGTACATAGCACCTAATGTATGGAGGAAAAAGATATGAAAGCAAGAATTATTCATTCTGGAGCTGTCCTGCCATTCTGCCCCTGTAATGTGTCTCAGAAATCAATAGCACCTAGTTTAGTCTACCAGTACACTTAACAACAGCACATAAAAAAATCAATAACCTAAAAAAATTCAGCTGAAGGTACACGGTTACACACCAAGGGCACTTTCATACATTCTGCATTATGTGTCATAGGTTAATGTACAGTACGGTCATATCAGTAACACTCTGGCACTATGAGATGAATCAGAGAATTATTTTCATCAGCATCTACTACAAAAGAAAGAAGTCAAAAAAGTTTTTAGTATTTAGGGCTTGTCCCCTCTTGTGAAGCTGGCGGCGCGGTTCTGGGCTGCGGGTGGCCGCTTCTATAGATTACAATGGGCTTGTCCCTACTTGCCTGCGTTGTGGCCGCGAGCCGTGGCCAGCCACTAGCGCCCAGCCGCTAGTGCCCAGCTATGCCAGTGGGGACAAGCCCATACTTTACAGCAGGTAAACCTAAAATATGAACCGCAAATCTTTCCAGTCATCTTTGGCAATATGCTAAATTCAGTGTGTACCTTCCATATACCTGTAGTAGGTAGATGATTCTTAGTTGGCTAATTCAGCACAATGTTCACAGTATTGTATGAGGTACAGTCTCTCTAGCACAGTGGTGCCCAACTGAGGTCATATGGAGGGCCACAAGTGCGGCCCTCAGCATTACTAAAGGGCCGCACATAACATTGTCACTCTATACTGACTTGTATAAGGGTTTTATAATGAAGAAATGACAGCAGGTATAGCTAGAAGACAGTACTTATATTTTATATTATACTTCAAAGATGAGGGAACAATGTAGTGTGGTAATGCACATTTTGTGTCATATATATCGTCAAACGTCATGTGAGTCAAAATCAAAGCCTTTTCTCAAGTTTTGTGCCGCAATATATATACAATCACCCCCGTTCATTGGTGGAATAGTGGGAGTATAGGAACTCGCCTGTCTGCCGATCCCCCACCAACACTAGAGGAGGAGAGGCGAGTGACTTGCTCAGGCAGTATCTGGGTTGCTTATTGGCTTTTTCCTCTTCCCACTCTAAAAAGATCCTGGACAAGGAACTGTCAGAGGGGGATCGGTGGACAGGTGAGTTCCTATGCCCTATGCATTAATAATTAGGTTTTGAGGGCTGCAAGTAGATGACTGAAGGGGGGCTCTAGCACATTTAAAGACCTTTACTTAGAATCTGGCTATGCTTGACCTTGGCAATCAAAACCTTTTAACAGAATGTAGACACCAAACAGGTCTAGTTGTTTACCGATATGCAAGGGATATGTCTGTAGTAGTCAGATAAACAAGAATATTCTTATAGGTTTTGGGTTTATATTGTGCCAGCGCACTACAAATAATGGTATTTCTGAGTCTTTGAGGGTCTTCGGGTCTTAATATTGCTATATATTACATTGTACTTCTACTATCTGTCTGACAAGTTGACAGTTGTGTAGAACTTCTGCTCCCTAGAGGTAAATACACTGTTAGACTATAAATAAACCATTAAATTGTAAGAAACTCTGAGCTATAGTTTTTATAGATAACCTCACACTGACAATGGCACAATATGTTAGTTTTCAGTAGTGGGAGACAGACACAAGCAGCCCATTGTAAGATACCTGTATGGCCAACTAACCCACTTTGTGACAATAATACACCAGTTGTCTTTGTAGCGATATTTCTCATCCTTTCTCATAACCCTCACACTTACCCTTCATCTACAAATAACCCTTCAGTGAACCCTTCCTGTACCCATAATCCTCATACTAATTTATATAAATCTTTGCTTTACCCATTATTCTCACTCTAACCCTTTCTGTACCCATAAACCTCCTATGCACCTATGTTTTACCCATTATCCTGACTCTAAAGCTGGCCATACACCTTCAGATTTCTCTGTCAGATTTCCTTCAGATCAGATTTTGTTTTACCAAAACCATGAGGACCTTTCTACACCTTCCAATCACTATGTATTCTATCAGGGAGGACACTATACTACATAGTTGTTGGTAGATCTGATCTGATCTGAAGGAAATCTGACAGAGAAATCTGAAGGTGTAAAGCTGGCCATACACCTGCAGGATTCTCTGTCAGATTTCCTTCAGATCAGATCAGATCTACCAACAACCATGTAGTATAGTGTCCTCCCTGATAGAATACATAGTGATTGGAAGGTGTAGAAAGGTCCTCATATTACATGGTTGTTGTAGATCTGATCTGATCTGAAGGAAATCTGACAGAGAATCCTGCAGGTGTATGGCCAGCTTATGGCCAGCTTAACCCTTCTTGTATCCATAATCCCCATACTGACCTATTCTGTACCCATCATCTTCCCTTTAAGCGTTCTAGAACCCATAATCCCCATACACACCTATGTTTTACCCATTATCCACTCTCTAACCCTTCCTGTACCCCTAATCTTTATACATAACCATGCTTTAATCATTGAGTTCACTGTAACCCTTCCTGTACCCTTAATCCTCCTACTAACCTATGTTTTACCCATTATCCTCACTCTCACGCTTCCTGTGCCAAAATCCTCATACTAAACTATGATTTGCCAATTACCCTTACTCTAACCCTTCCTGTACCCATAATCCTCATACAAACCTATGCTTTGGCAAAAATCCTCACTCTATTCCTTCCTTTACCCACAATCCTCATACTAACCCCTTCTTTACCCATTATACTCACTTTAACCATTATCCCCACTTTAACCCTATTTGCACCCATAATCCTTATAAAACCCATGCTTTACCCATTATCTTCACTCTAACCTGTCCTCTACTAACCACATACTAACCCATACTTTACCTATTAACCTCCCTCTAATCCTTCTTGTGACCATAATCCTCATACAAACCTATGCTTACACTATTTAGGCTTTGTTTCCATTATACGTCGGGACCCCTCCGCTAAGCAATCTGCTTAAGGCCCCCATACACGTGTCGGATTCGCACCGGATTCCGGCACGATCGATTCCGGGCGCGTGCACGCGAAACGATCGTGCCGGAATCGCATGCAGCCCACCTGATCCGATCGTTCTCGTCCGATTGATCAGGGGCTCAGAATCGGATCCAACGGAGAACCAACATGTTGGTCTTTCTCATGCGATTCTGTCCGGATCAGGGGGAGTTGCCATTTGTGAGGTGAACAATCGGACACGGATCCGTCCCGGAATCCGTTGGACAAGGTGGTATGCTGCGATGGATACTCTTAATTGGCCGATTGATCACACCTGCGATTCCCGGCAGAATCGCCGGAATCGATCGGATGATGAATCGATTGGACATGGAATCCGACACGTGTATGGCTAGCTTTAGCGAAAGGGTCCCGACGTATAATGGAAACAAAGCCTATGACTATCTCCCACATTGAAGTACTTGATTCACATAATTATTAAACACCAATGGGCTTAGCTAGTCAAATGCAAATATTTACTATAGGAAAATATAGATATTTCATATTTTTATAAGGTTTACAGGAACAAGAACCACAGGTCAGGACAAACGTAGGATAAGATAAGTGGGCTCTCTAATGCATATAGTGTCCCTGAGAGGTACATAAAATATATTATTTTGGTGGCCAGGGGATCAAGAAGTAGACTTTCAAGTGAAACAAATCTGAATCAGGTTAAGTGCAGAATTGGGTTTTAAAAAGACGAACAAAATATTTGTCGAAATCAAGCTTTGACCCCACAGAACTTACAGAACTTAACACTACGAGTGATTTATTCTTTATACCATGGTATTCTAACCAAACCTAGCCCACAACCATCACATGAGGGTCTACAAATTGTTCATGGTTCATGGCTTCTCTGATATTTGAATATACGTTTTACCCATATGTCATTTATTGGCTTTCTTGTTATTGGATAGAAAAATATACCCCCAGGTTGGGGTTTCTAATTTGGTATATTGTTACAGTGCCAGAAAACACCCATCTCAAATATCTCAGCTTTACATGTCTCATAATCTTGAATTATCTGAACATTGGCTCGCTCCTTCAAGCCCCTTATTACCTCCAGGGTCACTGGGGACCTCTAATAAACCCCCCTGACAGGAGTGACAGGTCATGAGCACAGCTAACCACAAATTGCTGCTCTGCTGGGTAAAAGGGGTTAACACAGTATTCATCTCCATGTCATTGTGTTTTGCCTGCGGTGAAACGAGGCTGGTGGAAGTGAGACATTATGTGCTCCTTGACAAGCATTTTCTCATGAATTGCCGCCCCACCACAATGGCATTTTGTCTTCTGTTTTGTCTCATTGTTCCCCAACATTCTTTCTGCACTTTCAAGGGGGATAGAAAGCTCCTGAATGGTAAAGAATGGGGAGAAAAGTGTCTTTTAAACTTTCAACCTTTCTTGGTGTTGGTTCCACACAGCCTGTAAATATTTCTTTCTTATGGAAAGCAGTATTTGCCCTAGATTCCTACATGTAGTTATTCCGCTCGATGGTCTACTTCAAAACCAATCCGATTCAGTATTATTCATTGAAAGTCATTACTGCTGATTCTCTTGTATGAACAATGTACACATACATCTGTGTCTATACTCACACACCCCTTCGCCTCATACAGTGGATCCCTAATAGGGCTAATAAATGGCATTTATTTTCTTTATATTAAAGAGGAGTTCTGCATCTAACTAATAACAGCATTGATTCTGAAATTGCCATGTTCCAGCACCAGGAGCACTACCAGAATCATAAACACATTGCAGAATGAATTTAATGCAATTTAATGTCTGTCTATGACATTGTTTAAGTTCCCCTTGTACAGTATCATAGTTGTATTTTTTGCCAACCAGCCTATATTAGTAAACTGAACAAATGTAAAATTAAAGGCCCCCATACATGTTTCAATTTCCCTATGTCAGATTCAATCATAATTTATGATCGACATTGGTTCGATCGATCCAAATTTTCCGTCATGTCCAATCATTTTTCGATCAAACTTTTGTCCAATTTGATCGATGTAGGTCGATCGAACCATGTGGACAGGCATTGATTTTTGATAGATCGACTTTAAAATCAATTGGTTTAGGTCGATTGAAGATTGAGATGAGACCATCCATTAACCACTGACAGGGGTGTATACAATGATCAGCTTTTATGTTTATAGGTAAAGCCTTTATTTAAAAAAAGGAAAAACAAAAATGTTCGTAATGGTTTACAAATATTTAGCTGGATTTTGGCTTTGTAAAGCCCCCCATACACCTTACAATCTTACCATACAATTTCTTTACAATCAACTTTCGTCTACCAAAACCATGTAATATGAGGACCTGTCTAAACCTTTCAATCACTATGTATTCTATCAGAGAGGACCCGGCACTAGATAGCAGTGACATATACCTTCCAATCACTATGTTTTCTATCAGGGAGGACCGGCACTACATAGCAGTGATATATACCTTCCAATCGCTATGTATTCTATCAGGGAGGACCCGGCACTACCTAGCAGTGATCTATACCTTTCAATCACTATGTATTCTATCAGGGAGAACCCTGCACTACATAGCAGTATTATATACCTTCCAATCACTGTGTATTCTATCAGGGAGGACCCGGCACTACATAGCAGTGATATATACCTTCCAATCACTATGTATTCTATCAGGGAGGACCCAGAACTTCATAGCAGTGATATATACCTTCCAATCACTATGTATTCTATCAGGGAGGACCCGGCACTACATAGCAGTGATATATACCTTTAGTCACATATGTAAGGCCTGTCTAAATCTATTTGGTCTTCCAGTACTACCCACACCACAGTATGGCAATGCTGCTGTCCGAGGCTGGCTACATTCCTCCTCCATGAGGAATACAATGAAATGTGGACACCCTAACGTAGCAAGTGTGTCCCTGTCTGGAGCATCATGTGTAAGGTAAAAGAAACCCAGGTCTAATCCCTGGTACACTGCAGTTTTTTTCGGTTTTAGTCCTTGGGTTTAATTACACATTAAGGCATATTTTGCAATCATAATGTTAAGATTCCTGTTATCTGACATCTGCAGTGTGAAAAGAATAGCAGTGTGAGGACTCAATACAAGTGACCCCCTACTGTACATACAATGATAAAATTACCATCATGATCTATCATTTTATATAGTATTGTATACTTTATCATCGAAATGTTGGAGCCTTCAAGCACATACAATATCTTGCTATACTGTATATAATAATATACATTTGTAATTATGTGAAATATGTCCTTTGAATTATGAGTATAGGATAGGGATGTGTATTTACACCCAACAATAAAATATGCTATACTGAAGCTTACTAGTCCTTAATGTCAATGCTGCTCCTCTGGTGATCATTCCAGTAACTTCCTTCCTAACTTTCTATACTGTATCTATGGACAAGAAGCATTGTGACCCTAGGACAGGAAATGACTGAAAACTACCAGAGCCACCCTTTTATCATCTCCATAAAGTAAAACTCCTAAATGATGTCCATGGGTGATTGTCATTATTCAATGTAAAGATAAAATCCATAGTCCAAGTTGAGACACAGACAGGGCTTCCCACCATGATAAAGTAAGATACCAATAAGAGTTTTTCGGCTTTGTTGTAGTTTCTCCTAGTACGCAGTCTTGTGTGTTCTATAACACTAATGTGGACTATTTGGTTCCCTATTCTGTGTACAGTGGTCTTTTTTCTGCATTGGAATAAAACTACAGATCTGAGAACTTCCAATTTCAACAATGGTCACCAAGTGCACAATATCCACCGTAAAGCTAGCCATACACGTGTTGACTTTTGATCTTAGATTCACTCGCATTGTGAGATTTTACGATCATATTTCAGTCTAACATCTATCGATCGTACCACCTAATAGTGTGATCAAGTTAAACACAATCGGTTTATGATTGTACTATGTAGTGCATGCATGTACTATGTAGCGCAATATCATAATTTGGATTCCAAATACGATTCTTATTATGATTCCAAGTATGATTCTTATAGCGATTCCAAATATGATCGCAATTATGATTCTAAATATGATCGTGATTCAGATTCCACATAAGATTCTAATTCCGATCGTAATTTCGATTCCAAATACGATTCTAGTTCTGTTTCCAAATATGATCGTAATTATATTTCTAAATACAATCGTAATTACGAGTGTAAACAAATCATGTTTACAATGTTCTATTGTACGAGGTGGGCAAGAATCGATTTCTGTTCCATTGATTTAAAAATCAATCTAATCATTAGTTGATCTAATAAAAGTATTGAACTGTGTATGGCCATCTTTAAGCAGGGAACACACTCTCTCCAGCTCAGCCGGTGCTTTGCATGGAGACCCGCGGTCTCCATGCAAAGCAACGAACATCGGTCATGATTAACGGTCATGTCTGAAATCCCTGTTTTCGATCAGGTTTGATTGGTCCCACTTGAAAACAGGGATGGCCCCATATGATATGGGCCAGATAGATGGCCGTGAGCACGCACGGCACTCGAAGCGGTTATCGATCTCGCCCATATCTTCATGTGTGTTCCCACCTTTAGTCTAATCTCTTCTAAAGCATGCTGGAGAGTTTTCTGCTGAATGCTGTGGATTGTATTCGTTAATTGGCACAATACCCTATCATCACAGTGATGCGTAATGTGTAAGCAACATGGTAGAGATCTGTCAAGAGATGCACACGTTGTCATTATTTTATTTAGAATAATTCATACTAAATCCCCATTCTTTATGACCCCCCCAGTACAAATTCTATGTAATATATGCAGGTATATAAAGAAACTGCGCAATGGCGTTTGTTCCCATTATCTGTGGAATTCTTGTAACATTTAAAGGAAAAAAAATCTATATTATTGAGTTTCAGGGAACATATCTGCTGGTTGGAATCCACAGTTCAATCAATGTATACATAAGTGCTTCAAATACTCAATAGAAATTCATTTATTGAGGCATTATGGAGATTGGCATCTTATCCGATGGTTGGATCACAATCAAGGCCCTTTGTTGTGGGGTTAACATTGGTGGCAAGGCGCCATTCCATACACTCTCTTGATAGATGGGTTCCCCACATAATTTTATTTTTGTCTGTGTTCACATGTATGAACGCCATGAACAAACCGAGGACCTGTCCACAGACTCTTGCTAGATAGATGTGGTTCTGCACCGCACACAATAGGCCTATTTTGGATAAAGAATACAGAGGCTCTAATTCCATTTGTGCCGCCTGGATATCACAGGCCTTTTTTTTCCACACTTGAGTTTTATTAGATTATTCCTTCGAGATGGCTTCTGTTTCCTCCCAGACGCGTGGTGGAAGGCTGGTGTAGCAGTTGGCCTATAGTTTAAATAATCAAATTAACCATTTGGTACAAGTTTTAGCGAGGGCTCGCATGTAGAAAGCACAGCTCGAACAAAACAGTGGGCTGGGACCTGTCAGGCTGCAATAAGCCCTCCTCTACTTTCATCCTTAGAGGAGATTTCACATGGCAACAATGGGTCTAACACTGAAAAACAAACCTACACATACTACAAAGGGGGCAATGAAGTCCACGGCACATTAGCTCACCGAACCATAGAAAATAGGTTGATAGAGGGAGGACCAGAAATAATTCATTGGAAAGGAATAGAGTGCAGTGTCTGAAAGGAGCATGGCAAGTAGAAGGAGAGGGTTGCGGTAGACGCATTGGAGATCTTTTTTAATGAGCATTGATTATCTTTATTCACATTTATTACAAATACGCCTCAGGCTTGTGCTAGATCACATAAAGTTAGTAGAATTAGGCTTGAAATCTGAAAGCAAAGGACGAGAATGTTGTACAATAAATGTAATTCTCCATAAACCACTTTTTACTTTTTAGGATTGCCAAGTAAGCAGAAGTGAAAATTTAGCTGTGTTCAAGAAAAACGCCACATAGTAGACAGACATACGGACATGATCAGACTGCCCTCTAGTGTCTACGGTGGGCTTACACCTGGGGACTCACTAAAGTCCCCTCTGACACTCCTATAGTTTCCATTTGAGAATGCTAGTTCACTGGCTGTTATGACAAGGGGATGGCATAAATATCCTTTCTCTATATCCATTCTATATCCCATTTTCTATAATGTGTATAGGTCTGCGGAGCATGCAGGCGCATAGTTTTTTATATTTGCGGTGATCATGAAAATGTGCATGTGTGACTAGCACACCCCCCCCCCCCCCCCCCCCCACCTATCACCCACAATTTTTCAAGTAGCCACCCCCCCACACACAGTTTTTCGAGTAACACCAACTAATCCTACCCTCCTATTCTGTCCTGTTTTCCAGAGGTTTGGGCAGCTTCTTTGCTTGATGCTCCCACTACAATGCAGATCCCTAAGCTCTATGTTGTATGGGGATGACTTCAGAACCTTAGACCACCATTCAGAGTGGTGCAATAGGTTTCCAGAAAAGGCCATGAAGGCAGTATAGGACAGGGCAGCTTGAGTAATGAGCAAATGATCCTTGCAGTGTAAAGAGGGACACGATAACATGATTAATAAAGCTTTATCCCGAAGTTAAGTTTAGTTCTAAAATGTAATGGCGTCACAGAGGTCCCAAGTATTAGGCTGCCTGTTAACAGGGCCGTTTCTGCCGCTTCGCGGACCCCATAGAGCCCTGGGACTTCACAACTAGCAACCCCCCAGCTCAAAAACTTTTCTAAACCCCAAACTAAATTATAGAAACAGCCTTGCCTGGCCTTTGCTACAAGAGGCCCCTTTTCCCATATTCAAATAAACGTTTTTGGCCTGTTACAATAATGTACATGATGTTTAAACCCCCCTTTTTTTCATCTGCATCCAATAGGGAGATATATCTCAATAACTGCTTTGGGAACCCAACATAAAGCAAGATGAAGACTTTTATTCCCAGTGACAATGATCAACTGGATGCTTTTTCTGACTCTTAAGCTAGCCATACACGGCACGGATTCCCTGGCTGATCGATTCACCATCCGATCGATTCCGGCGATTCCGCCGGGATCCTCAGGTGTGATCGATCGGCCAATTAAGGAATCCGATCGCTGCATACCACCTTGTCCTGCCGGATCCGTGTCCGATTGATCACCTCCCGGAATGCAACTCCTGCTGATCTGGGCAGAATCGGACCCGAAAGACCAACATGTTGGTTCTCTGGCGGATCCGATTCTGAGCCCCCGATCGGTCGGACCCGATCGGACGGACAAGGTGGGCTGCACGGGATTCCGGCCCGATCGTTTCGCGTGCACGCGCCCGGAATCGATCGGGCCGGAATCCGGTGCAAATCCGACCCGTGTATGGCAGCCTTTAGGTACATCACTACTTACTTTATTTTCTGATGAGAAATACTAAACTGTGATCGGCTCTGGAAAACTGGAGTTGGACAACCCTGATATTAACAATGACCCCCTATTAATCATCCCCAGCAATGAATAGCAGACATCTAGTCAGAGAATACCAACCTACTCTAGGAATTTAATGCCCACAGCCTTCCCTGGTCCCTATCACTGTTATGGGTGACCTCAGTGACCAAAAGAGAGACTGTGAGGATGAGAGAGAACAGGACAAAGCACTTCCTCTCCGAATCTGTATTCACACAGCCGAGCTCCTCTATATTTAAGGTTTGAAATGTCCCATCAGCAATTGCTTTTCACTTTGTTCACATATAGACATTGTTTATATGGACTAATTGTCATAAATCCAGTTTTTATGTTCAGTTCATGTTTCAGCACTTCATGATAAACAAACAAAATTTAAGTTGGAAAAGCTAACATAAATTTATAATGGGAATCCTACTTGGTCTATTCACCCAAAATGTGACACATCAGTATCTAGTGGAGCCTATTGGGCACTATTATTATTATTATAATTAATATTATTACTAAGGCATCTCTTGGGGAATTCAGTGGTGGATCTCCCTAATAGTATATTTGGTTACCTTTTCTCTTTCAGCATTCCTTACCTCCTGCCACATTTGTTATCGTGTACAATAACCCCCCCCCCCCCACACACACACACACACACACATACACAATCTGTTGAGATCTTAGAGGACTAATCAGCATCTACCAAGAACTGCTTCTGCAGTTTAAAATAAATAAACTGACCAAGTAAAGGTAGGTGGTGGCAAAATTAAATATAAACCCTGGAAACATACAGAGGCACATTTCCTAACCAGATGTGGGCAAACTAAGGCCGGAGGCCTTAAAAAACGACCCTTTAGTCTCAAGATTTAGCTTTTGATGATGATGCTTTGGCTCCCCTCATTCCCTGCAATAAGTGAAGGATAATTGTTAGGATTGTTTCCTAGAGGCCATAATTTACCTGAAATAGAATATTTAATATCCTCAAAAGCTTCTAGATTTAAATGTTTTTACCATATTTTCTTTTTTTTTTTATATCCTGTCCTAGCTACGATGACCTTGCAGGCTCTTGGTCCAGCCCATATGTCACATTTAAAAACCCATTGTGGCGCACAAGTCAAAAAGTTTGCCCACCCCTGTCCTAGTCAGAGTTTTAGTGTCCATGTAAAAATAGCTGCACTTTATATGGCAATCAGGGCTGTGGAGTCGGAGACATTTTTGGGTCCCTGGAGTCGGAGTCGGCAAAAAATGGACCGACTCCGACTCCTACTAAATTTAAATGGGAATTAAAAAAAAATATTAAAATAAAAAAATAATTACTTCAAATGTCTCAATTAACAAACAGTCATAATGAACATAATGACTTCTCTGCTATAAGAATAAATGCATGCAGCACATAACATTACATCGCCCACTGTGACCCTAGCCTAAAGGCCCTCACACACGTACCGAGTGGGGGCCGACAGACCAGCTCAGATGAGCTCTAAAGTGCAGAGTGATGACATCATCTGACGCTGCTCTCCAGAGCTGACAGCAAGACGCCGGTCTTCACTGAGACTAACAGCATCGGCCAGAGATTATCAGACATGTTCGTTCTCTGGCCAGTCGAGCTGTGGGGCGTCAGCGATCTGTCACCCCATGTGGGCTCCCCCGATCGGCATACA
>CM070032.1:200316224-200333920 GCA_036250615.1 Ptychadena robeensis
GGAAGGTTTTGCTCTAGCAAGTGTCATTTTTGCATAAATTAAGTTCAAAGTAAAAATTGTGACTTGACTTTGAACTTAATTTATGCAAAAAAATTGTGTTAGAGCCCCTTACCCTTCTCTACATCTCCAGCAAGTTTGGTGATGATACCATGTTCAGGGGGTTTGCAATTAACTCAAAATTGTCAAAATGGTCGAATAAAAAAAAAAAAATTGACCATCTCTATTTAACAGTTAAAAACAAAGCAGCCAAGCAAACTTAAATCTATTTTGCAATATAATAACATGGGTTTATAGTTCAGTTTTAGTTCTTTTTGATGAAATTCTGGCAATGTAATGATGTACACAGTTCCCCATTGCAAGTCATAAACTATAAAGCTGAACGATTATTACTTTTATATGGAGGCGATGTAGGCACATAAATACTTTCGCTTGTACATGGCCACCAGAAGCCAGAGAGACTAAAGAGATAAACCTGCTGCCCCTGAGTTTTGTTATTTTGTTTCTTGTAGTTTGTGGGTGTATAGCAGATATTGTATGTAAATAGTGGAATAAGGTGACTGTTGAATATATTCTTGATTTACTATATTTTAGGTGACATGATATATCTTTTTTGTGATGCTTAAATGCTGATTTAGTACATTCTGCAGCCATTTTATGTAAGCAATTTTTAAAGTTTATTTATTTATTTTTTAATGGTTGTCTATAGCTTTCACCTTCTTCGACTGCTGGAACCATTGCACCTCAATATAATTTTTATATTTTAAAATTCAGCAGTTGCACAGTCCAATACAAATTTTGTCCCCATTTGTCTAATTTGGACATTATGATTGTTAGTCTCATTGGAATATTGATATATTTTGTGTGTTGCAAATATTGTCTGGTGGTGGAAAAGGTGAACAAGCGATTATCCATATAGATGAAATCAGAAATCAGTGGCCTCACTAGGTTTGGTGTCACCTGGTGCCAGAAACCCATGGTGTCACCCCTTAGTGTACCTTAGGGTATATGGCATGCTGCAAATAGGACTGGTGCCACATTGTGTAGCAATGTTGTACTATAATGTGAAAATCTCTTAGTTCTCACTGAAATATTTATCTGCTGGGACATTTCCTCTTACCTGCTTTTCTGTTACAGTTTCTGTATTGGGAGCAATGGTCTATGGCAGTGGTTACCAACCTTGGTGCACCATCAGTGGCATCAGAAGGGGGAAGACACTGTGAAACCTGCAGCCTCTGACAGAGAAAGGCTGCAAGCTCAGCTCCATGCTCCCACTGCTCTCTCTCTCTATGTAAGCAGAGTCCAGCTTGGGATGAAAGCAGTATATTGGGCTGCTGAAAGGTAAACATGTGGCAGCGCCATCGTGTGGAGATTTTGGTAATTTTTACTAGAGATGAAGGAATGTAATTTTGAAAATGTCACTATCTGACTTTATGATAATTGCTGGTGATATAAAGAAGGGTTTTGTGCATACAAAATAAAAGGGAGGGGACATTACCACAGGAGGGAGCGGTGTGATGTTACTTCCAAGAGAATTGACATGAAAAAGTACGTGTATGCAGGGAGAGTTGGGGGGCCTGGCTCATCTTAGACATAGTACATAAGAGTTGCACTACTTGATGGCCAACATCCCATGGCCGTTAAAGTCCCCTTGCCCCTGAGGTTTTCTCAGGGGAAATTTAACTGGAAGAGTAGAGACAATTTGGTCTCATCTCTTTTCTATGTTTTCTTGAATATCATCTTAGACATAGGCAAAGGGGACTTAAGGAAAGGTTGGAAACCAATGCTCTATGGGAGAAATATAGAGATTAAAAGCTTCCCAGCAGTCCCCCCTTAACCTCCTGAGCGTTACGTATGTGGCACGTTTTAAAATTTTTTTCCCAGTGCATACCTCTAGGGTCACTGAAGACGCCGGAGTTATGCTGGGAAAAGGCAACACCCGCCATACATGCCAATGCTCCCGATCGTAGGGGGAATGCGGTGGACAGGTAAGTTTTCCCATAGATAACTCAGGCTAAGTTTCATGATGGATTAAACTCAGCCCGAGTTAACTTGGGGAAAACACCCAGGAGGTTAATCAAATCTAAAATGAAGTTTTGCTTACATTTGATTTTTTTCTCATGCGAAATGTAACAATAACTTTTTTAATATTTTTATCTAGATAAACAGGAATGAAAAGATCACAATCAATTTGCCCAATATTTATTTATTTATAAACATACATTTACTATAAAAGCTGTTGCATTAAGAATGCTTTTCCCAACTAATTTCCAATGAACTAGTTAACTGAAAAGAACACTGGAAACCCCACTGGACATTGTTCCTCTGTTAAGGCAATATACACCAAACCAGAATAATCGCACAATGGACAAACACATTGGACTCTTTATCATCTCTGCAACTGTAAAAGGAGAAAACACAGTAGCTGAAAGCAACACTAAGCATTTTCTAACATTTCAAGAAGGACTCTATTGCTTCAACCGACTTGTTGGTATTGAAAAAATAAATAAAATCCACACCGCCGTAAAAAAAAGTAAGAAACAGCAACAGAAACAAAAACCAGCACTGAGAAAGTTAGTACTCGACATTAGTTTAAGTACAGAAATATCTCTTTCTTTCACTGTCACAGGGTCATCAAAGATTGCACAGCAACACACATTGTTAGCAAAATATACAACAGAACCCCACACGAGCCCCATATAAGACTAGTAGTATATTTATGCTTTAATGCAGTGCTGAGGATACAAGTCATGAGACTATCTAATGTTACTTAAAGTGTGTCTGACGGGAGGCAGCCATTTTGAAGGCTCAATTTTGTTATATGGTTTATAAACTAGCAGTTAATCAAAATGTGTGTAAACAAATACATCTATTCCCAGTGATGCCACTGATTCCCAGTTGAATTTTAAGCTTAACGCTGGATCAACAAGTGCTCTTTGAACAGAGGTCACAGGTATTGTATAGAGCAGCAATCCAAGCACACAGCTATGAACATAAAAGCCAACTTAATGTCTATGACCATTGCACAGAACCCCAAAACAGCTGCCTCCTACACAGGTGATGGAGACACGTGACCATCTAAAACTTCTGCTGTCTACAAAACGTGAGCGGTAGATGGAATGAGAATTATACAAGGTGATGTATCTGAAAGATAAAACCTGTAGACACCAACATATCCAAGTAGTCAGTAGAGATGCTAAAAAACAACATTTGGAATTTCTCAAGACAGATGCATTGTGAATCCAGCAAAGATGACATCTGTGGCTTTGTGGTTTAATGATACTGGACCACTGCATCATAAGAAGGTCGAGAGGGTTGGAAAACTACAGTCTACAAAGGTTTACTGGTTTGCCAATCACACAGGTGTCACCTTATGCCTGGCATACACATGCCGTTAAGCGGCCGATTTTTCACGTGACCAACGGGCATGCACGCTCGCGCCGTCGGTTAGAGGAAAAATCGGCGTGTGCCCACATGGGGTGACAGATCCCTGTCACCCCACAGCTCGGCCGGCCAGAGAACAGACATGTCCGATATTCTCTGGCCGATGCAAGCCGATGCCATTAGCTTCAATGAAGATGAAGACCGGCATCTTCATTGAAGCTAATGGCCGGCACACAAAGGGTGCCGGCCGATTAAAGCAGCCCCATAATGCACCAGAATGCAAACGTGATGACGTCCGGTGCATATCGGAGCATGTCTGTCGGCACCCATCTGTGGGTGTATGGCAAGCCTTAGACTTATCAGAGCTTTAGACCAAAGCAACATAACTTCTGGTCAGTGAGAATTTTTAAAAAAAGATTTTTGACCACTTACCATCTATAGGATATCTATTCTTGTTAAATTCCCCATGTCCATATTCCATATTTAGTGCTGGTGACTAGATTATAGCATGTGAATCCCAGTATTCTAAACCAACCGCTCCGTTTACTAGAGCTGTACGACGATTTGTATATCATAACCCCACTAGAAGAAACTCTCAGATGGGGGACTGAATCTTTACTGTGTATTTGCAATACTACAGATAACTTTTATTACAAAAAAAATCCTGGTTATAAAACAAAACTCATTATCATCATGTCTGTCTTGTGCAATGCTGGAATATCATGTGTATTATTTGCAGATACCATGCAAAGTGTGTAAACATTATAGTCATGAACCCATGAACCATGCAAGAACATCAGCAAACAAACCAAACTTGTTGCTCCATAAAATGTATAGAGCTGAGTGTGTCCTCCCTCGTTAGCTTCGATATGTTGTAGTTTTATTGCATTTGTCTGCCACACATACCAGGATGTGCAACAGCATTGCATTTAAGGCACCATTTTGTATGTTATAATGTATACAATTAGTATGTATGATGTAACAGAATCATATAGGGTCAATACACGATAAAGGGCCACTTCTAGTGATTACTTAATACATGCAAAAAAACTGAAATAAAAAAATAACACTACTGCTTAAATAAATAACTTTTAGCATAATATGTACTTGTTACCCTAGCACAACCGAGTAGAACATGGTAGGCTGGCATATTTTTCAGAGAACACAACTTGCCATTCGACTTTATGATCAGATAAAGAAATGATTGGACCTACACAGTGGCTGCCCAAATTGTTATATATGACAAGTACCCTTTAAGAAGATGTAGCAACGTATTATTGCTTATACATGTATGCTCTTTAAAAAGCATATTAGGTATCACCTAAGCTTTGGCTGCTTCTAGTGACACGCGACTACCCATATTAATATGTCATTTGTATGGGTATCACATGCTGTGGCTAACCAGAGGCTATTTCAATCTGCCCATCTTTCTAACTACCTGTGTCAACCAAAAAGGGTTCATTTACTTTAGAAAACATTTATTTTGGGCTGATGTAGTTGCAGGTACCCCAACTACTCTACTCCTCCATTTTCATCAGTGTAAAGAACTGCTTAATCCTCTTTTTCTAAGACAACCTGTTGAACATTGCTTTTAGACCACAAAAGAAAGTGTGGTCACTTAACACAATAAAATCAATATTTTATAAACCTAAAAAAGGATTTTGGGACCCCGTATGATTTGCGACTCACAAGATGAACACAGATGGAGCTTCTCTGTAATTAGCAAAGCTAATCTAAACAACGAGTTTACAAAAATGTCCATACGCAGAATGTGATCCTATCTGTTACAACAGCATTGTTCCACATCACTCATAGTGCACTTGTTCATTAAGAGACCCGTTCCGTGCTGGGCAGACATTCTTTAAGTGTTGTGCAATGCCAAAGAGATTGCAATAGATCAACCGTAGCTTCTGGCGCCTTATGGACAAATGTACAGCTGTCCGCAGTGGAACTGCACCATCTTGTGCCACTAGAGAAGGACTGCAACAGAGAACTTGTTTGTAGATTCTTGTGTAGGAAAGACTTAGGTCATTTGATGTTTTCCATCTCACACTGTGTAAAATAGCACACAAATAATATACAGTACACAACACGAAATACTGTAACTTTTTATGTGAGGTTTGCTTGCTTCCTTTAAAGATATTGACAACTTACTAACTCAACATTGCAGCGTTTTAGCTTTATTAATATATAAAACCCACGTTATTACCTGGCAACATCATAAAACACAGGGCTCGCCTACAACTGCTAAGATGCCCACGAAAAGCAAAGGCCACTAGTGAGCACAAGATGGGATGTTTGGTCACCAGAACAGATACAGTTGTCTTCACAGCCACATAAAACAATATGCACAGTGCTGTAAATGTAAGCATATCACTGTTTGCTGGTTACATTTGCTGTAGCTTGTGCAGAAGATGAAGCCCTATAATTAGACCAAGTACAAATCAATTGCACCTTAGATATTTCCGTTAAATTGAAAGAGGCACATCAGAACATATAGCACAAAACACACTTCCAGGACACACTGCTTAAAGTCTTGCCGCAGTCTGCAGGCTGTTCATTAAACCAGGGCCTGACTGCACTCCTCTTGGCAAACAAACAATACTCCTCCGTAGTGTTCCACAGAGTTAATCTACCATATATGTTCGGCATATGAAATATGAAGCAAATCATGTAGTATGCTAGTAGTAAGCACCACACACAGTGTTCCTCTCTCTCTCCATGAGATGAGTGTCAGGGTCTCTGCAGGGAAAAGTGATTGTCTGGAGTCCACCCACACGGGAAGGGAGGGGTGTTCCGCCTTTCCAAATGCTCTACATGGTAACTGATGAAGTCACAATGGTGTAGGGTGTCCAGCCGCTAGAGGAAATAATATGAAACACATTATCATTAAGAAAGACAAAATATTCTTGAATTGTTATTAATATTCGTACACTTTGACCTAGTTTAGCAAAGGACCAGTTAGTTGGCCTTCTTATGTATTGTTTACCAGACTTGGGTAAGGGTTTGGGATTAGGAACGGAAACTTGATTTTGAAGGGTTATCCCCTCACCTATCTCAAATACATGTCAGAAGCAGACGTTGTTTTAACTAGACAGGTAACTTTTACTGTATATATAAGTTGGCTGCTCATATCACCATAAGCCAGTGGTTCCCAAACTGGGGGCGGTGCAAAGGTATTCCAGGGGGGGCGCTGGCCCTCATACTTAACCTGTGTTTGAATGGGGAGGGGGGGGGGGGCTCGATATTTTCCTAAATAGGAAAGGGGGGCCCTACAAGGAAAGTTTGGGAGCCACTGCCATAAGCTATGGTCTTTTCCATTGGATATCTCCAGGCAGCAAAAACATGACTATATACAGTATCAGTGGTGGGTAACTGAGTTGATATGGAGGGTCACAAGTCCGGCCCTAGGCATCACTAAATATTTTCATAACATAACATTTTCAATCTTTACTGACTTGTATAAGCCATTTATAATGAAAAAAATACAACAGGCAGAGATAGAAGACATTCCTTATTTTTTAAATAACAAAACTTATTTTTATGATATTTCAATTATTAGGGAACACTGTAGTGAGGTAATGCACATTTTGTGTCATATATATATATATATATATATATATATATATATATATATATATCATCAAAGGTTATGTACCTCTATTCTGAGGTTATGTGCCACATACAATAATCCCCCGTTCATTGGTGAAATAGTGGGAGCATAGGCACACATCTTCTTAGAACGGAATATCCTTGGTGAGGTGAGGGACTTGCTCAGGCGCTGTCTGGGTTGCTGATGGGTGGGTGGGTGGGTGGCTTTCATGTGCTCAGCCAGAGCGAGTCCCTCTCCTTATCTTATCTCCCAAAGAAGATCCTGGGTGAGGACAGGTGAGTTCCTATATTTTTTAGGGCCGCAAGTGGAAAACCAAGGAATGCCCAAAGGGCCGCAGGTTGGGCACCTGGGCTATATATGCTCTGTAAAGCACTGTGTAATATGTGCTATATAAATACAAGATAATAATAATAATGCTGTTTACATTCAGGGACTTAAAAAAATAAATTAAATTAAAAACTAGCAGTGTATAGACAATAGGACACCATTTGTCATATTTGACTATTGCTTCCCATAAAGAAGCTTCGGATAGCATTTGGGAATCCAGGACGTTAAATAGTACAGTTATTTTTGTCTTCAAGAAGGGATCTCATCTGCGTTGCCATGTTTAGTAGGTCATGTAAATTTAAATAAAAATGTATAGATTAAATTAAAATTGCGTAAAGAATTATGAAGTTATGGGTGATATAAGGAAAAAAACTCACTTCTGGATCGGACGTAACAATCGTTACAGTTTAATAGGCCATTGCGGATCCTGACGTCTGTTCCTGTTGTGGCATCACCAAGTTGTCCCTTACAGATCCCACACTAAGTGGAAACAGAGAATCAAATATAAGAAACACATTAAACCCTTATATTAAAAAAAAGTAAAAGGAAGCCATACATTTCTAGAAAACAAAACAGGTATCTACAATGTATGACTTTTAAGTAATTAAGGAGGTTTAATGCAGGGTCAGTGGTGACTAAGTATGCCAATCATTTAATGAAAAATTCTGACAAAAAATTGTTTCTCTTCAGCTGTTGGAACTGTACCGTCAGTCTCAGTTGATGGAATCAGAAGTCTGATGTAAACAAAACTGCAGAATTCCAAATTCATTCTGGAAATGGTTAATCTCTACCCAGACAAATCAGAGATATTTTAACAAGACTTGGGGCCATGCCATATTTCCTAAAAAAGCACTGACATTTTTGAAGGACAATGGTATTTGTGTGCTGGACTTGTCAGGTAACTCACCTGACATTCCACAGATCATGAATAGGTGGGCCATATGCAAAAGATCACTCTCTAAGTTGGATTACCCAACCAAAAATTAGTTGATGTACAGTTATCAAAGTCTGCTATGATGATCGTAAAATCCAAAACACTTATTCACTCAATGTCAAATCCTGTCATAGAACTTTTGAAAGCTAAATGGGGTCATATTACTAAAGTAACTTTTTATAGGCATTGTGCGTGTTTTTTAATGATGCATTACATTTTGAAATGACATAAAAAGTTAACTTTGTTTTTCGCATAGTTGCAATTTATTTGCACAACACTTACTCAGGGAAAGGGTCTGTATGCATTGGCCTTTTTGACAGTAACTCTAGTATGCCTACTTACAGGCTGAGGCTCCACTTGTGCGGTTTGGGAGCGGATGCAGCACTTTTTTTAGCCATGCCCAAAATGCTCCCATTATACCCCTGTCTCCACTGCCGCAGTTTGGGTGCGGCACGGGGTAGAATAAAATAGGCGGTTCACCCCGTTTTATGAGCACCACCATGTCTAAACCGCCCTTCCGCATCCATTGACATCAGTGGATGAGGATCGGATGTGGTTTTGGTGCGATTTTTTGGCCATTGATCAATGAAGAAAAAAAAAAGAAAGAAATGCAGCAAATCTGCGAGTAAACCACAAGTAAACCGCGGAGAAACTGCAACTAATCCGGACAGAAAACACATACTTACTGCATGTGTTTTTCTGTCCGCATTAGTGGAGCCTTAGGCACAGGCTATTAAGTATGCATTGTGTTAACAATTATCTGCCTAGTTTTTATATTGGCAAATAGACATTTTTTTTAATTATCTTTTAGGTTAGTTTGGTCTTCTTGGTTCACAATTCAACATTGTATCTTGCGACTTGCTGGTTTCTCCTGTTCTCAAATTGCCATAACATTTTCTTTCAACAACTTTTCCAGTATTATAAAGGTGACAACTGTCATTCATGCGCTGCACACTTTCAACCTGCAGAGAGTTCTTTCACCCTTCTGAATAAAGCTTCTAATTTAATACATTACAAAGTGCCAAAATATTAGAGCATTTAGCAAAAAGTATTGTCTGTAGAAATACAGATGTGAGAGGGGAAAGGGGGAAAATGAAGGGCTGGCTACCAGAATTTAGAGATGGTCATTTAGGGGAGTCTTGAGCCAAGGAACCTAAGACTACATTGTAAATATCAAGGGATATGTTTTGATACAGTAATAAGGTGGGTTACTTTGTAAATACTAAATAAAGCATTTATTTTTACCTTGAAGCACTGTATGTGAAAATATAGACTAAGGGTTTCAATGATCATGGCTGCCCCCTTTCCAAGTGGCAGTCCACACGTAGAACAGAGTTTCTTCCCACTTACAGATCTGAAAGACAACAAGTGTTCTGTGATGACTGATACATGGACACACACATCAGTTAGATTACTCTGTCCAACATAGCACATGAACACAATTAAGGAATGTGCTATTGACCTTTTGTACCTGTTGGGTGACTGGTATTGTGATGATGACTGAGAGGAATAGCCGTTATCTCTGGGGTTCTCTGGAGGATCCAGTCTGTTTTGAAAAACAATCAATAGAGGAATAAATTAGTTGACCAATTCTTTATTTTAACACATAGAACAGTCACAAAGTGCAAACAGGAGCAGTGGAACCATGTCACAAACTATGTGTGGTCTACTAAAGGAAGTCCCTTCCATGTATGAGCAGTGGATGTATCTGATGATATGAGGGACTTTAAATGGACCATTTATTCAATTTGGAAACCAGTTAATCCATTGTTTACCTCAGTGATGCTTAAAAAAAGCACAGAACCATAATCTATATTAAGTAATTAAGGTGAAAATTTATGCAGATATATTTAAAGGTAAAAGACTGGTGTTTCTAAATTATATTTAATGGCATGAAATATATAATGCACTGCACTAGTCTGCTGTAGCTACCTATACACTTTTTTAAGAATACTGGTACAACTGAAGAGGAGAGGTTTAAATAAAAATGAACAGATTGCATTTTTGTTCTGAATGAAAAAAGTATTAAATATAGTAATCAAGTACATAAGAGGTAAATAAGACAATGAAAAGGATCACAGTAAGAATACAATGCCCTTAAGGTGGTCATATATGGTTTGATATTGAATAGAAAAATGTAACCATATATGGTCACCTTAAGGGCATTGTATTCTTACTGTGATCAATCGAAAAGTGATCAGACATGTTTGTAACTTTCAGTCGATCATTCAGGTTTTTCTATTGCTTTGTATTCGATCATAATGTGGAGCATGTGTACAAGGCTGAAGCTAGGAACACACGGCTCGATTTAAGCATATAATCGATGTAAGATTTATTATTATTATTAACATTTATTTATATAGCGCCAGCATATTACACAGCGCTGTACAATACATTAGAGTGGAGATACAACACAGTATAACACACAGGTACAGGTAATGACACAGGAGGAGCAGAGGACCCTGCCCGGACGGGCTTACAATCTAATAGATTAGATGAAGAACCTCGATTTTTTTTTTCAAATTTCAAGGTTTTTATTGACATTTTTTTGGTACAAATAGAAAATGCAAAACATTATATTAAAAATAAAACATCGATTTTGGTATTTTATCGATTATACCGTGTGCGCTATAGTGTCATACAATCGTAGTACAATATTTACAATATGTAGAGAACATCGATTATTGACTAAAATCGTCGATGCTATTGATGCCCTACAAACAGTAAACTATCACTTCATCGAATACAATCGTACGATGAAAATGAAAAAGTAGTACGATCATGGTACAATTCGACGATAATTTTCCAACAAGTCTGATCACTTTTCAATCGAAAAGCTCTTCATCGAACTAAAATCGTCGATTGTACCATGTGTCCACGCTACGATTTTGGTACAATCTATGTAAATTTTCATTGATTTGCATCGATTGTACACTTAAATCGAGCCGTGTGTTCCTAGCTTAAGTAAAGGAATCGATTGGTTGTAAATCGATCACATTATGTGTTCCAATACAATCAATTTTAAACTATCGCCGTGTATGGCCGCCTTTACTCTACCGTGTATGGCCAGGTTTACTATACTGTCAATGCAATTTCTTCCTCTGTTTGTACTCTTTGAAAGACATTGCATTGTTGAAATACAAAGTTGGGACATTCTTCTGATACTCCTAATAACAAGACTCCATATATGAGATTTACATTTCACAATGACATCCAAGGAAACTCACCCCTTTGAATCCACACAGGGCGACCTTGGCTGACTGATGTTATTCTCCACAACATTATTAAGCGATGCCCCATCATCGACTGAATGGGATTCCAATGTCACACCTGATGAGTATAACAAGTACTAAATGAACAGTTTCGTAGTGCAAAAATGGAAAACATATACTTAACAAAGACAAACAAACATAACAACATTCTGTTTAAGGAAAGAAGTTATGACCACCTCATACGAAGGAAACAATTGGTTATGAATACATACAACTGAAATAGTGTCAGAGCACCAAAGGCATTATTGTTAATATTAAGATTTAGGATATAATATATCAATAATTAATACTCATTTTGAGTATAAATGAAAGATTGTAACTCAGCATATACAGTTCAAGAGAACTGGACTATCCTGGCCTCAAAACAAAAGACTTACCATATTGTGAGGGAAGGCTGGTGGGTGTGATACACTGTTGTTGCTGTGTACAGTTGTTTTCCTTACAAGTCAATGGGACACCCTCTTTTGTTTCCAATCTGGTGAAGTGAGAGGACAAAGTATGAAAAGGTCACTTTTACAAACACACAGGATAATCACAATTCATCATATTATACTACAGGGTCTTAAACAATACCTTTTGCAGAAATTTAATTACTACAACGCAAAGCAACCACCATCTTCATACACACAGGAAGCACTTCATTCCTTATTTGTGTTGAGTAGCATATTGTATATTTAAATTTGCGTAATTTCGCGAATATACAAAGAAACATTCTAAATTCATAAAATTTGATTCGACTGTATTCTATTGCCTTACATTGCGCATGCCCGTGCACAATAATTCACAAAGATTTGCATTGCAGCTTTATAGCTTCTCTTCTTCATTCTGTGATCTTATCAAGTACAACCACTGTGTGTATTGCACATATCCATTAACAATGCGCACACATATGTGCGATGTATGCCGGTAAACAATGCTGCAGCAAAATATGATGAATATCCGCCATTGCGAATTTCCACGCGCACTTTCATGAAATATTGCAAATTCTTGAATGACGGATATTCCTTGAATATATTCGAATTTCGAACATTCTCGCTTGACACTATTTCTTATATGGCCTAGATCACGGTGGCCAAACTTTTTAACTAGTGGGCCACAATGGGTTCTTAAATCATATAGAGGGGCCAGACCAAGAGCCTGTAATGGCTGCCCGCCTTAGGTATCCAGATTCCTTCCAATATTATAATATTTTTTACCTTCCTGTATACTTTCAACAAAGCAAATAATATTGCTAGGAAGGTAAAAAAAATTATCTAAAAAACAAACTTAACTGCCATATTTAAGTAAAAAGATGCTCTGGCTCCACTCGTTCAGCGCAATGAGCAGAGATAATTTGGAACTTCAGCTTCTTCTAAGCATTAGGCACGCTCATTGAGGGTTACAATCAGAGGGGACCCAGAGCATCTTCTCATCAAGGTGACAACGGGCCGGATTAAAAAGTTAAAAGGGACGGATCTGGCCCCCTGGCTTTACTAGAGCAATCGAAGTTCCCTCAGTGGATTCAAAAGTTTATTAATATATATTTTATTCCCAAAAAGCAAAAAAACATAGTCCACTGGTTGGGTAAAACTTCCATCAGTGTATGATTAGCTGTACTTATGCAACATGTTTCACCCATAGGGCTTCCTCAGGCTTGTACAGGTAAAGCTGGCCATAGACGTCCCGATCTATGGCCGACTTTTAGCAGACTCCTCACAGCGTGGTGACGTCACCACGCTGTGAGGAGTCGGCTACAGAACGGACAGGAATCGCGTGTGTTCCACTTACACACGCGATTCCTGTCAGACTGAAGCCAATTAACTCAGAGGGGGAGGAGACTCCCCCTCCGAGTTAACAGCCTGCAGCAGGATCGGAGGATCGGGCAGAAAAAGAACCAGTAGGACGGATCCGTGTGCAATCGGGTCTGCCAGCTTTTTTTCTCAGAAACTCAAGGTGGGCTCCCTTATAGTTACGGCCGACCAACCTTTATGTGCTCGGCGGGAGCGAGCGCGCCGGTTGATAGGCTGCAACTATGGCTGGGAATCGGCCTGTCTATGGGGGGCTTAAGATATCTCTGAATCTGTGGAGATGATGATTTTGATCATGTATAGAATCATTGTGTATATAACAAAGCCGATTAATAAAGGGTTGTATTGACTGGGGCCTCAACATCCTCCTGCACAATGCATATCTGCCTAGTACGGGATGCTGTCAGCACTAGACTGGCTGGGCAAAGAAACTTCCAAAAGAGTAGTGGGCATGTTTAAGGAAGTGGAGGAAGACTGCAGTAGTCTAGACTAAGGTAAGTTTCTCTGCTAAGCAAAATGAGTACTTCACTCTTAAGGAAGGGTGGGGTGGGAGCAAACGAAAGGGTAAACATCTCTGGAGTTCAGCTGTTAGGATAGAAAGAATACAAAGATGCAAAACGACCTACAACAATGCTTATTTGCCTGTTTAAAAGAGCATACAGGGTGTTGAGTTCTGCTAAGGAAGAAGCAGCTAGATCCCTTCTATTTCATTATGCATTCATATACATACTCTGTTCCTTTCATCTGCTCTTCTGGTCTGTTGAGAGCTCCCTCCAGCGTCCACAATGACACGTGCGCTTTATTATCTTCTGGCTGAGAAGTTTCTTTCACACAGCTTTTGGCCTCTGTCCAAGTCTGTAAACAAAGCGAAATAATATTAAACTAATGGTTGTAAAAGCAGCAGCCCCTGAACAACCATGGCAAAGCCTATTATGTTGGCAAATGACTTTCACTAACGTATTATTAATGCTACAACTTAAAGGAGCAGTCAATTCAGACGATTCTATAAAAATTCTGAGCAGCAAGTTTATATTGACATCAGCCTTCCTACATACTGTGTTGTATGTGATAATAGTTAGGACTTCCAAGGACTTGATAATATACACAAATTATCATCACTGCACCCCTATCTACAGCTCACCAGAAATTCAGGAACACACACCAATTGTCTTAAGAATCAGTATGTTCGCTTTGGTTTTATATTAATTTCTATTGTGAAGGCTGTTCAGACATCTCCAGTGTTGACTGTTTCAGACTTAACAGACACCGATTGGGCTAACATTTTAAATGGTAACACGCTACCGTCAACTGGAAGCCATTTGCAGCTTTTCTGCATAATAATTTAAATAAGAATACAAAGGTTATATTCCATATCTGCATTTATAGAATATAAACACATACAATGTATAGGGTGCATGTTTTAGGGCCAGGGGATCCGAGGTTGCTTTTTACTACAATAATACAATCAGAAAATATTGTGGACAGCCTAGGTACTATGGTACATGGTACAGCCACCCAACACACTGTTACTGACACACTGTGACACTCACTGACACACAATCTTTCTATTAAGATTTTTCAGCAAACAACAAAAACAACAACGCAGAAGAGAAAACCCCCCAAGCACTCCCAAAATAGCAGTGTGTTAGACCTTAATAGGAGAAATTACCAAATCCACATAAATGTTCATACCATCAAGTGCGTGCCTATGTGTTTTAACTATAGTAAGTCCTGGAGTCCAAATAGCTCTGTCGACACTCCGTTTGTTTTTCCTGAATAGTAAGCCTCACAATTTCTAATCAGATGTACTGATCCATTTGAGATCAACACAAATTGAATCTTTATTTGCAATCTACCTTGTTTTATCTTTGAGCGCAAACCCCAAAATATGTCTCTTGAGTGATGAGCTTAGAAGCTTCAAATTCAATTCAGATCCGATCATGTAACTCCTAGGTGCCCAACCTGTGGCTCGGAGGCCGCATGCGGCCCTTTAGGCATTGTTCGGCGGCCCCTCTTGGTCCTCCACATGCGGCCGCTAAAACCGAACTGTTAATGCATAGGGCATAGCAACTCACCTGTAAAGTGGTCACACGCTGACCCAGGTTTCCTAATCAATTTTGCGGTCCTACAACAGTAAAATTATCAATGTTGATCAGGGAAACCAGGTCTACATATGAGCGCTGCACCCAGGGGCAAGAGGGGGGGGGGTGCTGTCTGATTTTGACTACCTGTCAGGATCTGGTCCGCCCCCTTAAATGTTTAAAAAACATATTTTTTAATTCATTATTACAAGACATATGTGTATGTTACATGTACAAAAGTGAGCAAGGTTAAAAACCATACGGGAAAGTACTATACACATCACATAGTATGGAGGGCGCAGGCCAAAAGAGAGAGAGCCAGATTGGTCTCTGTAGGTCTCCCAACCTAACTCCCCTATTGTGTTCAAATGTATATTGATAGATTAACAATATAAACAATGATATTAGATATAAAGTGGATTCTGGATTCCAGACACGGGGTTGTCTACATGGGAACAAAGATAAATAGCGTTTTAATGAACAAACCACACCCTACCACACCCTATGTGTTCATGTCACATAACATGCCTAATGTTTCTCAATGGGCATGTTAAGTGACTTCCCTTTGCTACAATGCACCCAACTCAGGTAATGACGCGCCAGTATAAACTGGCATGTAATTTCCCTTAGGGGAAAGCTGGGGGTGTCAGCACTGCACGGACTGCCGCATGGCGCTCATGGAGGAAAAAAATGTAGTGTAGACCCAACTTTAAATTGAACAGTGTAGTGACTTTTTTTTGTAGAACTTGCCTCTTCAGAGGTTGTTTCCTGCTCCTTGTGGCTGGAGGTTGTGCTCCCATTCATCTCACATATACCACGAACTAAACTCGTAGCAGTGGAAACCGTCAATGGCATTAAAGTGTCTTCAATGATTTTCCTCTCCTGTGAAGACATTGGAGTAAGGTAAGTACAATCTAGAAATATCACAATTTTATTATTCAAAACAGGGCTATGTCTGCATATTCATAAATACAGAATACCTGTCAAGGCAAGTTAATTCACCTAAAGTTCATCTTTAGTATATTCCTTTGATACAAGATCTCCTAGATTAGGTTCTACAGACATTAAAACAAGATTTCAGGAATAGTCAGCGATTGAAAAATATAAATGATTCTGCCGTTTGTCTTAAGTAAATCTGAATGAATGCAAATATGCAATGGACACCTAAGGCTGAAAACAAGTTAAGCATGGAAGCACGGAGCCCATCTCTGCTTATGCGACAGTTGACCTCTTATTGTTAAGATTGACTAACAGCAATGCTACATGTTGAGGTTCCACTTTGACTTCTAAGGCCTCATTAAAGTCTTAATTTAAAATATCGTATTTTTCGGACCATAAGACGCCTGCGTCTTATGGCCTTAATGCTTCCCGCCAGCTCTCCCGGCACGGAGATTAGCCGGGGAGCTGGAGGAGCTGTCAATTGAGAGATGCCAGCCGGTGTCCGGCTCTCAAATCTGTCTGTACTGTATAATTGCCTATGCCATCTATCCCTCTCTCCCTCCGTGGAGACTGCAATCACTCTGCAGCTTCCATGGACACAGTAACAGCCAGCTGGAGAGGACAGCAGAGGAGTGTAGTAGACTGTGCAGCCCGGCCCCCCTCCTCCCGATCAGTGTGGAGAATGATGTTGTGCTATGAGTGTACTGCTGCTAGTGACATCTACTGGCTGAATTGAATATTGCATTCGTTGAATTTATTGCAATAACCCAATCTTTTTTTTCTGGTTTTCCTGCCCTAAAAACTGGGGGCGTCTTATGGTCTGATGCGTCTTATAGTCTGAAAAATATGGTAGGTAGAATGGCCACAAAAAATATATTGATGAAGTCATTCCCCCTATTCCCAAAACAGAAACCAAAACATTGAGAATGATTATGAAATTTCAAAAACAAATTATAATCCACAAAATGTTTGATGACAACATTACCTCCTCATAATATTTACGCTCCTCCTCTTCCACCTCTTTTTGGGCTTTCTCCCATTCTTCCTTCAGTTTCTCCTGCTCCTTCTGGTATCTCTCCTGTTGTGAATGTAATTTCAGCATGTAACAGAGAAACAGTGTCATAAACTGCAATTTGCACTGCAATTTAAGCTGGATTGTTTATCCGGGGATATACAGAGCAATCAAATCCCCTGTATGTAGCAGTCACTTTATAATAGACCCAAACTGAGGGATTGAACATTTGCACAATTCATTTTAATGAACGGCAATAGTCTGGGAGTAAAGTTGATTATGATTAGGATTATTATTTTGACCCTTGACATATGTCCTTGAAATATCAGGCTGAGAACAGAACAGAACAG
>CM070032.1:200334020-200380255 GCA_036250615.1 Ptychadena robeensis
CCTGACCAGCCGCCCAGAGGCTCGAGCCTGTCCGGCCTCTGTGTCGGCCCGGCCCTGCTATAGTTTATTGAATAATGCAGCTCATGATTCATTTGAGCAATGTTTGATGTAACTTAGATAAAGTTTCTTTTAGATGCGGTTACTGTATACAGTACCACCCATTGGCGATGGTCTCAGTTGCAGTCTATTTGGATTTAGAAGATACAATGGTATTGGTGTGCACCACATAGAATGTATGAGCAATTTGAGCAATTGGTTGATACTGATTCTTAAAATGATATGTAAAGTTTATCTGTTGGTTTCAGTAGTTTCAGTCACACAGCAGAAACAGAAATACAGCCAATTGTGAGTTGATCAGAGATTGGCTGAACACTTAAGCTGTATACTCACTCGGGGTCAGTAATTGAGTATTAAAATCTAATGTATTGTACAGTGCTGCGTAATATGTTGGCGCTATATAAATAAATGATAATAATTAAAAGCTGAAGATTTGAATATCTCACCAACTGAGAAATAGGTCAGCAAGAGATGCTTGTATAAGGTTCATTCCCATTCTAGAGTAATTTGATATCTTGTAATGATTATATCTTATATGGTTCAGGAAATGTTCATTCTATTAAATAAACCTATTAGCCGACCTGAATATAACCCGAGGTACCTAATTTTACAAAAACAGGGAAAACTTATAAATATAAAGTCAGATAGTGGAGTTTTCTAAATGAAAAAATATAAGGAAAGCCCCATTGCCCCTAGGAATGAATCAAACAGGTGAATGTTAGTGCCACATCCTCAATAAAGTTAAGAGAACCAAGGTTTATTGTTATTACAGGATCGGGGTTTCAAGGCAATTCTTATGATTCAAGCATGAAAACACGTTTCCATTTAAAAAGTCTTTATTATCATTATTGGGACCAATGCATGGAATGGAAATGGAAACTTATTCTTATTTCTTTATTAAAGATAATGGAGTTTCTAATAAAAATTCCACCTCTAGTAAAACTTAAAATATAGTCCACTAGATGGTGCTGTCTGGCCGTTTGTTTACAATTTACCAGCTGATCTCGGGAATGCTGCAGATAGAATATTGAATACACATCAGACCATTCACAGAGGCTGCCGGCTGCAGAGAGACCAGCAAACACCTGAACAGGAAAGTGGGACCCTGACTCGAGTATAAGCTGAGGGGAGCTTTTTCAGGACATTTCTGAAAAACTTGGCTTATACTTGTGTATATACGGTACATGTAATCATTTGTTTCATTATTCATCTATACCACACATTTTCAAAGCATAAGCAGTTGCTAGAATATTAAATATGAAGTTTAGAATACATAGGGAATGATCGACCACCGTGCGTGTTGCCGGTGGGCAGGTGAAAATCGGGTGCACCCACCTGGCAAGATTAACCAGGAACCTGTTGCATGTCGAATCGCACAGTGATCCAACATGCCGGTAAATTCCCTGCTGATTTCATTACCATAATGGCCGCCACACAAAGAATGCCCAGCTGATTCTCGGCACTAGCAAGAGAAATCAGAAGCAAAAACTACATGTCTATGCCTAGCTTTAGGCTTTCTATTTTACTGCCTGTGAGTTAAGCTGGCCATACACCTTTAGATCTCTCTGTCAGATATCATTTAGGACTATGTAGTATAGTTGTATATATCCTCTGCGATTGGACACAGGTAGACTTGATTGTTTAGAAAGTCCCTCATATTACATGGTTTTGGTAAAACAAAAGGAGGTCTAAAGGAAATCTGACAGAGAAATCTAATGGTGTATGGGGGCCCTTAGTCGTATCTAATCACTGACTTGTCATTTTAGGATTGGCAAGAAAACGAAATAAATCCATTTTAGATTTGTGACTAAAAACCAAAATATATCAGTGACCATAAGATATACCTGCAGCAGCCTCTCCTGCTCATGTTGCCACCGCTCCTGCCGTCTGCGCTCCTCGTCTGGATCCCAAGAGCAGAACCGACTTGGTGAATTTAAATTAGGTATTGGTGCCTATGGTTAGATATGGACACATTTGTATTCAGTTATACAATGCTAGAAATGAAACTGACATTGTGTTTAATCATTTAAGTGTTTTATAGATCAAAATAGATGTATGGACTAGCATGCATTTGCAGGCACTCTCATATGTTAGGTGATCCTAATCTTTCACAACATACTAAACCACCATTAAGAAAATTTGAGCAATAGTTGATGAAGGCAGCAGGAGGCGTGGAATGATTAATTGCACTAATTAATGCACAACACCACAGATAAACAGCACTGATATTACAGCTTGTCTTTGCTTCTAAAAGATTTTGCTACATCCTCAAATAATAATTGTAAAAACACCATAATGACACATACATGCCATGTGAAATCACTTACTGGTGAGCTCCTGCTGTTCTCCATATCGCCTGTGAAACAGAAGAGAAGAAAATAAAGCCATGTATTCTGCTTTTCTTTAACATACATACGGTACTTTAACTGCTACAGAAAAATATGGGATTTCCACACTAAGAATGTAAATGCAAATTATTTCTACACCTTTTATATGGAATGAAAGCATAACTTGCAACAGATCCTATTAATTATGGGTAGTATACATATTAAGATCTAGAACCACTATAGTCTATGTAATGTATGTGTACCTTAGTCATATTAAAACCTAATGGTGTCCCATGTATAACTTATTTTTCAACGAGGCTTCTTGCACCAAAGTTTTTTAAATACTTGTATTTCAAAAGCGTGTCCACTTCTAATATAATGATTAGTCTATGAAAGAACGTTTCATTTAAACAGCCAATAGTATTTCTAGATGTCTACTGAGGGGGTGATCTCTGGAGGTACCCTGTCTGTATTCTGTTAATGAACTAATTTTTAAATAAAGCTGAAGATTTTTAAAGATTCCAGTGTGCCGACCACTGCTACTACATAAGCATTCACAAGATTGTGGACGGACTGATCCATTGTAGCCCAGCACCTAGAGATTATGTCAGCTACTTGACCTGAGAGTCTGTGTAGTTGTGGACAAACTACCTGGAAGTGCGGGTTGAGACATTTTCTTTCACAAGGATTTTATTCTGCCAGCTTCTAACATCTGTGAATTTAGCGACTCCTAAATCCACAGTCAGAGGCCTAAATCATCTGAGCCAAGATCAGCCAGGTTAAGCTTCTGCAGTTCCCATACCCACAACCCCTCCCAGATTTGAATGTGTGGGATGAAAGGCCCACCTTACTCCCAATGCAAGACCAAATCTCAATGAATCCCAAGAAAAACCACTTCAACTTCCCCCAGAGCCAGACCGCATGTGTGTAGGAACACTTCATAAATTCCTGAATAGACATCTGTACACCTCAAAGTAGCCAGACCATGTACGAAGAGTAAAGGTTAGAATGCCCATTAAATAGTTATCCAATGGAATAGTGTTACACTGAACTTCAGCCTTACCTCATATCTTCTAGTCTTCTGTCATAAAAGTGAAAATGCTCCATTCCTTTGTACACATCACTTTCTTTCTGATGCTCTATCATCACGCTGTCTACCTTATCTTTGTTGCGCAATGCCCTCACAAGTCATATGTAATATGGCAGCATTTCTATGTTACTATTTTATAATGGCCAACTTTCTCCTAGAGTGAACATGTCGGAGGACAAGCAAGTTCTCAATTATAACTGTTAACTACTGTTCAGGTCTCTGCTGATTACTTTATAATTTTACCAAAACATTATTATTACTGGGCTGTGCATGGAGAGGGGAAATACCTTAAAATCAGGAATCAAGCATTTAATAAGGGAATGGTCAGCAATGGCACTTGTCTTCAAGTGCCTGTAGGAGCCGCCATCCGTGTTCCAACTAATAAATGTTGGTAATTTAGCCATTATATGGGTTATGTATATTTACACATTTTCACTCCACATTTTTTTAACGTATTTAAATGTATTTGGCTTGCATAAACATTACTAAAATCATTAGAAAAATTACATTTGTACACAGCTTGTTTTTAAGTTGTATGTGCTTTTTTTTATCAAACCCACCGTCACTCCACTCAATATGAAAAAATGATCATCATCCATCATCATGAACATCAACCGTACCACCACAAAGTGATATAGCTTCACAGACAATCAGTTTTTTTTTTAAAGTGTCATTACTGCTTAAGCTGGGCATAGAGGTTTAGATTTCCCAGCGAACGATCTTTTAAACGATCGTGCATGCGATTTTGGAATTTAGAGAATCGATCAAACACTGCATATGATGTCTTCGATTCCTGGTAGATTTTTTCCCCGCGATTAATCGATCATGGATCGTGTGATCTCCAGCTCACAGCTGTTCTAATCGGAAACGATGTACTGTGGGTTGGACACCAACAAGTGGATCTATAGGAACGATTGCATGTCTCCATTAACGTTCCGCGATTCCCGATCGACTACATTTTACAGACCGGTCCGATTCCTACTTGATCGATTTAGGGTCAAATTGATTCCTGTGATCAATCTCACAGAAATCGTACAGAAAATCGAGACGTCTATGCCCAGCTTTACTGCTACAAGAGGGTGCCTGGAAACCAAAAAACGCAATGTATTGGAAAAAATTTTGACCACTTCTGGTTATCCAGGTGAACAGGAATCGATTTCTGCTTGAATGACTTCAAAGATCAATTTTGTGGTCAATCAAATGGAAACCGACCCATCTATGGCAATTTTTATAGTTGACTTATAAAGTGCTGGTGGGGCATAAAATGTAACAGTAAATGAGGGGAAGTGTCCCCCACAGGGACACGGACAGCAATTTTAAACTTGTTCTTGCTAGTGTATTCCAAATTTAATGTTAAAAGGGTTTTGGCCAAAAAAATTTAATGTTCAGTATGTTTTTTATCTGTTTTTTTTAAATGAAGAAGTGATGTCATTTATAAATATATCTTCTTCATATATTTATATATCTACACATTTCTTTTAGAGATGGAAAAGCAGCAAGGACGGGGCTTGATATTTCGAAAAAAATATTGAAGTTTTCTACACCATCGTGAGATCATAAATGTGTTCCATGTTTCAGGGTTGTGCATTTGTAATGTTCACACACAGGTTCTAATAGTATTTCACCTTTCAGTTATCTGGTCCATGGCTAACAGCCCCCAAACACCTTACACCCTTACTAAAAATGTCTGTACAATCAACTTTTCTTTTACCAAAACCATGTAATATAAGGAGCTTTCTTAACCTTCCAATCACTATGTATTCTATCAGGGAGGACCCTGCTCTATATAGTTGTTGGTAAATGAAATTGTATGGAGTGATCTAAAGGTGTATGGGGGGTGGCGGGTGTTTAACTATCTTCTAGATCTCAGTTTGTCCTTCTCAGGTTTCCGGGAGGGAGAGACATCAGTATAAAGAATAATACAGAAATGGTATCCAGCTGAAGTCAAATCTCTCTCCAATCTTTATCATGTAACATTCTTTTTTTTTTATAAAGAAGCAGCATAAGGCGTATACAAAGGCTGGGAGATTTCTAAAACAATATAAAACTATTGGCTCAGATTAAATGACGTGGCTAAATCCCTCCTCCCATGGAACATACATTATTCCAGGGAAGTTTAATTTTACAGTTGAGTTTTGTGTTCCCAGGAAACGGAACTTGCATGTGTGCTTTATACAAGATGAAAACAACATGAAAGTATGAAGATAAAATGGATAATAGTAATACTGGTGGCTCCTCTCAGGGGGCTTAACAGGTTTTAGAAATTCTCAGTAAATGACCCTGATTGGATCTTAAGCTAAACCACAACAATAAACACAAGACACACAACATTGTAAAATGCTATATCTTTATTAAACAATTGGTTTAGACAACTAAGGACATAAAAAATAATAAACATGGGAACCGTCGAATTCTTTATGAAATAAAGCCTTATTTATTGGCAAAAACCTTAACCAAATGCTGTGATACACCTCATGATCAGGTCTGTCCTGTAGTAAAAAAGCTAATTCTTATATACAAAGCAGAAACAGGTAGATGCTGGTACTCTATGCCTTTGCCATTTCTTACAAGCATAGTAAGTAATGGCAAAGGCATGTGTGTCGGCATGGTCACTTGAATTTGGAGAGAGTATTGACCAGGTAGGAAAAGAAGAGAATGGTTAGGAGACATGGACCACAGGGAGTACCTGCACAAGCACCTTCGTTATGATTACATATACTGTAAGGTTAACATATACATTGTAAGGACCTTATATGCTTTGACCATTTGTTCAATAAAGATATAGCAATGTAAATTGACAGGTGTTTCGTTATAAAACTTTTTTTAAGAAAATGTTATGAAATGAAATAGTTTAGCATGACATGGATGAAGAACAGACACATTTTAACAAGAATCTCAACTTCCTAGGGATTTAGCGGATCATTTGATTACACCTTCATCTAGAATTTTCTGAGAAAACACAAATGCTAACTATAGGACAAATGTGAAGTAAGGTGTAGTGACCTGAGGAATACTTCCCACTAAAGGTGCTACACATGGTACAAAACATAGGAATCCTGAGTTATCATTAAGAATTGTACGATGCATTATTGCATAAATTCCTTATAATAGTATTTCCATTACACTTGTATTGGAAACCTAGATGCAGCACATCCAATAACCCACACAGTGTGTACAATGCACAGTGCATAGGGAGTGTGTTGCCAGCACACAGCACAAATACTGTGAAAGAGCCCTTAATATAGAGTAAAGTAATAAAAACATTTTGGACATGAAACAACCAATCCTATGGCATTGCTATACTACAATACACATGTTCGCCTCACTTTTAGTGACTAGTCATCAGTTTCCGATCTTCCTTTACCCAGTAAACCTGCAACACAATAAGTCCAGCACCAGATGTGCAAAACACTGATTTCCTGTGGGTCCACCACCATGATGAGAGTCCACTGTGCCATAAACATCAATTCTATTACCTGACTGAATAAAGTACCGAGAGCGATGCCAATCTGCATTCTAATGGAAATGCTTAGCTGGATGCTTTGGGGAAATTCTGAAGTGCAAAACCCAGAAGATGATAAAACATGAACGATATAGAATATAGAAATACAGTATGCTGTTGGTGAAAATATATATAAACATCACAAAATATTAAAGCACTAATACAAGTATAACAAGGCTTCAAAGTGATCAGAAGTATGTTCTCCCATCTGTCTTAAGATTTTGCGTTCGAACATTAAAAAACGATTGTCTTAAAATGATCGCTTTGGAAAACATAATGTGATCGTTTCACAACTGATCAATTCCTTTCCTAAAGGTAGCCATACACGGGTCGATTTGTCACCGATCGATTACCGATACAATCATTCCAGGCGATCGTGGAATCGGCAATTGATCGGATCAGGAATCGATGGAACACCACCATGGGAATCTGATTTGTGTTTGATTTGGACATGAGCCCATCTCCAAAATGGCCGATTCCACAAAATCCATCGTTTGGAAAGGCTGCTGCATAGGGATCTATGGGCCCACCAACGTACTTCAATTGCAAAATGATTGACCAAAAAAAACCAACATGTTGGTTCAATGTCCGATTTAAGTCAATCGCAGTGAACACACGAAGTGATTGATCGGTCAAAAATCTAGTAACAAATCGATCCATGTATCGATCCCTTTAGTTCTGTGTAGATGCTACATAGTACCATCGGATAGAAATCAATAGAAAAGCCAAGAAAAGCCATCTGATACTTCAACCAACATGTCCAATAACTGCTTGAACAAGTTTTGTTAGATTTGTATCACTTTCGGTCGATCAATTCAGCTAAAGAAGAATTAATTTTAAAACAATCAACTTATAAGATCATTTTTAAGTCGATTGAACAGTAAAATGGACCAGAAAAATGGTGTATGCCCAGCTTTAGTCCTGTCCCACCAGGGGTAAGATTTCCCTTTAGTTCCTTCCCCAGTGACACAAGTCACTCTCTCCACCGCACTCTCTATCTGGTAAAAAGTTGTCAACAGGAACAGATGTGTGGGAGTTCTGGATTAAAGGGGATTGTGATAAATCGAACCATTGAACGTCTATTTCAGGTGAAGTCCTGCAGAGTGCTCCCACCTCTTCTCCACACACAATACTGCATGAGCACATATGAAGGATTTCCCCTGTCATTATTTTTTCACGAGCATAATGGACACTAGTGACATTTTGAAATCCTCTTAAATGTTAATATGATGTAAAGGAAAGGAAATGCCATACAACAATATCCCTGAGCTTTGAGAAAAAGTAAATGAATAGTTAAGATAACCAAGCTATTTACTAAATTTACTCCACATCCTATTTCTTACAATGTACACTGAGCAACAACCTTACAGCTATTTAATGCTAAAGGCTCTAAAACTATGTATCAGTAATAGTAACCAATGGCAATTTACTGGATCACTTCCCTCTCTCCCTTACCTTCTGTCAAAATGAAGAGGGTTAAACCCGTAGCCACTATATGCATAAATAAAAAAATTAAATAGGTCTTTTAGTATAATGCAAAAATTGCTCTCAATTTAGAGACTTTGTAAAACCAGAAGCACCAAGGAGAAGAACCAAAAGAGCCAGAACAACCAGAAGTTTTGCTCTTGCTCTTCCGACTCTGCGGGCCAGATAGAACAACTGAACGGACCGGTATGGCCCGCGGGCAGTAGTTTGCATACGGCTGCTCTAGAAAGTAATGAGCGTTTAACCCTTACAGGGCCATCTCCAGGGGTTACCAAGGATTATATTTTACCAGAATTGGGACATCCAACAGCATTGGATTAACTCATTGAAAAGACTCTCAAGAAGCATCTGAATGAGATGACCTAATAATTAGTATATTTAACATTTCAAAACCCATTATATGTGTATAATATAAACATAGAATGAGCCTATTTATTAATAGCATAGGGCTAAGGCTAGGTTTCAACAGTGTCAGTGAGTCCGCCAAGTTCACCTGGGTCATGCGTTTGGACATCCTGTGAGGCATGCGTTAAAGCAATGACTTAGGATCGGCAAGCATCCTTTGTGTGCCGATGCAATCGGCCGGGAATTCACCGACATGTTGAACCACCATGCGTGTTGAACCATCCTGGTCGATCTGATCAGATGGACCCACCGATTTGCAACTGCCCAGCGATTGGCGGGAATGTGAAGGGAAAACTATCCATTATCAGTGGATACCCATGTGTTTGTATTGTATTAAATTCATAGTCTATGGATGCGTCCGCAAGCTACATCAATTTTACCGCAACAAAGCTCAACGTATTACATCAACGTATGTGGAAACATGCTTTTTTAATGCCGTGGAAACATAGCCTTAGTTCTACTTCCATGGTTCCTTCCTTCTAGTAAACAGATCGACACTCATCGTGAAGCACATGATTCATAAATCCCACCAAACAATTTTAGCTGTTTTTACAACTTAATATTATAATACTATTTATTTTACTCCAATACGTTTACAAAACTGGGCAACAAAAAATAAATCAACTTCCACATTTCAGCATACTGAGATCTTATAAAAATATAAAGTAAATTCATTATGTCAAATAAAATACTTTAAGGTTTAGTCCGCAGAACAAATTCTTATATCAGTTGTTATTCAAAAGTCAACTCCCAAGAAGTTTAAATGACAGAACCATGCATTACTTCCCTGCTCACCAATGGGTGAAATACCTGATTTTGGCAGGATTCCACTTTTATCAGTTGACCCAATTGAATAATGTTATAGCACTTCATAGAATGAAAATAGGAACAAGATGTGTCCTTTAATACTCATCAGGAAAATGAATGGTTGATCCAGACAATAACTTGTCTTACTGCTTACAAATAGTTGTATATAGTCGAGTAACTGATACTCATCAACAAAATGTGCAAATTAATAGTGATGAGTGGCATAGGAAATATTCAAATTCGTGATATTTCGTGAATAATTCTACTTATATACAGTTCGATATTCATAATTTTGAATGCTCGCGAATATATAATCGCCATTACCTTCAAAATGGCATGTTACCATTCATTTTGAAGGTAATAGCCATTATATATGCATGGCCATAAAGCTTCCCAGTGCATAATATCATGAATAATTCAATATTACGTATATCCATCATCATATTCTTGAAATTTGCTTATTCTCAAATAGCCAATATTCTTTGAATATATTCGCAATTTGAATATTCTAGTTCGACACTACAAATGAAAGTGAGAAGGTACCAAAGAAAATAATCTCATTGTTACAAATAGGAACTTGTTTTTTACAACACCGCTCAACAGGCTAATTCCAGGATAACCTGCAGGAGGAAACCAGTGCTATTTCTATTACACAGGAATTCTTAGAAATAAGTGTATTTAACTAAAGAGCAATAGACAAAACGCAGTAAGTATTAATGACAATTGAAATGTAACATAATGCTATCTAATGGGCTCCTTGTAAAGACTCGATTTCACACTTGATTTACAAATGTTGCCCACATTGAGAGTTTGATGGAACAAGATGTCGTTTAAACAAGGATCCAACATGTTGGTAAATCCCTGTTGGATCGCAATTTTTTGTAAATCAACCAACATGTCGCATGTGCTATCCAAATTTTTTTTAATGGAAACTCTCTATCCCCATCAAAAGCATCAACCAGGGATCGAGCACCCAAAGTGGTGCGTATTGGTTCATTGAACGATTGTTCACCAATTTTGGTGTAAGCACACCACGATCGATCAGGAATTTATGCATGTATGGCCAGCTTTACTGCATGTTTCAGTCTAGCAGAAGACCAAATGATGCTTAGAACCCCCAGAATGATATACTACCTGTCTGGTAAAACAATCCGAGTCACCCTGCTAAGCCTGATAAAGCTTCTAGGCCATAATTTCTACTTCCTGCACAGCAATCTTCCCTTAACAATCAATCTTAAAGGCTACTGTACCAAAGCTACATTCCTAGATAAGAAACTGGTCTGGTGGCACATATAGTGTCTATTAAGCAGGGTAAAGACCTGCAGATATGGGCTGGATCGACGGCCGCTTTGAGCGCCGTGCGCGCTCACGGCCATCTATCTGGCCCATATAATATGTGGCTATCGCTGTTTTCGAGCGGGACAAATCAATCCCACTCGAAAACAGCCATATCAGACATGACCGTAAATACGGCCGATGTCCGATGCTTTGCATAGAGACCGCTGGTCTCCAGGCAAAGCTTCGGCTGAGCTGGGGAGAGCAGAGCTGTCTCCCCAGCTCCGCCGATATCTGACAGCAGCGTGAGGACATCAACGCACTGCTGCAGGGTACATCGGACGGCTCGAATATCGAGTCAGGATAAATGCTCGAATTGTCAGGATAAATGCTGCACAAAAAATCTGTAAAGTAGCGGGTATGTTTACATAGATAGCTGTGAAGGTGAATAGCCCTTTGCTGTATTGAATATAATGTTCAGAAATCCTTTACATAAAGGATAATAAAAGGTGTATTATGGGTCCCAGATTCTCTTGGAAATTCACACTTAACATATTCCTTATGAATATTATTTTATTTAGTGGAATACACATTACTACATTGTACAGGCAGTAACTTTGTTTTATGTACAAAAAGTAAGAAATGGTTTAAAAACACTGAATGGGGTTTTCTATGTTATTACACCCATCTAGTGAAGTCCATGTAGGTGAATGGTGTGACCTGCCATCACAAGGTGTACGCACCATGCTGTTCTTTCCGCTCTTGTCCATCTTCCCGTATTGTTTTCACTTGATGTGATGCTGTGTCTTTCTCTTGCTTGATGCTGAAATCCAGAAACTAAAAAAAAAAAAAGAAGTAAAATGAATATCCATAAATTCAGTATAAAAACACTATAAATCCCAATAACATCTTCTAGCTCTGACATTTTCCCAGTTTGGTTATAAACTACCCGATACATTTATATCCAATTAGAAAGGCGGTTGCACTACATACCATATTTTTCAGACTAGAGAAACCAGAAAAATAATATTTGAAGTGTTCAAGTATATAAGATCAATGCTATGAATCAAATCAATGCAATACCAACTTTTGCCACTAGCAGCAGTACTATCATGGAACACACGTCATCTTCTTCACTGATCGGGAGGAGGGGGGCCTGCAGGGGGAATGGCTGCAGAGTCTCTTCTCCCTCTCTGGCTGTGTCAGTGGAAGCTGCTGTGATTGAAGCTCCCACAGACGAGAGATAGATATTACTTTATCTATCTTTCTATTCATTACTTATACCAGCAGTGCTCTGCTGGCATAAGCAATAATACAGTTTAGATGTGAGATCCGGTCGTGGGTGGATCTCTCATCTGACAGCTCCTCCAGCTCCCTGGCTAATCTCCTTGCTGGGAGAGCTGACAGGGAGCCAAGGCGCAACCACCCGTGGCCACTTTTGCATTCTATAATACGCAAGCACTTTTCCCCACAATTTCTCCGGTTTAAACTAAAATCGTAAGTGGAATTCAATCGACGATTTTTAATTACTTCGATTCCTTTTCAGTCGAAATTGAACAATAATCTTACTTCCCTTGTGGTGTTCATCGATTAAATTATTTTTGTTATTTTTTTTGTTTTAAATACAAAACAGAATAATAAATTAGGTATCATATTATATTTATTGCCAAACAAAACATTTCAACATGAACTAGGAGTTACGTGTTATAGAAGTTAAAGTTCAGCGCACCTTTGTCTGTTATTTAAGGGCTTGTCCCCACTGAGGTGATCGGCTGTGGTCCTAATCGTGGCGTGGTGATCGCTAGCGATTATTTTGGTTAAGGATCAGGTGCGTTTTTCTGGATGCAATTGGGGCAGGCAGGAAGGGAGGTTGCCAAACTGCTCCTGATCGCCCCTGATCACACCCACGGAGAATGGGGGCGCAGGAGTCCATTCATGTCTATGAGCGTGATCAGGGACGATGGGTCGTGGCCATCCACGATCAAAAATGTGGTAAGCTGCGTTTTAGATTGCAGGCTGCACCGCGCCCGATCGCAGCTGTGGGGATGAGCCAAATGCATTAGAATCGTGGCCGATTGACTAAGTGGATACAAGCCCTAACTGATGTAAATAAATGTTATATGCCAATGAATACCAGTGACTTAGGATCCACCTTCTGTTCCTCTACTTGGTCTTTTCCATTCATTACAACTTCAGATGGGGCAACCGATGGCGTAAACTCTAAGCTGGAGATAACTGGGGTTTCCTTACAATTCTGTGTTGTACCTATAACAAGGAAATAATATTAAATATTAATAAATATTAAATATAATAAAGCCACAGCTAATACCTATAGAACTGGCAAAGTTTTTCATCAATTAGGTTAATGCAATGAATTAAATGAATGCAATATCAAATTCAGCCAGTAGATGTCACTAGCAACAGTACTATCACAGCACAACGTCATCTTCCTCCCTAACTGGAAGGAGGGGGCCGGGGGAGAACAGCTGCAGAGTCTCTCCCTCTACGGCTGTGTCTGTGGAAGCTGCAGAGTGATTGCAGTTTCCACAGACATAGACAGAGAGACAGATGGCAGTTCATCTCTCTCTTCATTGCTTATACCAGCAGGGCTCTGTTGGCATAAGCAATTCAGTTCAGATGGGAGATCCGGACACTGGCCATGGGTGGATCTCTCATCTGACAGCTCCCTGGCTAATCAACTTGCCAGGAGAGCTGGCCGGGAGCCAAGGCACTTGGCCGCGGGGTCAGGCATTGAGACCATAAGACGCAGGCAATTTTCACCCCGATTTTAGTCCAAAAAATATAGTACTTTTACAACGTACTTCATTAGCTAAGCTAAGCCCTAGAAAATATATTTTACTGTAGGTAAATACATAATGTTAAAATACAAAATGTACACAATTACATAATGTTCAACAAACCTTCAGGCGTCTGCTTTGTGTGGATATTTTCTGTAGTTGAATCAGTTCCATCCCTGTGATTCCTTTCTTCAGACATAATCTGAAAGAAACAACCCAAAAATAGAAAGTCAAACCTGTGGAGAGAAACATGATCTTTCATAGTCAATGAAACCAACCAATTCTATGATGTGTGGCTAGGACACCTTTCCATCAAGAACAGGAACATGCCAAGTACCAAGACTCTTTCACTGTAGCTGCCCTACTCGGCGATCACCAGTGTAAGAATGGCCTGTTTTTTAGATCTTGTCAGGCCACAATGTAATGGTTATGGCAAGCATGAGGCAAAGTATGGACTGCTCTGCTTGGAGATTACTAGGTAATTCTCAAACTTTTTCAGTACCATATCTACACCAGTTTATACAATTTTATGGATTTATCAATGTGGAAGCAAAGCTGACAAGTCCAATCCATGGCGCATCTGATGCAGGTACAAAGATGAAAAAATTTATTCATGTTTTAGAAAAAAAAAATCAAACAAGTGAATGCATCTCACCCAGAGAAGCAAATCACAATTTGCTTTTCAATTATTAAGTTTGGGGACAAATTATACATCCAGTAAGACAATTCTCACTAGTAGAATTTGAAGATTGAGACACAGAATTATTACAAAAGACTTGAGCCTCAAATTACTCCTGACTAGCCCTTTAATAGAATTAAAAACCGATGACAACATCTAAAAAAAAGCTTCTGTAAATGCTGAGCGTACAGGGGTCAATTCCTGTGCAATGGAAGAGCCGTCGCAATTCATCGATATCAAGCCACAGCACTTCTGTGTCATCAATACCATCCGATACCTTGGTTAGAGACCCCCTGGTCCTCATCCAAAGTGATAGAAATTGAACAGTATTAACCATCATCTACCACCATATAGACAGCTCTATTATTAATAGATTTGAGCACAATCAAGTGCCATGAACGAGCACTGTGCTTAATTGTGCTCCAATCTATAAAAGAATCGAGCCATGTATGCCCAGCTTTAGACTTAAAATCTGGCACCGGTGGCTACCTAGAACTATACTGCATGGGTCGCAAATAAAAAACAACAGAACAGCCTGATGTTATCATGTTGCTAACTTTCTTGATAAATACCCACACCAAGGTCTAAAGCCCCCCTCCCCCTTTCTAAACCTTCCAATCACTATGTATTCTATCAGGGAGGACCCGGCACTACATAGCAGTGATATATACCTTCCAATCACTATGTATTCTATCAGGGAGGACCCAGCACTACATAGTTGTTGATCTATTGGAAATTGTATGGAGTGATCTAAAGGTGTATGGAGGGCTTAAGTTATTACTTTTGGCAAAATAAACACTGCAGCAATTTGTTTTACTTGTAAACATTTCCTTACTTCCTTGTCCTTGACGGAGTTCTGTACATTCGGTCTTGTCAAACTAAGTTCAAGGGAAGTCACATCCGGCTTTACTGCTGCTGGTGCATCCACTCTGGCTACACCTTCAAACATTTGTGATCGGGTCAATGATGGAGCAAATATTTGAACTGAATTAAATCCCATTTCTTTGTGTTCCTCTCCATTCACAGCCTCTCCATTCATACTCACTTTTCCATCTACCTACAAAGATAAATAAATACATCAATAAACATCCAAGCAGATGTTTAGGTAAGCAAACCTTGGTTTTATGACATAAAGGACATGGTATCAGTAAAAATACAAATGGTTCTGTTCCTTTATGAAGCCTAAAAAATGTGCTGAGGCAAGAAGTATTTAGAGTAGCTTCATGTTCATCTCCATGTCTGGAATACATCATCTGACCTCCTCTCAAGGAACCTTAAAGCTAGAACGTTTTGAAGAGTAAAACCTTGAGCAATCATTTCTTCATAATGACCTATACCTACATGATCTGATCCAAATACCTTGATAAAACTGATCCAAATAAAAATTATTATTAACAGTATAGGCCAGACATGGTCAAACTAAGACCCAAGGGCCAGATCTGGCCCGTTTGGCCCTTAAACCTGGCTGTTATCACCTTGTTGAAACGACAAGATATGGATCCCCTCCACTCATTCCCTGCAATGAGCGTACTAATGCCACATTTCCTCATCATCATCAATGATGCGTGATCCTCAGGGAGTCACAAAGTTTGTCCACCCCTGGTATAGGCCCATTAGAACAGCATTTAAGATAGAAACAAATTATATAAAATGCAATTAATACCTCTCAAACAATTGTCAAAAAATAATTCTTTGAAATAAGAAAAGCCAGGGATTGCAATTACAACGAGGTACCATTCCCTGTGATAAGAATAATTATAGCTCTAGCTTCATACACACACTTGATGTATGTCAAACACAGCGGTTTTGAACCTTAAGGACATTTTTTATGTTACTCAATGTGCAGAAACTTCAGCTTGTGTCACACAGCTTGCTACAGTACCCAGTACAGTCACTTCCTGACACATCCATTAAGAAAGAATTTGGCAAGTCCTTAAGGGTAAGGCTCCACTATGGGAGGACAAAAAAACACATGCGATGTGCGCTCGCGCTTTACCCGCAGGTTACTGTGGTTTGTTTTTAGTCCATTGACAGTCTTTTGACTGTCAATGAGCTAAAACCTGCGGCAGTTACTGCCAACTTGGGAATAATTATAAATCCAAACAATTTGAAGTAAATTAATCTCAAATTAAAAATATTCCATAGAAGACCATAGAAATGTCCCAAAACTTTAATGAGCTGAAGTAATGTTGTAAAGCAATGTGTGGTTCTACCAGCTAAACCATTGGATATACTTTACATGCATAGCTTGTCCAATATAGCTGTGGTTGTCCTGATATGTAAAACCTGAACTGAAAGACTTCAGGTTGTTTCAATTGTCTGTTTTATCTCTAGCACTCCCTTCATCATTGTTAAAAGCCAGCTACATGCACCATTAAGATACTGGAATGTAAAGATTAATCAGAGTATTCTCCATGACTTCCTCTCCTAAAAAGTGATCAATCATCAATTGATGTACCATTCCCTGTGATAAGAATCATCAGTCTATCTAAAACAGACATGGGCAAACTAATGCTGGCCATACACATGCCGATAAACGGCCGGATTTTAATCTGACCGACGGGCGTGCGCGCTCTCGCCGTTGGTCAGGTTAAAATCCGGCCGTTTATCGGCATGTCCCCACATGGGGCGACAGATCCCTGTCGCCCCACTTCTCGGCTGGCCAGAGATCCGACATGTCGGAAAATCTGAGCCGATGGGAGCCGATGCCATAAGCTACAATGAAGCGGCTGCTTCATTGTAGCTTATGGCCGGCACACAAAGGGTGCCCAGCCGACTGAAGGGGCCCCAGAATGCAATGGGATTGTAAACGTGATGACGTCATCACGTTTACAATCCCGGAAGAAATCGGGGCAGATGTCGGCGATGGTCGCCGCGTGTATGCCTGGCATTAGGCCCGAGGCCGATTTGGCCTTATCTCTGCTCATTGCAGTTAATGAGAGCAGAGGTGAGCCAGAGCATCTTGTCACCAAGATCTCCATATTTTCACTGAAAACTGGCATTTATGTTTTTTTTAAATATACTATTTATTTTACAAGATAACAATGTCCCTGCTGCAAGCCCTGAGCATCATTAATGAAGCGTGTGGAATGTGAGGAATTGGGACACCTATGGAGGGTGTCTCCTCACTGGACATGTATGAGAGTTCTAGGTTTGATCATTTCTTACCTTGAATGTTTTGAGAACCTGCTGTGTATTTCTGGGTTGGGAGTAAGGCTTCGGTGTTAACATAGGCACTGCCTTTGAGACCACATTTTTTGTCGGTGAAGAGGGACCAACGGGTCCTTTGAAATCTGATTCAGAGGTGGGAGATATAGTTGCTTCTACTGTAGAAGTGAATTTTGGAGATGGCAAAGACTGCTGTCTCAGATACTTTAATGGGTTGGGATCCTCGGATGAGGAGAGTAAGCCAGGCTCTACTGAATGGCTTCTCTCCAGAATTTTTGGCATCACTAAACTTTCAAGAACAGCCTCACTTATGGTAAACCTTTCAATGTATTTCTGCAGTATTTTATCTGCTTCCTCTTTCGTTCTCGCATTTTTGTAAGCTTCGTGCAATTCTTTCTCTCTTCGCTCTCTGCAACAAAGACAAGAAAACAATTGTATGACCATGTTATCCAAACTGGTGGGTGGCACTGCTCGGTTACCACAACCTACTTTTCCTCTACTATTTCTTTGTATGTTTTTATGCTTTTCCTTCTTTCAGTCAAGTCGGGTTCCCCACTGAGTAACCTCTCCATCTTTTTCCTTTCTTCTTCTTTCTTTATTAAGTCTTGGGACACACTTCTCCTACGAGTCTTCCACTTGGCCAGGTCCTTAATGCAGAAAACAGTATTAATAAAACCCACCACATGGAACAACTTTGTCATTGCATAACGTGATATAGATGTTGTTTTCCTGTCTATTGGCAATAGTAACTTGACCCTTTGTTTATCAACTTAAACACCTACACTCATCTGAAGTACTTTGTGTCCCTCACTGGCAAACTCCCTATTGTTGGGATGAAAAAAGATGAAAAATCCTTGAGATATTCCTCAATGTCCCTCACTGCTCCTCCCCTCTTTAGTCTTCACAACCGTGGCTGTGATCACATGTCATGTCATCATGTCTTTATTTAAGTATATAGACTTTCTTCTACACTCGATTACACAAAAACTTCATTGGCTGTAATCATTACTGGATTTATTAACCCCTGGAAGACTGAAAGCTACACAGAAATCAACATGACTTCCACAGATGACAGCAGTGCAGGAAATTATATTGCTTCAGGATTTAATGTAACTTTGAGTCATTGCAACTGCTCACAGGTAAGTAAAAGTGTAAACACATTTTTAGATTTTTAGGTTTTTGAGTTTAGGTGTGCTTTAATACACCTTTAAATGTAGCAACATCTCTCTTATTTTGCACTGGCCTGCTATGAGGATTAGAAATTTTGACATTAATTAATTTTCGTTTAGATTTTTTTTTGAACCAAATATAGATAGATGTACGATTTATCAGCTAAAAATATCAGTTCTGACATATTAATTTTAACATTTACAAAGCAAGCAAGCTTCAGTCAGAGGCAATCTTAAAATATATTTGTATGCATCAGTATCAGTAATGTACATATACACACATTTGTGTTGTACTTGTTTTTAGCCACAAGAGGGAAGTAGGCATGGGACTACCTACATTCTGCCATGTATCATCCTCCTCCTTGAGCAGATCATTGACAAACTGCAAATGTTCATGATGAGCTCTGCTGTGGGGCAGCAAACATCCTTCCTCTTCATATCTCATGTCGCACATGCTAACACTCCTGCAGAATACAGAAGCACAACACAGTTACTATCCATTTTTACCTGAAGCATTCTGGTTAATGGCCACAAGATGGCGCTCCATGCAATCGTTTAGTAGTATGAGAGCTGAAGTCCAATAATTCTCCCATTAGAAGAGACATTTTACAGAGTGAAACATCTCTATTAGTTCATGTACAAAATGCGAGCATGTGTCTTTCCTATGTAAAGCATAGTTTCATTATATTATTATATAAAAAAATAAGTAGACATAGCATAAAAAAAATAAGGATTAATTACTAGAAAAGAACCAACATTCCAATACATGTCACAGCCATGTACAGTACTTCTATCTACTATAAATGCATCTGTTATTAATTAGGCAAAATGTAAACACAATGAGCCATTACGCACAAACTATTTTCTTGTTCCAGGTGGACTGTACTAATTAAATTACTAAAAAGGCTCCAGGTTAAATTATTAGGTATAAAGATCCAATAATTGGCCTATCCTGAAGCAGACCTATACTCACCTATTGTGATCCATGCCCCTTGCAGTCACACTGCACATTATACACACAATTGTCCTGCATCGTTCCTCCCCTCTGATGATTCGGGGTTGCGATGGAAGCTTCCTCACACTGACAGCGACAGAGAGATTTGGGAAGGTAGGTGTCACTGACTCAATGAAGCTCCATCCCCGAGTCCCAGGAGATATGTTATCAGTTAAGAGATCACCCACGATCGCCCGTGATTGTAATTGCCGCAATCTTAAACGTGGCTTACTGTGTTTTTGATTGCGCGTGTGTCCGATCGCACCCATAGATATGAAAGGACAAGGGCGATTTTGAACGTGTCCCCATTCATTCTCTATGGGAGCGATCAGGGGCGATTGGACGTGGTCGAAAATCATGGCCACAAATCACGGACAATAACACTTCTGATCGCTGTCTGCAATAAGGATCGCAGTATATTGTTCAAGTGGGGATATAGCCTAATATTTACCATAATCTAGTGGCTATTGATGGTATTGCCAAAAAATTACCAGCCAATCTGTAGGAAGAATATTTATAAGCCAATATAAGAATGGGAACTGCCAGGGTTTGAGGAAACAGCAGATAAATGTATATAGAGTTAAGTAAAATTTGAATCCAGTGTTAGACAGATTCACTTTGCATTGTGAGTCGAAATATTCCAGATCTGCCCTGCAATCAGGGAAATGCACGTCTGCATAAGTATCATTCAAATGGCACAATAACAATTGCTTGATAGAATAAGACACATTTATTAGGCACATAGGAATGGTACCCTCAGGTATAGGGCCAGGTGTATAGAGATAGTGGAAGTTCTTTTTAAACACTTTACTAACTGCCTTTGTGCATTACAAAGCCCCTGAACATGATATCCTTGCAAGTTAAGCTAGGCTTACATGGCTCGAATTTTTCGATAGATCCAAGCACAATCGAGCCCCGTACACATTCAAGAAATGGAGCCGCCCAACCCTTCCTTGACATGTCTGGTAAACCCTGTTTGATTTCTATACACTGATCCTTCTGGGTCTGGCCTGATGATGTCATGTATATATGAAGCAGAAGGGGGGTAGGCGTTGCATGCAATGGAGAAGGACACCAGGGATGTGTTTAGGGTGCAGAGGAGGGGGCATAGCTTGTCTTGGAAACAAGCAAGGGAGAAGGGCGGCTTAAGGAAAATGTTTGGTAACCACTAGTCTAGGGGATAGCCACCATCACTGTTTTCCTATAAGTTACGCCTATGCCACTAAGCCCCACCAAATTCTTTTTGAATCACCCTTAATTTGGTGATAGAAAAAAGCTACAATGTAGATGTTCCTTTTCAAATTTGGTACACAGGACAACACATTTATCAAAGAGACATTTCAATCTACACAACTTATTTGTTATTCTTTTCATCTTGTATCAGTGATAGAAATGGATTGCCCACGTGTCTCAGTTAGGCACAAGGAAATGAATTCCCTGCCTTATTCTGCTTAAATATATATAGACAGGGGTGCACATAAATAGTACGCTGCTACGCAAAATGGACAAAAACCTAGTACGGTGTACCTTTATTATTTTTCCTAAGTGCATCCGCAGACTACTAAAAGGGGAGACATGCACGCGGCTTCCTTCCACTTCCACCCTGCTGTGTGAGGAGCAGTGCTTGTGTCGTGCATTGATGGCAAGAGCTCTAGTGACATCCGGTGGATAAGGCTGATATTGCAGATTGAGTTGAGATTACAGCTCCACACAACTCCACTTTATCATTTATACAGAGTAAGGCTATGTTTCCATTAAGTTGGGACCCCTCCGCTAAGTGTATACGTAGCAGATAGACTTACTTGCTCGGCAGAGACCCTGTCTTCATTGCGCTGAGCCGATCCGCCGGTGTAAGGCTGAACGTAGTCGAGGGATCCCAACGTATAATGGAAACAAGCCCTTAGCGTATATGCTAAGCGGGAGGTCCCAACGTAGCAGATAGACTTAACCTGCTCGGGGGAGACCTGCTCTGCTCTGTCTTCATTGCAGATATAAGGCTGAGCGTAGTCAAATAAGTTCAGCCTTTGCACTGGCGGATGTGTAAACAGACCATCCGCCGGCAGGCAATGTCTGTTGGATATGTTGGGACCCTTGCTAAGCGTATATGCTTAGCGGAGACATATACTGAGATATGAGATCTAAGGGATAAAACGGTGTTGTACTGTGAGAGTTACATTGTGACCCAAAGCCAGCTGGTGACCTGTGGATGGAGGGAGGTCCATCTGCAGCAGAATCTTCCATGCAGGAAGCTGATGCAGAGGACAGTGATGGAGACAATGAGAAAGAAGGACTCTTTTAAAACCACGCTACATATGGGGTGATTACCAAACACCATCTCCTGGTACTTATCCGAGTAGCTCACTAAAACAGTTATGTGCACCTCTTTTTAGCTTTAGCAGCTATAACATATTTACATTGGAACATGTTAAAATGTAAGATTTGACATTCAGGAAGGCGACGACCCCCCGCTATCTCCTAGGCACACTGAAATATGCTTTACACACTTTAGGGCTCAGCCCACCTAATTTTAGCTATGTGGATATTTAGAATACCACCCGTGCACCATTGTGGTTCTCTGTAATCTCCTTTGATTTTCATTATGAATACAAAATGCAGAACATTTTTGCTTTTTTCATCATTGTTATCCCTTTTAAATTGCAAACAATCTCTTATTTCCTGAACATCAAACAGATCACATTAAACAAGACACAGTTACATTCCTTGAAGCATAGAAAGAACATTCCAACCTGTGTGTATAAATCGCCATCTCTTTTTATGAGCCTGTCCAAATATTTAATGAAGAAACTTACTGAGAAGGGCAGGTTTGTGTCAACACTGAGATCCCACATTAGTCCAAAGTACATTAATACAGTTCATTTTTTCTCTACAAGTCCCATTGTTAAGACTTAAAGAAAACCTTCGTAAACCGACACTTTGATCTAACTCCAGGAACCTTCGAGGGCCTGCACGCATCTTCAGTGCTGAGGCAGCCATGGAACTTCAGGGACTCTGTTACACAACTTTATATCTTATTCTCCAAGCTAAAAAAAGTAACAATCTAAAGCCCACCATACACCTTTAGATCACTCCATACAATTTCCATTAGATCTACCATATAGTCATGATTTGATGGGTCCCTCCTGATAGAATACATAGTGATTGGAAGGTATATATCACTGCGATGTATGCCGTGGGCCTCCCTGATAAATACATAGTATTGAAGGGTATATACCATGGCGCTTGAAAGTATGTGATTGTGGAACAGATAGCGGGCTAGAGAAGGGTCGGAGAGGCTCGGTGGGTGTGTGGGCGTTTAAAGGGGGCGTGGAGTGGGGAGGGGGGGTGGGGTTGTATCAGTATGGGTAGGAGGTGGGGGTGTGAGCCTGGGTGGAGTGGGTGTAATGAAGGTAAGATCATGGGGGGCAGTGGGAACAGCAAAGTGGGGGGGGGAAGGTGTAGTTGAGAAGGAGGGGAGTTAAGAGGGGAGGTGGCCAGGGGTGTGTGAGTTTGAGGAGGTGGTGGGGGGGAAGGAATCTAGGAGGGTAGAGAGACCCTCCAAACATGGTCACTGTTTGTGCAAAAAACATTAAAGAACCTTATTAGACATACATCTAAATCCCAATTTATAAAGCACACCTTCCAAATAGTAGACACACACCACAAAAAGAGATATATTTTCATTATTTAAAGTAACAAAGGAGTTTATGTCCCAACAACTGAAAATCTACATGTGCAAATTAGTTGAACCCTTGTATTAGTAGCTGTTGGCTCCTCCTTTGCAAGCCATTACTCCAACTAACGTCTCCTGTAACCACTAACCAGTCTCTCACAATCTGCTTATGGGGGATTTGGCCCACTCCTCCTTGCAGAACTCAGCCAGTCGAGAGACTTGGGAGGGACATCTGGCATGTACCATTTTTTTTCAGGTCTCTCCAATTTCAATTGGGTTAGGGTCCGGACTGGGCCAATCCAGAGTGCTCATCCTCTTTCTCTGAACCATTACTCTGTACTCTTGGCTGGAATGCTTTGGGTCATTGTCCTTGTTGCATAATACATCTTCGATCTCTCGTCCCGCTCAACTCCCTGACTGATGGCAGGAGATCTGGTCGAGAATCTGTTGATAACCAAGAAATACATGATTCCTTGGACATATGGAGTCGTCCAGGCCCAGCAGCAGAAAAGCAGCCCCATACTTTCACATTTCCAACCGCCATAAACTTCACGGTGGGAGGATGTTCTTTTCTTCATATGGCCGTGTTGATTTTTCTTCCAAACATGTCGGTTTTGATTGGGACCAAATATTACTATTTTAGATTCGTCTGTCCAGAGAATGGACCCCAGAAGGCCTCTTGGTTTGGTCCAGAGGGCTCTTGGCAAAGTTGAAACTGGCGAGTTTTGTGCTTTTTTGAGGAGCAAGGGCTTCCTTCTAGTGGCAACCCTCCCATGAATCATGGCTATTCAATTTTCGTCTGATTGTAGACGCATGCACATTTGTCCCAGATGCTGCCAGAGAGGCCTGCAACTCTCTAGAGGTGATGGTGGGTTGGCCTTTACCTGGTTATTATGTTTTCTGGTGCTTCTGGGTGATATTTTGATGGCGTCCACTTCTAGGCAAAGTTGCTGTCATGTTGAAGGCCCTCCATTTGTAATTATCTGTCGTACAGTGGATGGATGGAGCTGGAACTTTTGGATGTGTCTTATATAGCCTTTCCTCCCAGACTGATTGCCTGTCACTACCCTCTTCTTCATGTCCTCGGATATCCCTTTGCTCTGGGAGTGTTGATTTTCATGGGACCACAGTGGTTCAGGTTGTTTCTCTCTCTTCTCTCCTTTAATTAGTGCAGGCCAAAACATTTTCCAAGGAGGTTGTCATTTTCATTGGTCTGCTAGTGATTGATTAGCACCCAAAGTGTGTCACCTGCGTCTTTACCTGCTCTTGACTAACCAATGCAGCTGGGGGTTCACTTACTTTTGCACATACAATAATCCATGTTTCATGTATTTTGGGCAACTTAAACAAAACCTACTAAACAAGTACATGCAATGATGAACATATATGACATAACAATGAATAAAACACTGATGATAGAATAACAATCAATGGTAAACAACAGAAAAATACAATACACGAACAATCACAACCACTTGAGGGGTTCACATACTTTCAAGCAGCACTGTATCACTGCTATGTATTTCCGGGTCCTTCCTGATAGCATACACACTGATCGGAAGGTTTAGAAAGGTCCTCATATTACATGGTTTTGGTAGAACAAAATTGATAGTACAGAAATTGTATGGTAAGATTGTAAGGTGTATGGGGACCTTAACTCTTTCTACCTTCCGTGCCTCCATTGTAATTGGTGAAAATTGAGTTTCTCTAGTCTCAAAATGTTCAATCAATGACCCGGGACAAGAATGCAGATAAGGAATTTTCTTTAAGTTTGTAAACGTATTCTTTCTAGGTCAGTGACTAAACGTATTGAATGCAGAAGGCAACTATATTCTAAAGGAGCCATTACAGCCCCCAGATCTCTCAAAACAAGTAAATTTTACAAGTACATTTAAAGCAAAAAGCCTTTGTCAGGGGCATGCCCAAGCCTGTGACAGGATAATGAAAAATACTCCTGGTATCAGCTGTGTGCTGTCACCTTCCTCTCTGCATTGTTATATAGAATCGTTGTATGGCTTCCCCCTATATTTTCTAGTAATATGCAGGAATCTCAGGAGATCATTTTAGAAATTTAGGACAATTTTAAGGAACACCAAGGGTGTTTGATAAAGGAGATTTGCAGAGGACAAGGGCAAGCCAGTAAACAGATATGACCAAATATGTACAGCTGTGTTCACCATCTTTCTCGCAATTGCTGTATTCTTCTCGGTAGAAGACACACTGGAGCAGAAAACACCCCATAGTTTTGGAGACAAAATTAGAAAAAAAAAATGTCAGAACTTTAACCTCCCTGGCATTGTGCCTGAACACAGTACGTGCGCAGTTCTTAAAAGAAACTGCGCCCACACCCGGATCGGGCACACACGGTTGTGCTTAGCAAACCTGCATGAAAGCTGGCGTCATCGGTCACACCGAAGGGGTGTGGGGGGGGGGTTGCGGTACCATACATCTCTATGTAAATAAAGACCAGCCCACAGCACCAGCATCATCGCAGAGAGGTGGGGAGAGGGTGTACTCTGCCACAATCGCCTGTATGGTGGCTTTTATGGAGCGAAAAGCCTGCAACTCCTGGGAAGTTACCATGTGTTTTTACAAGAGTAGTACCTATTCTCTGAATCGACTGACCAACACATAGAGAGACATTATACAATCTGGCACTAACAACTTACCTGTGAGCAGATAGTTACATATGGAAGAAAAGATACATCTCTGTCATAATTTTGTTTTAATTGCAATGCATAATGTTTATTTTAATATACAACTCATGCTATCTAAATAGCCTCATCTGGCTATTACAATGCTATGTGCATCACATTATATATTCACAGCAACATCCTGAGCTCACAAAAGTCATAGCTGAGTGAGTTGATGTTATTTTGATAGCATGAGTTGTGGGTTACAGACTCATCTCTCCTCCAATATGTTAATAGCTGCTCATGGATAAGTTGTCATATATAAGTGCCATATTGTACAATGATTCCCTCTAAGTTGTTCAGTGTGTTTAAAGACCGGGTACTGCTAAGTGCTCATACAGCTAAGAACTCCCTCCTGGCAGTGGCTTTTTGGCTTGGCTGGAGGAAATTGCACACATTTTACCACCCTAGGATGCAGAGCTATTGCTCCCAGAAAACAAATTATTCTTATATTGCACACACAGGCCATAAAAGACAGACATTTTCTCATTTATTTTAATGGGAAATGTGTGTCTTATAGTATGAAAAGTTCATATCAACAAAGGTATCTAGAAGGCTAATATGTAAAACTAGTAGATAATAAATCTACAACATTTAAGGTGGAATCTTTTTAAGGTGGTTTACTGTTATGTTCTGCTCAGCAGCCTTGCTGTTATGTTTTCGGAAAAGCCCCCTAGTATAACATATGAAGGATTGCCATCAAAAGAAGAAAAAGCTGAATGAGCAAATAGACAGATGAACAAAACACTGCAAAAATACTCTTTTACACTCTTATGTTTCCTTCCCACCACCTTAAAACAAAAATTACTATGGATAAAGTTTTGTTAAATTCTCAAAGAGAAAGCATAGGATTGGATACACAGTCCACTCTGAAATCTGAAATAGAATTACAGTAAAAACGATATCTGTATATTTTTTAGCCTTGCACACAAAGCCAAGGTTCTTATATAACATGCAGCAAACACACTTTGCAGTATAGAAAGGCCAAGGAAGGGGCACTCGCATAGCACAAACTAGGGGCATCTGTAGAAATAAAGATTAGTTGCATGCTTTCTGAAAGACGTTCAGCAAAGTTACTGTTAATTGCTCAGCATCAGGAGGAAATGTGTTTATATTATGAGCTGTATACGGAACACGTAGAATAACACATGCATTAGTCTGTTATAAAGACTCTTCAAGCACATAATACAACTTACTCCGTGTCATCTGACAGAGACGACCGTGTGCTGAATCTACAAGACCAAATACAAAATTAGATTACCTTGCAGGAAAAGAAACGGTAGGACTATTATAGCTGTCTGGCACCGTATGGTTAATATCTGACATAGTAATGATAATAAGTGTATGATTGGATTTATTACACACATTATTATAAAAAAATTTCCCACATTTACATGCAGATAAACCATCCAACAAAACAAATACAGGGGTTAAACATAAAAAAAACCCAAACAACAAACATATTTTATATGTCAGACAAAAACATGTTGGATGTTCAATGTGGATTTGTATGTCACACTATTCAGGAAACCAGATCACTTCATATTAGATATTGTATCATATATTTTGCATGTTAGGTATTTCAGGTTCCACATAGACAATTGTTTCATTGGTTGTCTCTTTACATAATTTTAATTAAAAAAACTTTGTATAAAGTGTGTTAAAGATTTACTTGCTTACTTAAAACCATATAAAACTTTATGTGCATTTAAATGGCCCGGTCTATAAGGTGTCCCTGGTTCTGTATTAGTTCACAATGTATACAATGAACAATGTTCAGTGTTTACTATAACACGAAGTACAAAGAAAGAGATTTACACCGTAAGGTAATACAACTTTAAGACTACAGTATTTGTGTCAATAATATTTTTACCAATGCCAAACAATTTGGCAAAAAAGATCATGTACTTCACGTTGATATATATAGAAACATGTTGACCAAGCTTGGGCAACCTGCATCCTTTTCACATGCCAACTTGTGTAAGTGAGGACAAAAACCAGTTGGATAGGTAAATAGGCTACCCTCCAAATTGGCCTAAGACTATGATGGGATTATTAGATTGGGACCGCTGATGTGACAACAGATCATATAACTTTTGTATAAAGGGGACGTCACCATGCTGCACAGGATCGAATGGGAATCCACCACTTTGCACATCAATTTCCATTCAATGAGGACCCTGGTCCTGTGTACCCTGGAAGCTGCCGAGAGAGACACAAAGGATCTCTACAGAGGGCGCCCACCTCCACACTCTGCCAGTAGCAGCTGTGCCAGGCTCTGCCCCCTTGTCTGTGTTTCATCTCTCAGCAACACAGGCAAAGCGGGAGAGCCTGGCACAACTGCTAGAGGCAGACTGCGGTGGGAGAAGGAGGGGGGGTTGCTCTGCAGCCCATCCTGTGTGCCTCTCTCAACTCTGCCTCCAGGATTTTTTTCTTGATTTTCCGTTTGATTGATAATCGTGCATGGAATATTGATCAGTGTATGACCACTCTTAGCCCTGCCTGACTAAGCACTTTAGCAACTACAAAAGAAAATTCTGTATTTATCAACAACGCATTGTCAATCAAGCTCTTTAGAAAGTAACTATGGGTAGGAAACCATGCTATGTTTGGATACACACATCCATACAATTAGACAAATGTTCTCTCACACACACAGCAAAAGCTCACAAATGTTTTCATTTCTACCTTAAAATAAAAGGGAAAAAAAGGTTGGAGTATTGCTTTTTGACAAATGATCTGACCTCAATACTTCGTGGTCAGGACTTTCAAGAGTTTCCTGTGGTGGTTGGGACTTAAGCTCTGCACATATGGGATTACTCTCAATGGGGTTGCAAGCTGGTGGACACATCAGTTCATCTCTTAATTCAGTGGGCTCCTCTGCTGTGCTCTGCTGGAGTGTCTTAGACGGACTGTCAGACCTGACAGCAGAATGGGCTTGGGGGGCGTTATTTGGAGTAATTGTGGTCATGTGGAGGGAGCTAAGGAAGTAATTTCAGAACACGTTATACAAGATATATAACAGGAGTTTAAACCTATTAAAATAAGTCATTTTATGGAAATACATAGACAACATACAAGCACAGGCCATATGACACACCAACAATTTAAACACATGACTCTGTACTGATACAGCTGTAATACAAAATGTAGGTATAAAATTAAACGTAAATGTCACCAGACTATATTTTGGGAAATGGGTATGGCAGGTATTATAAATGGGTGCAAAATGTTGAATAGTTTATTTGGGAATTAATTGCAAAGCCCTGAACTGAATATAAGAAAAAACTACATGCGCTAGAAGAATATTTTTTGTAATGTTCCCACAACCCTTCTCTTCAATTTTGGTGAGGATACCATGTTCAGGGGCTTTGCAAATGACTCACAAATTCAGAATAAAACTAATGGCCATCTTTACCAAGTATCAATACTAGAAAGAATCCTAAATCCTCTAAGTCCTAGATCAATAAGTTCAATGATGTCCATCTGGTTTAAATTTATGAACCATGATATGATGACAATGTATTTGCATTTTAACAGTTTGAAGCTATATACATTATTTTTCTGTACTATGTTTATGTTTGAATTTACAATAAGGTTCATAGCTCTAAAATCTTTACATAAAGTTACACTTTTCTGACCTTACGGCCTTTCTCTCCTTTGGTTGGAAAATTTGAGTCTTCTCTTCTGTCTTTTGAAGAGAAAATGGCACTGGAAGGAAGTGAGTTAAAGTAACCCCAGGAGGCCTCTGACTAACAGAGGTCCTTCTGACCATCATATCATCCTTTTCTGGATCAGGTGTACTTCTGTCCTTCTGCATGCTGGTGTCTTCTTTAGATGTGTCTTCCTCAGAAATAAGTTGCACACCATGTTTCTCAGGTGTGTCATTACCTTCAGAGGCTTCTGATTTTGTGTTCACTATAACTTGAGGAGAGCTCTCCTTACTCCTATAGGAACACGTGATAGGATGTTGTAAGAAAAGCAGTTCTTAAATGCACAAAATGCATACTTCCTTCAGGACACTGTTAGAGTCTTGGGCACACTTTAGTCAAACCAAAAATCCACACAGTTTAGTATTAATGTACGCACAACATGATGTAAGTATAACTCCAAAACAATAAGCATGCTGTGTTTGTGCACAGGACATTTGTAAGATGAACATAGAGCACACAAGATGCTCACAGAAGTTGATCATCTTCTTGCAAGTGTTGTTTATTTTCCTTCATTTTAGCCTTTTGGGACTTCAGGTTTCCTTGGGGTGTCATTTGCTGGTTGTCACCAGAAGAAGAATGGCCAACTTTGGCACATTTCTGAAAAGTGCCTATTCGTCGTGCTAACATGTCATCACGTTGGGTATCCAGCACTTGGTCACTATGCTCACATTCACTGGCTGGAGACACATCTGGGATTTTACATACTTCTGCCGTACATCTATTCAGCAAATAGCAAGCACCATTTTCCATGGAAAAAACAGGAAGCAACAATAAATCACAGGAACGTTACGAAATGGGTCACTAGAGAATACATTTCTTTATGAAACATTTAAGAAAAGGTTGTAATTCTGTTCCTCTGTTACAGACACATTCCCATGCCAGATTAAAAACCCAAAAAGAGACATACAATCTGAGTTAATTCCATAAAAATATAATAACAAAACCAGCTTTTTAAACAAAATTATATATTTTCAGATATGCTGAAATGTCTCAAATCATTAAGGTTTAGACTGGTGGAAGAACACGACACATGTCTGACAAGGACAGCACAGACAGCCACGATTGTGCGGAATACCTCAGCTTGCATTGCAGATGTGCTACTGTAACGGTGTCCATGGTCTGAACATGTGGAGCAGTGTCAGAAATCACTGCCTTTGCGCTTGCAGTGTCGGAGGCACATCCATCCTTTACATTTTCCTCGCTAACACCAGGTTTGGAAATACAGAGCTTATCCCATTTCTTCTGGTCAATCTCAGTAACGGCACCGAAGTGTACAAACTTTTGTTTGTTACGGGCCCTCTTCTCTTGCAGAGATAACTTGCGCCTACCAAAGTCGTCATTGGCTGCTCGGGTCGCATCAATCTTCGGTGCTTGGCCACTGCTGGGTGTCTCTGTTGCTGCCATACTTTCACTTTTATCCGAAGAAAGGAAGATTAGAAAAATTAATTTGCAATCTAAAAAGTGCATAAGTGATTTGTAGGTTGGAAACCACTGTTACAGTTTTGTAGTGAAAGCCTAAGGCAAACCATTCATCATTATTCTTTAAGCTTTGCCTGTTTTAAATATAATATAAATTATATAAGCATTAATATAATCTAATTATACTATTTCAAATTTAGAAGAGATTAAAACAGAATTAGTTTGTGCTGCAATATGCTGGCATGGGTTTCATTGCAAAGGCATTATATAAAATACATCGGAGAATGAGAATAAGCATGGTATTGTGAATCTAGTATGCCAAACATGAAGCAGGGAATTGCAGAATTAATCTATTCATACTAAACTAGAGGCCTTTTGGTTTAGAAACCTCCATCATCTGCCTGATAAAGGTCTTCAAGCCACATATACTAGTATTAATGGTGGTATATTTCATAATATACCTAATTTTCTGCTTCACAACCACATGTAAACACAATTGCATTTGTACACATCGGTTGAAGGGCACAGGCATCAGTTTTGGCAGTGCACACGACCCAATGCCAAAAGCTGCAAATAGGGGCAAATATTGAAGAACCTTCTGTAAATTCTTGAGAAACATATGCTGGGTCATAACTTTTTTATTGAGAAATATTCTCAATAGTTTCAGTGCATGGGGTAGCAGTAGATAAGCAAATGGCAGGCAGTGCAACCACCCTGCAACATCTTCAAAACCATCTGTGTCCTAAGCCAACCTCCAGTATATGTATAACTGTATAAACAAAGACTACCATATTTTTTATTTTAGACTATAAGGTGTTCCGATGTTTAGGATGCACCCTATACTGCAGAGCATCTGATGGCTGAAAAATATTTTGGCTTTCTCCTACTTCTGCTGGCCTGGAGCTCTGTGCTCCGACAGAGGAGGAGTTATAAAGGTGGAGAAGCTGTCTCTGACAGCTTCCCTGCCTCTAGCCCTGACTAGAAGAGCTGTGTGTGAGGTGGGCAGCTTGTAACCAACTCCACATACAGTACAGATGGCAGCTCTCCCATCTGCACTGTATGTGAGTTGGGCTAAAGCAGCCCAGCTCACAAACAGTTAACACAGAGCCCGAGGAAAGATCTACCCGCAGGCAGATCTCTCCTATGCAGTGTGCTATCAGCTGATAACGCAATGCTTGGCTCTGTGTTTGTGTGACACCTGGCCCAGCTTTCACACACAAACAGAGCTGGATAGGAGAACTGCCAGCTCTTTCATTTGTCTCTGCTCCTAATTGTTTATATCAATGGGGCTCTGCTGATGTAAACAATGCAGTACAGATCTGACCCTAGTTAATCTTCTTGCAAGGAGAGCTAGCGGAGAACCAAAGCGTGACCAAGGTGGTTGTGCTTTCTGAATATACAACGCAGAAATTTTCCACCTTCCAATTTGGAGGGGGGGGGGGGTGGGTGGAATATGTCTTATAGTCTGAAACATACAGTAGTTTTGCATAGGATATTAGCTCTATAAACCTAATGACCTGCTTTAACCAAACAGAACTTAAAAATATTGATCTGGAATATAACTAGGAAACCATCACTGGAAAAAGCCACACCTCTCCTCAGAAGAAAGTTTAAGCCTCTGCCAAGTTGCCATGTCAGCCTTAGTTATTGTTGCGTTGCCAAAAACTGAAGGCTCCTTCTGCTGTGTAACCGGTCCATGAGTTTTACGCTTGGCCAGATCGTCTCTCTTAATGTCTGGTACTTTCTCCTCTTCCTCTTGGTCAGACTCATTTCCTATGGGTCTTGGAGGTAAACTTTCCTTTAGAATGATCACCTTCTCCACAGGATCTTCTTTACTTTCTTCTTTACTGCTAGTAAAATTGTAGAAGGCAACCTGGTTACACTGTTGACTTGCATGACCACAGTTTCAGAGGCCACTGTTACATGCAAAATCATCTAATTTAACACTATTTGGAATATCATAATGGACTTTACATTATTGCAGAGTATAATGAAAAACTGTCCTCTATATAATATGCAGCCCTTGGTATAGAAATGATATGTCAAGAAAACAGTAGTAGTATTGTAGTATATTATTTTATGTTAAATTCTGAGACCATCAATCCAATCAGGGGACTAGAGAAATATTCTTTACTTGGCTATGAAAAAACACCCCAATGGAACTAGGTGTATTGTTATGTGCATCTGCTAATCTTGGTACCCTAGAATTTGTTCAGTCTTGGCTAAAAGGCAGATTTTTCTTACACAATAAAATAAGCGAAGATATAAATGCAGTCCTTAGGCTAGTTTTAAAGAATACAGTTAGACATTACATATCCAATCTACAGGAGCCTCCTAATTTAAGGAGAGTGCACCTCAGTTCTGGTACTCAATGACCAATGCCAATAAAAAGCACGGATGGCAACAAGAGGACAAGAGTTGAGAAACTCTGCTCTATAAAAAAAAAGCAAGGTTAAAGCTGTAATACCATGCAGCACAATGTTAAAGCATGTACGTTCCACTCGCATTAAAATCACAAGATTCTGCAAACCTTTCATCAGTGGGATGTTTGAAGGAGGCATTGGCTGCACTTGAGGAGTCCGAAGTAGGCTTTGTTTTGGTTATATAGGAACCTATATATTGATTAAAAGGTGTTGAAACTTTAGGCTGGTTCATTCTCGCTCTACGGGTCGCCAAGTCATCTCGCTCAATATCTGGCATTCTGCACTCCTCTTCTTCCTCAGAATCCTCATTAGCTGGCTTTTCTTTCCGCAGTACAATATCCAGTGTTTCATGGTCTTCTGCACATTGCTTTGGACTAAGACATTTACAGTGATATTACGCAGCAATTCTTTTAAAGGAATACACACCAAACCACACACGTCTGTCACATGCAGAGGACATTAGTGGTTAATTGTGATGTACTCCATTACCGGGGTTAAACCAACATTACAGATTATACTATTTGTTAAAGATGAAGGCAATGACATTGTCAAAACTCACATAGATTAAGTCACACAAAGAGTTCTATTAAAGCAGACCTACCACCTCCACATGTGCCAATAATAGGGCAGATCAGAGGTCAAATGTTAAACAAAAAAAAAATTACCCGGTAATACTTTCCAAATACAATGACACTCCACCCCCCCCCCCCCCCCCCCCCCCCCCCCCCCCCCCCGTGACGTACCGCCGTGGTGAGCGCAAGGGAACATGGGAGATAAGATGTAATTTCTGATGTCTCTCCCATGTCCCCAGCGAGATCTGAATCCTCCATCTAGCACCCTGGAGGATCGGACACTCCAGGCATGGCTGCGTGGGAGCGAGCAGGCAGGAAAGGTGACCATTTATTTTTGACTTTTAGGGGTCGCTGTCACTGGATGAAGACCCGGTATAGGTGACTTATGTATACATGTTTTTTTATGCTTGTTTTTTTTTTTAGAGTTTACATTCGCTTTAAGTCCTTATAACAGCAACAGTGTTACAAGTGAGACCACATATCTATGTGTATTCAATTATGTACAGCCTATGTTAAAGTGTTTGCTTTAATTCACAATGAAAATAATTATTTAATTTTTAATTGCATTCCCTTTCTTCAAGAGAAATACAATTTACAAAATGCATACATCTGTAACATACTAATTGTAAATAATTAGCTTGTAAGGCATACAAGTTAAACATACCAACACACCTTAAAAAAACATTCCACAGTCCACAATCAAATATGATCTCTCAAAAGTCTAATATTGCTAGGTAAGCAACAATGAATTGGTTAGATCTCTCTATTAATAATGTGTAGCAAACCAAAGCTTCATGCATATTACACCTAGATCCATATCCAATAAACTGCTAAATCCATTCCAATATTCCTTGTAACTAAATAACCAAAATAAACATGCTACTAACTAAACTCAACAAATACATTTATGTCTGTGCCAAATTATATACGTTTAGCATATGTATTTTCACCCTTTTATAACCTTCATTAATAACTAGCATGGCACTAGATTATTTAAATTGCATGTATTTTCTCCTTCTACATAGACTGGATACCCTAAGTTGTAAAGAAGAATTTGGATTTTTCAGATAACAGATTTTTTTTTTAAATAACAGAATGTAAAGATGCAATATAAAACAAGCAAATACAGAATGGAGTAAAAAAAATGCGTAAGAAATCTGTAATTTATTCACAATAAGAGGAGGAGCATTCAATAATTTAAAGGAAAGGAGTACCAAAAGTTAGGCCTCACCAGTATTCTTTAGGAATATTTGCCATGGTTATGTCCAACTTTTGTCTATCAACTTTGTCCAACTACTGTCCAACCACAACTACTGTTGTGACATTTATAATTTAATGCTGCAAAAGGAATAACTTGATTTTTAAGTACTGTTATTTAATAAGCAACAAACTTGGTGGATTCCGATGTCCTCTTACAGCAAACTGCGTTAATTTTGTAAGCCTTGCTCTAGCTTTTTGCCTATTATTAGTCCATGCCACACGCAAAATGTATTTACATGCTTCCATATAGATCACTTTCACAAATCAAAAGGGCAGACTTGTTTACAGCATTCCCGCTATAAGCGCTGACCTGTAACGCTTTGCTGCAGGCATGACTTTTATTCCAACTTTTTGAAGACTTTTTAATTTTTGAACCTCCTCATCTTCATGAACTGATGGTTGATCTTTCACATCATCTTCTTGCTGATCAAAATATCGTTTACGTTTTGCAGTCATTCCTAACTGGCCTTTACTGGAGGTTAACGAGGAGGCTCCATCTTCTCCATTTTGGCCCTCGTTTTGTTCCTCCTTGATTGTTTCAGGGTGGCTGGGACTATTGAGTAGTTATATATTAAACAGAGTACAATTAACATAGCTCATTAGTTTACAAAGATCCTAAATCAAACTTCTTTGTTTATTGTAGGTTGTGGGCTAACATAATGCTGAGCACTCAGCAATATGAAAATTTTAACCTGATTTGCAAAGATTCTTACTAATCAGTTTTTCTGGTGAAAGGATCTGGTTTTGTTAACAGATCGTAATCCTTAAGGGCGCTTTCACACTAGCTGTGGTGCAGCTGTGGTGAGGTACAGTACATACAATGCAGCTAGCATTAACGCATGGTACACAGGTTTCTGCAGTGTGAAAGGGCTATTTCGTCTTTGTTAAGGGGTTAATCTAGAGGGTTAAGCAATTACTACAGGAAATACTTTATTTTGTGGGCTATAAGACACACCCCCATATAAGATGTACCCCCATATACAGATGTATACAGGAGTCAAGGAAGTGACTTCTAAGCAGCCAAGAGAGAAATGCTGGCACTTCCTTCAAGTCTTGTTGGCAAAGTGGCTGGCCGAGTTTGAGTTCCAGAAGGGGGAGAAGCAGAGGCAGAGGGAAGAGCAGCCCGCGGAAGGATCTTCCATCTGACAGCTTCCATTGCTGCCTACTGGAACTCAATCTAGGCTACTGGCTGGCAGCTCTGTGCTAGAAGCTACTAACCAAGCTTAAGTTACAGGAGGCAGAGGGCAGATCTTCCCTCTCATAGCTTCCCCATTTCGCCTCTGCCTCTGTCTGCTAAGCTCAGCATCTGGCTGCGGATGGTGAAGCCTTCAAACTATAAGATGTACACATATTTGAGTTACTTTAGAGAGCTAGTAAAAGAGTAAACAAAATATGACATTTAATGACACTACTATATAATTTTCATTCAGGAAGGAACTTTCAGGCCTGTTAGGATGTCCAATGGGCTTCAATACTTCAGACAGCTGCACAGTCATTTTGACATCAGCACTGCTCTCTGAATTACTATATAATTAGCCCAGGCTTACTTACTCACTCCCTTCTATGGAGTATGTGCATGGATGCTGAGGTGTGATTTGGGATAGGGAACACTTTGTGTAACTTCAGCAGTGATATTTTACAAGAATGAATGCTGTCAGGATTTATGAATCATGCAAACAAAAACTTACTGCTCTAAATTTACTTATCGCCAATCAAGATTATACTGACATTTCAAGTTTATCAACTGATACAGAGAAGCAAAAATATTAATTTTGTAAGGGGTTGTTTTACTGCTAAATAATGTCTCCAATTTACAGCATAGGAGATAAAATGGAAAGTGGGCAGGCTGTTCATAAAGACTTAAAGCCAAATTGCAACTGTATCAAAAGCCATTCTGTTCTGGTAATTTAGTTTTATTCCTATATGCAAAATATACTTTTCAATTTAATGGCACTACTTCCAATGTGATCGCTCTTATTCAATGTAATAGTCTATCTTGTTTGTTTGTTTTTTTTACTACTATACAAATCATGACAAAAATAAAAATAAAAATTCCATCCTTTCTTTCGATGGGTGCTTCCCGGGACAAGAGGAAAGAGACATCAACAAATAGGAAAGGGTTAAAAGATCTGTCAGGCTTTTTAATTCTATCACAAGTACCACCAAGAAAATCTGTGTACAAGGTCAGAAAAAAAAAAAAAAAAAAAAAAAAAAAAAAAAAAGGATAATTATGGCCCTAACCCTTCCATACTAAAAACAATAAAAAGAACATAAGCAAAATAAAAGGATGTTTGCCAATGTCCATGTAAAGATATACAAATTAAATATTGGCAGGTGAAATAGGTAGTTGGGGGGGGGATCAAAATATAGGTTAAGCCAAGTCCCCAATATCAACCACAGAAAAAATACAAGCGATTTAGCAAAATGCCACATCCAATGAGATGGCTAGCCTCCATGTCCTCTGTGTCCCACTTCAATTAAAATATATTGTCTGACACAGATTCTGGGCACCCTGGCAACTGAACCCACCTATACCTTCAATTCAGGACTTGTTCTTTCGCTCCTGATGAGGCAGACACCTAAGGCTGAAGCGCGGCGAGAGAATCTGCAAGAGGGGTCAACGGATCAGACCTCTCTTCTTGTCTGTGACTATGGACTGTTATTTATACGTTTTTTTTTATGTGATTTTCCCAGGGCTGAGCTGCTTTCTGTGTTCAGGTCCAAGTGGCTTCCTACTCTGAGAGTGATCCAACTCCTGGGCCCTCCTTTAATTTTTATATGTATATTGTATTTGTATTAGTAAAATGTATCTAGTAATGACACCCTATGTTTTCATCTCCATTTTAACCCGCAAAAGCCCCCGGGGGCTAGCCACCTGTTATGCTTCTGCCGCAGATCCTGGGTTAGCGCGGGGGTAAGCAGAATCTAATGCCACGCACAAGGGTCCTTCGCCCAGAGCCCCCCTAGCGGAGGATAGGCAGGGATCCCCTTGAGGGGACCCTGTGGTCTTTTCCCCGCACTCGTTTGTGCAAGGTCCTGCTTCCCATGGTGAACCCCACCCAGTGACGGTGCGGACTGAGGGCCCCGTGTGATGTCCCTTTAGCGGGAAGGCGTAGCGTGGCGTCTTTAGACGGAAGCGTGGGTCCGAGGCTGGTCGAGTAGCTTCTAGTAATAAAACTATGTGAGTACAGGCAAAGTGCGAGAGGCAGCGGAACAGACAGAGACGTAGTCAAAATAAACAAGCAAGGTCCGAGCAGCCGCAGACGACTAAGAACGCAGTCCGCGCTACCACCACGGCAAGATCAGCGGAGCCAAGAAGTCAAACGGAGCGGGGACAGAGCAGGGCTCACCAATACCCGGGTAGTCAAAAACAGGAAAGAGCCAAGCTCTGGCCTCACAATCGACATGAAGCTGTACAATCCAGCACAGGCTTCAAAGGACAATGGCAAGGCTATAGACAACGTGCTATCCCAGTCCCCATCCACGGAGGGAAGGACCCGGAACCCTGGGGCCACTCCCACTGCCAGTCCACTAGAACCGGCGACGGAACTCCCCCAATCGCACCCCGCACCCAGGCGCCCCCCACACCCCGCCACACCGCGCGCGCCCACCGCATGCGCACCAGAGCCACACACGCGCGCACAGACGCCCACGCCACTACACCACTCGTCCCGGGCTGCTGTCGGCAACAAGGATGGGGTCCCTGCGACACCCCACCCCGGTGGCCCCCAGCATGTGTCTGCAACCCACGCGGACCCCACATTAGAGGCAGCTGAGGCATGCGAGTGAGTGGGAACTCAGTATCCGGCGTAGGGGGCGACCTCTCCTGACGGGCACTCGCAGGATCCTGACACCACCTCACTCAATTTGGCATTTTGCTAAATCATTCTTGTTTTGTCCATGTAAAGATAGTTACATTTTGGTTCCTGCATATTGGCCATTTTCAGAGCCTGCCATGCCTGAACCACATTAACAGATCAAGAACAGGCCATGCAATGTAATGTCTGATCTATTTTGTACCCATCAGGAAGTAGGTGGGTGTGTAAGTGAGATAAAATAATTGCACATTTGTATACAATATCCTATCATTAATTAAAACATAGGCTCCTTTCTAAACTTTGTATATAACCATTTTCAACATGTAGGAAATATATTTCAAGGGCAAAAAGTTATAAAAAATAACACCCACACACAGCCCTGAGCTTCTTTACCTAATGATATTCCAAGTCAGTACCCTGTTCATTTTCTGCCTCCCCCTTCTTATTCACACACAATGGCCCATTTGTCCAATTCCTGTGCCCCATGTTCAGCAGACCACCTAGAGAGGAGCTTGCCAGGATTTCCATTATCTTAAACCGATCAACTTGAGACACTAACCACAGATAATCCATCCCATATTCAGGAAAAGCCAGCAAAGAATAAGAACAATCTGCATATGCCATATATCTAATGGACAATTGAATGCAATGAAAAATTAATCGAACTGTAACCACATCAGCTCGCTGAAACCTGCACCGCTTACATTCTATTTTTTCAACAAAAAAAGCTAAACTTTTTTTCCCCCCCCAAGTCAAGCCTCTGCTTCAATACAATTTTTATGTAAACCATGTGGATGTGGTTTATGTTAAACTGTCTGCATGCCAGAGAGGTCTGCTTTTGTTAGAAAAAAACAGGCTGGAGGTTATAGAATCCTGTTATTTCCAGAAACAGCTCCTGGAAGTAGACCAAGGCAGCTACTTCCAAGATACCTTTGTGCTGAGCTAGGAATCCATGTGCAGTATTCCACAGCAGTAACATCGTGTAAACCTTGTCTATTAATACTACACTCAAAGCAGCAGGTGTACAGTGAACAACGTGGCCAGCCTTATGGCCATTTCATACCAGCAATTCTGCCACGGGTGACACTTCTGTAGTGATAGAATCACTAACTAACATTGTCCTATGGGGTCATTCCTCGAAAAGAGATATGTTGATCTTCCACTCTCCTTCGCAATGAAATTTAAGCAATATTTCAGTGGTACCATGAGAATATCTGTGATCAATTGTAGTAGTTACGCTGCTGGAAAAGTGCCATGAATGTGACATGGTTCATAAAGTAAGACTGTGGCATAACAATAAAAATAGTAAAATGAATGGTTGGGGAGTTCTTAGCATTATAACAAGCTGGTTGTACAACGTCTGACTTTTCCTTTTAATCGCTTAATTCAATCATTAAATTTAACTTAATTTTACTAAAAAAAACTACCAAAAGTGATGAAACCTGAGCATAAAATCAAGAGAGTTCAGATATGTTGGGGGCGAGTCCCGCGATTCCCCTTTTGTTTTGCTGGCGACCACAAGCAGCATGGTGACGTCACCAGGCTGTGATCCATAGCTGGCAAAACGAACGGGGATCTAAACATGTATGGTTAGTTTAAGACTTTTTTTCGATGTCAATTTGGGCAAAGCAATATGGGAGTTGAAATGGGTGAAGGTAAAGCCCCCCACACATGCAAGGTGCGGCGGCCAATTTTGCATATCCCTGTTGTCCCAAAGCTCGGTCGGCTAGAGTACGGACATGTCCGATTATCTCTGGCTGATGCTGTTAGTTTCAATGGGGACCGGCGATGCTGTGAGGATGGGCATGTCCGATAATCTCTGGCCGATGCCGTTAGTTTCAATGGGGACCGGCGATGCTGTGAGCGACGGAGTGCAGCGCAATGACGTCATCACGCTGCACTCCATCGCTGATCTGTCGGCCCCCACTTGGTACGTGTGTGGGGCATTAAGGTAACCTCAACTTTTACAGCTGGAGTGGCATACCAATTATTCCTTATTGTTGTTTTACAACAGAGGGTTCCCAGAGCCCTATGTGTTAGCAGAAGACATTGCTTACTTTTCAGGCACTGGTAATATGGGAAAAATGTAAAAAAAAAAAAAAAAAAGAAAACAAATTCTTCATCTTCTGTCTTAAAAGCACAATATATTAACACTAATAAAAATTTATTATAATTATCCAACAAAAAAACAAGAAGTGCTGTTAAAATGTTAAAGATCATCTTAAAAAAAAAAAATTATTTGCAGAATGCCTTGTTTTAGAGCATAAGAGCACTAAATTAAAACAATTGGTTTCACCCAATGGACCCTGATGGGCGAGCTCAACATTTATTATGGTGTGTATTATTACCTGAAAGGCCTTTCTCCCCCCAGTGGTGAAGTTGCGGTACTCCAGCTTTTCCTGAAATCGTGTTCAACCTTCTTTTTCCTTAGAGGAGCAGGCATGTATGCAGTCTGATTGCTCTTATTGGGAAGGTACTGGTTAAAAGGCACGAATGCTTTGTTCTCGCCAAAAGATACGCGTCGGGCTGACATGTCATCTTTCCGAACATCCGGTAGTCTTCTGTGGGGTTGGTCTGATTCAGAGTCACTTCCCCTTCCTAAAAATGGAGACAAAAAGGAAAAATATCAAAATGCATTCATCTTTTCAAGCGGAACACCAAGCACATCAGGGTAGTCATCCAGTTAGCAGATATCTCTTTAATGTAGTTGGTGAAAATGTTTTTTGTTGCCACAGGGATTAAAAGGAAGATTACCCAACCATGTAGTCCAACAAACCTGAAAAGATATTCTTACCTCCACTCCAGGACTTCTATTACAATGTATCTTCTCTTGTCACCAAAGTATGTAATTTTACATCCACTCCCTGGAGCCTTACTACCCACAACAACCATATCAGCCAATGGAAACTTTCCCAGCAATGTTTACTAGCAGACACTGATCCCTATTGAGTAACCTTACAAGAAATTCTGCCATTAGTTGATGGCTTTTGAAGGTGGGAACACATCCACTGTCAAACCCCTTCAAGGAACTCTGACAAGTAAAAAAAACAAACTAACCAACCCAACATCCACTGTTCTAGGTCCTGCCATATTTGTAGCATGGCCAATGAAGAGTGTGAGAGGTGGAAGGGAGATTGTTCAAGTTTTTCAAGGTAAGGGCACTACTTAAACCCTGCAATAACAACCCCCCCCCCCCCAAAAAAAAATTGTTGTCCACCAATTGTTGTCCCAGCCTCCAATGGAGAGATTCTACCTCCATTCTGCTCAAGTAATCCAATCAGGTACACAATATCCACTTGAGACATGCATCAAACCTCCCCCACTCTATACAAAGCTGGAACAAAAAAAACCTGTTGACTGGGGATATACTTTAAAACATTTTGGCAAGTGATTCCTTTAAAAGAAAAAAAAACGTTTTACTAATTTCTGTGACAGAATCCGTGACAGAAGGGAACTCCCAAAAAACGTCTGTCCCTTTTGGTTCATACCGCCCACTTGACACTCATCCCTAGTTCAAAACAATGAAGACAACAGTACTTCGCCTCAAGTGAAAAGCAAATAAAATGCAGATTATAATGGTCGAGATACAAAGATGAAGCACGCCAAGTGGAATCTTCTCACAAAGTCAAATTCATACCAGACTTCCAAGTCATTTGCCAAAGCTAGAAAACTGTACTTGTTCAAACTGTCAGCCTATCCAGTTCCTGCTGTGCGTTATTTGGAGATCCTTTTGCAGGCGATAGGCGTAAGAACCTTCTAAATATTTCATTATGTTTTGAGCAAATGTCAACAATGAAACTGAACTCTTGTGTGGGCAGATTTATAGTAAAACCACTTAACCCAGCTTTGTTTCCATGCTGGGTATCCTAGCAAGCCTTCCTGCCAAGCCTCAGTCCTCTATGGACAGATATGTATACACACTGGGGTTATTTCCTTCTCTTGTTTGTTTTCTGAACTGTGAAGACTTAGCTCCTTTATTGCATTCCTTGATATTTTACTGCTGAAGGTTTAACAATCATGAAAAGCATTCTATAAACATTCAAAAATCTGCAAAATCTGCCATAGTTTGCAGTAATTATTAGAATTTTTATTCAACAATTGCCATACATTAAATTCTAACACATATAACATAGCTACAACATTAAAGGTATTAATGTATTTATAATAAAGACCACTACTTTTGATGGGAGTATGTGAGATTTGATTTCTTTAGCATTTTTTGCCACAATCAATTCGTTACAGGATAGGGTGCTTATCTTCCTCTAAGGCAGTGATGAGGAACCAATGGCAAGGGTGCCAGAGGTGGCACATGGAGCCCTCTCTGTGGGCACCCGACCTGGTTGTCAACATAGATGGAGGAAAGAACTACAGCTCTCAATGCTGTCAGTTTTCATCCCCTCTCTTCCGTTTGCACACAGCACCCCATACCCTCTACTAGCACTGCCAGCCTGCGGAGGGACAAGCAATAAGCCGAGAAAAGGTGTATGTGTGTGTATGTAATGTGTAAGCGAGAATGTGTGTAATGTGTGTGAGTAGAAGACAGAATCATAAGAAAAGGCAGAAGAATTCTCACAGGTTAGAAGCTGTAGTTCTACAACAGCTAGAAAAGGCAGCAGGGCATGCTGGGTAGTGTAATTCTTTAGCAACTGGAAGAATGTAACGGTTGCAGTAGTAGTTTCTTCACACAAAGTAAGTTGGTTCTTTGCCTTTTGTGCTATGTCATCAGCAGCCTAGGATACAGGAAGATTGGAACTGCACTGATCCCCTATGAACGTCAACTGAACCCCCAGTTATAACCCAGAGGATTTGTATGTGTGTAATTTAGGTTAAATTGCCATGTCGGCACTTTGAGTTAAACAATTGGCTTTTGGGTTACAGTTTGGGCACTCGGTCTCTAAAAGGTTCACCATCACTGCTCTAAGGCTTTATTATGAGTCCTTGTTAACAGTAATGTTGACAGCGAGTATTATAATCACTAATTATTATAGCAAATATCGCTATCTCGAATATAGTGCTTCGTAATCACGAATATTCAAGATTTTTTACATCAGTACCTGGAACTACCTTGCATGTGTACTCAATATGCACATGTACAAGGCGCAAGGAAGGAAATAAATTATTATTAAGTTTTCATGTGATTGATCGTGAAAATGTGCGAATATCAGCATTACCAATGTACTTCTATGGAGAGTACCATGTGTTATATTTTGTAGAAGATTTGACCTCTATAAGACATAGTAACTAAGATGACCTGAAGATACTACTGATGACCAGGAATGGTCAATTCTACAAGGAAGTCATGGAAAAGCACATGATAAATGTGATCAGCTTTTCCAGATTATGTGTTTCTTCATATGCATCCCAGCTTATAACTAAATTCATCTTCCGTTGAAAATGACACCAGCTGGATTATGTCTGGAAATAGTGATTGTGAAACTGCAATTTTTTTTTATCATTTTGAGCATAAACACAAAGGTTTTTCCACCTTCAGAAATCATCTTACTCTAACCCATGAATCAGAATTTCCTGGATTCCTTAATTCTGTCACCAACAGACTGGACAGATGGAAAAACTCCATTTTGATTTTTTTAAAATACAATAAATTATTCTCACAGTGGAATAATCGCATCTAAGTTTTCACACCTACCAATAGTTTTCATACCTACTATCAGCTGAAGAGTATTAAAAAGATGGATAAACCATCTGCTAAAAAACAAAGGAGTTGCCAACAGAGACAAAGTTCAGTAGGAAATATATAGAAAATCTGGTATTTCCTTTTTCTTACCAGAAAATCCGATGACAAAAAAAGGTCAATGGTATTTCTGTCTTTATTAATGTCTATATTAATGGTGTTGTTTGAATGCACAATATAACGTATATACTTGAGTATAAGCTGACCAGAGTATAAGTCGAGTGTAGGAAATGCAAAGACAGATAGTGGAGCTTTTAAAATGAAATTCCACCATCTCCAGTAAATATAAACAAAATGTCCTCAAGATGGCGCTGCAGTCCAAGTTTGTTTACATTTCACCAGCCAAGCTTGTGAATGCCACAGAAAGGATACCTCATACACATTGGACCATTTCATAGCCTGCTGCCACCTGCAGGGAGACCAGCGAACACCCATACAGGTAAGTTGGACCCTCACTCTAAATGGAATATAAGCCAATGGTGGACTTTTCAAGCTAATTTTTTGTGCTCGGCTTATACTAGTATATATGGTTTTATGAAGGTATTTATTGTGGCTCACTAACTTATCTGGGAAATTTTTGGAGACTGAGATCATAGCAACTCATTTCTCATATTAACAAAAATGTTAATGTTTTGATAGCTTAAGTACAGAGTAACAAAACAATGCATATCACAGAGCTATGCAAGTCTTCAGTAGGTATATGACGTGATATGGAGGACACATGAAACATTCATGCACTTAGAGTGTTTATACAAACTGTCACGCACAATAATATCTCTGTCTACTCTTCATTCACTATGCTCTTGCAGTTGTGACATAATGTTCAATCAATTCTATTTAGCTGTTACTTATATACTGAAAATAAAAGACTGACATACAGCATATCTAGAAGGTAACCAGGGGAAAAAAACATCCATTTCCAATAAAAAAAAGAAATAAAGTATTAACCTCTGTTCAAAATTCTCCCTTTCATAGTCCCTTTAAAAGTCAAGACTGGTATAATTTAAGCATATCGAGAGAATACATCATTTGTATAGGTAGACTGGGTTTCACATAAACCTTCCCAAAACACTACAAAAAATTACCATATAAAAACAAACAGGTACCCGCCCCTTTTTTTATCTGTATCATGGTATTTAATCCAAGCTTAAGGCTTGTCCCCACATGCGTGGCAGGCCGCAGGGTGGCGCAATTTTGAACCAAGCCATGGCGACCACAG
>CM070032.1:200380355-200413867 GCA_036250615.1 Ptychadena robeensis
CAAGGTGGGGACAAGCCCTTAGACTAGAGGTGGGAAAACTTTTGGACTTTGTTATTATTGGGACCAATATATGGAATGGAAATGGAAATGTATTTTCATGTTTGAATCATAAGTAGAAGAGTTGAATTTCCATCTTCTCCAGTAAAAATTAACAAATACTGCACTAGGTGGAGCTGTTGTGACATTTGTTTACATTTCACCAGCCGATCTCTGAATGCATGGGACCACCCACAGAGGCTGCTTGCAACTGTGAACCAGTGAGCAGTGAACACCCAGACAGGTAAGCGGGACCCTGATTCTAACCCTGACTTGAGTATAAGCTCGTGGGGGGCTTTTTCAACCCATTCTTTGGGTTGAAAAACTCGGCATATACTAGTATATACAGTAAGTGGGAAGAGGGTACAAATGCAGAAGCTGTTGAAGATCAGAAAGTGTAATTAGGAATGTATTGTATGCATGAGGTCAGAATAGAAGTAGGACAGGAGTGATGTAAAGGCAAAGCACAGTTGATTTTTTTGGTAAAGAGTAGATTGCAAACAGAACATGAGAAGGAGTATCTTGGAAACGTTGCAAAAGGTAGGAGAGGCAAAGGGATAGATATTCTTTATGTGAAGAGTATAGAAAGCCACCAAGACAGCTTTATGTTCCCCCGGAGTGTGCCTTTTGGAGATAAAGCAATATTTACAATGGAAGAGGGTTTTAAGTTGAGATGGGAAGCTGTCAAAAAAAAAAAAACTTGGGTGACATACAGGAAGTGACGTCACTGATGTCACTTCCGGCGCTGGGCTTACCTCTCAGGTGGTTTAGCAGGGAGAGGGCGTTACTCTTCCTGCTAATGTCCCACCCCGCTTGTGCTGATAATGTGCGAGGTGGGACATTAGCAGGGAGAGTAATGCCCTTTCACTGCTAGATCAGTGCGACTTCAAGAATCCGGGATTTCCTGAAATCTGGATTTGGCAGGGAAAGCCACATAAAAAAGTGACTTTCTCGGCCAAAAAGCATGGGTTGACAGGTATGGGGAAGGTGGAAAAAGGAAGTGAGATGAGGAGTTCAGTTTTACTGATGTTGAGTTTCAAGTATCAGCCATCTGTGGTTAAATGGAAGATAAAAAAAATGACAGGTATTGCATTTGAAGGAGGATAGCTTTTTGACTGAAAGTGATGTTCTTCAGGTCTTAAATTGTACATGCTTGTAGCAAAAGCAACTACTAAAATTGATTAGCCAGTGTCAGAAGTAGCTGGCTGGACTTGCAAAATGATATTCTACAGCACCAAAGTGAAAATGAACTTGTAACGTTAAGTGGCCGTTTCTCACACAACCTATTCAATATAGCAACAGCTTTCCTGAGTGTTCTCTGAGTGCAATCAGCAGATCTAGAGAGTAGAAATAGAGTGTTAAAATGGATTATATATTGGCAGAGATGAATAGGAAGTGGGAGATTTGCTTGAGAGAGAGAATTGCCAACTATCTGGGACTGTTATCAGATTCTCCATAACACTTTGCAGAGATTAAATGTTAAAAAAAAATAAAATAAAACTTCTACAAGAGTTTATGAAAGAGAGTGTCTGTTGCATGCAGCCTCAAACAATCATTGGTCTGTTTTTTCTATTTTCTAGGCCCAAAGTCCCAATGCAGAACAATAAGTTACCAGAGATTGCCTCTCTATGCCACATGCATATGAAGATCTACAGGTAAGGTTGTTGGGTAATAGTGCATAGCTGTCAATTTTGCCAGCCAGTAATACAGGACATGACATCACTTCCGGTTTTCAGCTAGACTCTTCCTCGTTCCAGACACAGGAAGTTGCATCAGTGACATCACTTCCGGTATCGGGAGATTAAAGTCCCCTCCCTCCTATTTAGCTCCTGCCTAATTTAGAAGGGAGAGGGAGTTACTCTTCTTAGTAATGTCGCACTCCGCACATCATCTGCACAAGCAGGGTGGGAACACCCCCTCCCTCCTTAGGGGTTGTTTCCATTATACGTCGGGACCCCTCTGCTAAGCATATACGCTTAGCAGGGGTCCTGGCGTATCTCAAAGACATTGCCTGCTCGGCAGATGGTCTGTTTACACATCCGCTGGTGCAGAGGCTGAACGTACTCAACTACATTCAGCCTTACATCGGCGGCTCAGCTCGGCGCACTGAAGACAGATCCTCCACGGAGCAGGTAAGCCTATGTGCTACGTTGGGGACCCCCACTAAGCGTATATGCTAAGCAGAGGGGTCCCGACGTAATAGAAACAAAGCCTTAGGAACACTGATTTCACAATCCGGGGAAAAATATGGGATTTTGTGAAATCGGAATTTGGCCGGAAAAGCCACCAAAAAACGACTTTCCCGGCCAAAACAGGAGGGTTGACAGGTGGACTTCTCAAATTTGTATCTGGAGGTTTTGCTTTAATTAGCTAAGCTTCTCTATTTGATTTGAGTGTGGTTCCCCATCAAATTAGAGAAAAAGAGGTAAACATAGAATAAAAAGAGGAAGCTTTGCCTGCCTATACGCCTAAATCTGCTAATAATAATATGGATGTGTGTATTTCGTGTCATACATTTTCATGCTGTCATGCAAGATATTTTTAAATCTAAAGTATACCTGATGAAGGATTGGCTTGTCACATAATTGTATTTCTTTTAGATTATGTGGATGGTAAATTTTGTATTGAGTGAGTATTGATGAATAGATGGATTGTTGAATTCAAGAAACAGATACCAAGTTACTTTCGGTCAATAAAATGCTGCAAAATTACATGTGTTGTGTATATTCCTTGTGTTCAGCTTTATTTGACCTGATTTTCATCAAGTAGGTTAGATGCACGCCATATTACCGACTAGCAAATTACAAGCTTTATAAAAGATGTGTTTTCTAGAACAGAACACAGCAGGCATCATTATGTCAACTAAACTTCCCTTCAAAAGGAAAGAACATTTTGTGTTTGAGATTTCTGCCATTAAATGTTTCACAGCTTGAAGAATACTACTTATACTTATAAGTAGAATACTACTTATATAGTTCTACCAAAGAGATGTATGAAACAGTTATTTATATTTAAGCACAGGATTATGTGTACATTGCAACTTTTGCACATATCCTCCAGCATTCATGTTAGTAAGTCAGCCAAGAAAATGTGTGCTTGTGACTTACCATCACTGCTACCTCTCAGCACCACATCTGGAGATGGCGTCTGTTGCGATCGAGATCCAAATGAATCAAGGCTGTCAAATGAATCGTCTCTGCCATGTCGGGGTGGGGACAGAGAATCGCTTCTCTCAGAGTCCCAGCAGTCAATGTATCCGCTGTCACGGATGCTTCTTTTAGGGCTCTCCACCTCTTCGTTTTCCTAAAAGCAAAAATTTATAAATATCAAGTTCCTCATGGGTGTGCTCAGGGGTGTGAAACTCATGGGTGTGAAACACATAGTGCATCTATATTAACTTGGATAAAGTCACAATCAGCCTTGGTATTATTTGAAAACATCTCTACAAGTGAGTAAGCTTTTCTTTTTTAAGTCTGGAAAAAGCAAAGTGTAATACTATAACACATGTGATATCAAATGTCAGATAGAAATACATATGTCATATCATTTTTTTTTATTTTTTTTTACAAATCCTGCATGCCCAATATAATTACACTGCAGGCAAGATTTGACTCCTGTTACAGGATTCCATTGATATATAGTATAGAATACAGCAATATATAATAATAAGTTACTGTATTTTTGGACTATAGTGCAGGTGTCTTTTGTTCCGAAGGGTGTGCCTCCCCAAAAACATCTTTACTCTCCCGTTTAGAAGATTAGCCAGGGAGTTGTAGGAGTCAGAATGGTGGTCCATCCTCGGGCGGATCCCTTACTCTGTGCTGCATTGTTTATATCAGTGGAGTCCCACTGATAAACAATGAAGAGCAGAGACAGATAGATGAAAAAGCTGCCAGCCGGTGTCTCTCCCATCAACCTATGTCTGTGTGTGAAAGCTGCACTTACGCTGCAGCTTTTACACAAACACAGCCTTAGAGGGGAGAGATGCATGTAGCTTCCCCCTCGGCCCCCCTCTTCACTGGTGTGAGAGAAAAATGCCGGCAAGTGCTCACTTGTGACATCTCGTGGGTAAAATTTGGTATTGTTCTCTAGTGACACAATTTTTGTGGCTGAAATTGGGAACTGCATGGGATTTTCTCTCTAATTTATTTAAACACATGAAATATATTTTTTTTTCTGATTTCCTGCTCTAAAAACCGGGTGCATTTTATGGTCAGGTGCATCTTATAGTCCGAAAAATACGGTATTCCTGGTGACAAGAGACAACTTTAAAAGTGAGAAAAGAATTCCTCTCATTTCCTGCTGTCACTACAGGAAAAGTAATGAAGTATCATTTCTCCAATGATAACAAAAACAGGAAAACACAAGCTGACATGAGTTTTACCTACTTTTTCAAAAAATGTGCTTACTATAAACTAAACTGTGACTAAATTAATTAATTAACAAATACATTAGAAAAAGATTTTTGCTATCATAAACCAGCAGTTAAATGTAATATGTACTACATCTCTGCAGAAGGAAATCCCTAGTTTTTCCACCTTAATGGTGGAGTGATGGAAAGTGGATTTGTAATGTAGCCTGTTACTAGGCATGGGATCATCCGATGACTGGGCCATAGTGGCACAATGGAAATGGCTGCCACAGATTTTATTTATTAAAGACAGAGAAGCAAGCAGCACAGAGAAAATATTTATCTACAGAAATATGCACATTTACAATGCAACTTTCAATGTACTTTATATTTTAGTATTTAGTCCGTCAAGCAGTCACAATGAGGAATGAAGCAGAGGTAGATGTCTGTATAAAACAAGGCCTGTGCCAACTCCTGACTGCAGGGGATCGAAGGCGCTCTTAGCTGACCCACACATATTGAAAACGAGAACAATGATCGCCTTTGACTGCCCAGCACTGCTACATTTTTCCCAGGGCAGCCAGTACTCAGCCAAGTGGTGAAATCCAGAGAAGGAAAGGTCAGTGAAAGACATCCACATTCTTATAGAATAAAACCTTTGTTGACTACAGCATCACTTAGACAATAACACAGACAAGAAAACACAATATAGACCCATATAGTGACTAACAATAGTTAAAACATAGTTCGTAATTGCGTCACGGCTGCAAAACAGAGGGATTCAGGAAAAGATAGATGCAACAAAATGCAAAATGTCCGGAAACTGTTTTTATCTCTAAATTATATTCTGTATAAATTCAGGTTTGAGTTGCTGTAGTTTTCGCACAATAAGGCCATAGGACACACAACAAATTGCAAGCCTACGCAAAATATTCAGTTCAAGTTAAACAATTTATAGGCACAAACATTAAAGCGGTTTTAAACTAAAACTACAAAAAAAGCACATACATGAAATGTAGGCACATTACTTACCTGTCAGCAGTTCAGATCCTGGGAAACTGCTACACACAAAAAAATAAAACTTACTTACCTTCTTCATGGTTTCACTGATGGTGGCAGCATGTTGATTAAGAGCAAGAGTAGCCACTTCCGGATTGATTCTTCTCCGGGCAGCTGACACCAAACGCCCCCCTTCTCTCCCCCCTCACTTCTACACAGACAGAAACTCCTCCGCAGAAGAGCTCCGTGTGTGGGAGAAAGGACGCCACATCTGAGTCACTGAGCAACAGGAGCTTATGGGAGAGAATTCCCAGTAAATCCTGCAACTTGTTACGTCTTGCCTAGGCAAGATGTAACACAGTGGGAGGGGCTGTCTCTAAAAAGACACCCCTCCTGCTGTCAGAAATAGTTTGCTTTTTTTTTTTGTAGGGGATCTGTGCAGTATCAGCTGAGCTGCAGCCGATACTGCAGAGTGACCTAACAGGTGGTAGGTCCGCTTTAATAAAAGTACATGGTAAACATGTGGCCCTTACCGCAGATATACAGATAAGGCTTAGGGGGACAGGAAGTGCATGGTTTTATTTCAGAGGAAAAATCTTTTGGGGTACACAACTAACATATTCATTTTAGCTAGAGGCCAGAAATTCCTAATTGTTTGAGTTCTGGTCCACATGACCACCAGACTAACATGGTAAAAAATTTATTCCATTCACCATTTCAAAGTGGGGAAACATTTTAGAAACATCCAGCAACAGTCCAACTGCATGTGGTTAAAGAAAATGTCTCATAAAAACCTTTCAAAATAAAGTTGGGTGATCTATTGCAACTTAAGGTCCAATTACACGTAGCGAGTGGGGGCCGACAGATGAGCAGTGGAGAGCAACATGATGACATCATCAAGCTGCTCTCCATCGCTCAGACTATCGGCAGGCACCCTTTGTGCGCCAGACTTTAGTTCGGACGGTCCCTATTCAAGCTAATGGCATCGGCCAGAGATTTACGGACATGTCCGTTCTCTGGCTGACCGAGCATGTGGGCACCCGCGATCTGCATCAAAATCGTCCGCCACTCGTTACGTGTGTGGGGACCCTAAGGTGTTATGTTATTTAGGCATTTATCTTTTAAGTTTAGTAAATTCTTATTTCCTCATTTCTGTTTGTTTTACAACTGTATCAGGATATGAGTACATTCCACTGAGAAGAGGCCTATCAACAGCTTTTTCACAGACCTGTAAAAGTTTGTTCCAATTTTTATATTTAAAGTCTGAGTGTTTTCTCAAAAAGCAGATCAGAAAAATTATAAACAGAAAGAGACAGAACACAGGAAATTTTAAAACATTTGATTATAAAAGAAACCACAATCCCAACATAGAAACCCCTGGCAGGTTGAGTTAAACACATTGATTATATATTATTAATATTACAATGGTGCCTGTCAAAAGTAACCAGTCAGTTCTTGAAGGTAATAAGGTGAAACAAGTATACTTTCACGAGATCCTAGTTATAACTGACAGGCAAATTTGTTTAGAAGAAAGTGTGTCCAAGAAAGAAGAACCAAAGTCTGATGATCTTACTATTTCTGATGAAGCTTACAGAAAAGAAATAGTTGATCTCGACAAAGGAGGAAATGATCTTCCTTCATCAGCTGTATTCCTCGTCAAAACTACCCTATTTCTCGCATCATAATATGCGTGACCAAGTGTCTGATTGTGGTCGCACCTTTGCTTTCCACTGACCTGCCACGCTTTAAGCTTAGCGGGGGAGCTGTCAGATGGAAATTCTACGGGCAGCTCATACAAAAATTAAATTTCTAAGTAACATCAGCAATCTTATGACATAACACTGGCCATATTGTTAAACAGTAATTCAAAGATATCAATTTCCAAAAATATTTTCTTTTGGCTCCTCGAGTTATATAAAAACCATACCTTCCTCATTTGTGCCAGCAAACCTTCAAACTCCTTCAGGTCCAGGTGATTTCCACTGTATGACGCACAGCTGTTTGCCGCTTTCCCCAGCCAATAAACCGTGACGAGTACCTGCAAAATAAATTGCATTGCAGTTAAGCAGAAAACTGGATCACATGATGACTAAAGAGCCATAAGAACCTCAGGAACTGTCTGAGAGGAAAAACTTTAATATAGTTTCACACCATTGTCTGGCACTTTGAAACTCGTCCAGAGTAATGACATGTTGCCAGCGATAAAACATAAAAAAGTTCTATTGCAGGGTTTGTCCATGAGAATTAGTGTCTAAAGCCCTTTTTAGCTTATCATTCCATTATGTGCTACATATGTGTAGTAAATGGGATAGATATGTCACATTCACAAACCCGATAGAGAACAGGAAGGGCTGGAGTAAGTGTATGGTTAGAAGTCAAAGTCATCTATCAGACATGCCGGAGATTAGATAGGCTGACTCTTAGTGGAAGACAACTTGTCAACACCTCTAATACTAATTTATCTTCTGCTGTTACTTTTGCAGCTCCTGCAACTGTGCCCAAGATTCTATCCATTGCTATTCTTGTTAAACCCTTCTCATATGTTTCTGTCTGCTCGCCTTGCTAAACCCGAGTTTTCTCTCTTACCCACTGCCTTGACCTCTGCTCATGAGTGTATACTATATGCCTGAGACAAAGGCCTGCCATTTCTGCAATATATGGATATAACCTTCAGAAAAGACAGAAATATGGTATATATGCCTGCGTATAAAGGTTTTAGCATCATCTTGAATCTTCACAAAAGTCTTGTCCTGCACTCACATGACACCAAGGGAAAATTCCTAAAAACTCCCGGAAACTAGGCAGATAGGTCATGATGAATCTTCCAGTCTAGTGACTTCTGACACTTAAAGTTCTATTGTACATGTGCGGAAAAAGATCACCTCTGCATGTACGCAAGATAGAAGAACCCAAAATCATTTTCCAAAAAACAAAATACACCAATGCTTCTTTGTCTACCACAAGTGGTGTCTCCAAATGTATATTTAAGTGTATATAAAAATATACAGTATCAACTTAAAGTCAATCAGGATTAAGCTGACATACACCTTTAGATCTCTCTAAAGGTGTATGGTCAGATATTCTTTCGATCTACCAACAACTATGTAGTGCTGGGTCCTCTGCGATTGAACACGGGTAGACTTGATTGTTTAGAAAGCCCCTCATATTACATGGTTTTGGTAAAACAAAAGCAGATCTAAAGGAAATCGGACAGAGAAATCTAAAGATGTATAGGGGCCCTAAATCTGCTTCAAAACTAAGTTTGGTCGCTCCCCCTCCCCTTCTGCTTAAGTGTGCTCTCTAGCGAAATTTTTGTGGCTGAAATTGGGTACTGCAGGAAGCTTTTTTTTTTTTACAACGGATTAGAACATTTCACATTTTTTTCTGTTTGTCCTGCTCTAAAAACAGGGTGCGTCTTATGGTCTGTTGCATCTTGTAGTCTGAAAAATACGGTACCTCTCCTTGCAGAATTTCTTGGAATTAAAATTAAATGGCAACAAGAACTAAAAAGTAGCATTTGATTAAAATAGACTTCCGCTGCATTCCAGTTTCCTGGATGTTAAGTGTAGGTAAGTAAACATACAGTGATCAGACTCCACAGAGTTTAGCAGTGTTCTCCCCAAAGCAGATTGGCCAGGCGGCCCGCCCGGGAGATTTTGGTCCCCGCCCGGCACACAAGTCCTCCGCGGCGAGCAGCCTGACAGGCGGCGCCTCCCATTCTTCAGGAGCGCGCCACAGCCACTGAAAGACTCCGGCCCGCGGCACACTACCGGAGCCGCGGGCCGGAGTCTTTCAGTGGCTGCGGCGCGCTCCTGAAGAATGGGGAGGCGCCGCCTGTCAGAGGAGTTGTGTGCTGCCGCTGGCCGGCAGCCTATCAGAGAGGCCGCCGGACCGGTGCAGGCGGCGCGATGACGTCATCGCATCATGACGCCATCGCGCCGCCCGGCTGAAAAAAAAATCTGGGGAGAACACTGGTTTAGGTTCTCCCAAAGGCTTACGGTTGCATTTTAAATTGCTGAAGTCACATTGGTTAAGTGATATATTACCTGCTTATAAGAGCGGAGTTCTTATTTACTAGAAGAAATGCATCCAGTCCATTAACTGCCATCATTTCACCATTGGACAACAGATGCTTCCTATTAAGAACTTGCACAATATGCAAGATATGGGTTTAGGAATTACTGGGTTCATTTTGTCAGGCAGCTGAAAGCACCAGCTATAAGCAAATGCATACCTGAAATGAAAGGTGCCTGCTGCTCAGACTCTATGGTGCCATGCAGCTTAGGACAGACAGGACCGCGGATGTCAATGCAGCCTCAATGTGCTGGAATTTCACACAACTTGACAATATTAAACAGCTGCTGTAAAACTTCCAGCCACTGACCTCATCACTGAATAGTAATGGGTAGCTATTTATGCTGCATATTCCTCTAGATAGCAAGAGGTCCGCTCTTATTATCATCTGCATGTGGCAAGATGGTATCACCAAGCATACATGTCTAATGACATATATCCCAAACTGCATTTCCATCCCACCCTTCTGAAAGGGAGAGGATGACTAATACCAAAATGCCTAATTCCCCTTATTTCATAATAGCAAGCTGTATATGTATAACTCAAAACTAGAATAAAACTTCTTCTTTCTTTTCTGCGTTGGATAAATTCTTCATTTCCTGTCAAAGTTGGTCAGATTTTAATATACAGGAAGTGAGGGCAAAAAAATATAAAAATGTTTTAATTATTATATTTTACTGCAAAATGAAGTGATGTGGTTTTCCTATGGGCAGGGCTGCACATAAGTATTACACTGGTACGCAACATGGATTAAAAACAAGCCTTGCGTACCTTTATTATCCTTAATAAATGCATCTGCATACTACACAGAGAGGGGAGACATGCATGCAGCTTTCCCCCTCCTCCCTGATATGTGAGAAGGAAGCAGTGCTTGTGTTGTGCTTTGACAGCAAGTGCTCACCGGAGGCTGAAGTTGATATTGCAGATTGAGTTGAGATTAAAGCTCGAACACATTACATAGCTAAAAAAAACAACTTCACTTTATCATGTATACATTGCTGTAAAAGTAAAAAAAATTGGGCTTGCCAAAATTATTTCAGTTTTTATTATTAAGTGTCTACAATTTAAGTCACTTGGATAACCGCAGGGAAACATAAATAACTATGAAAGGTTGCAGATAGGGGTCTGAAATTGAGAATGAAAATTACTTATCCAAAAAAAAGATTGGACTTATAAGGATGTTGGAGATTAGTGTTGAGCTTGAATATTTTGCTCGAATATCTTCAATATTCATTGCAATGGATCGCAATAATATAATCGCAATGCGATTTTTTAAAACGGAAATGACGGATATTCTCCCAGTCGAATATCCGAGCTCCATTGACTTGCATGTATTGCACATACCGGTATTATATCGCAATTGTGATTTTTAGATTGCAATTAATGTCCACAAGTGCGGATATTCAAGATTACGAAGATGGAATCAAATATTATGGCGGATATTCGCGAAATTACGCAAATTCGAATATTGCCTAGTCGCTCATCACTATTGGAGATCTGGTATAGATATACTTTTTTAAAATGTATGCAGACTTCTGTACTACAAAACTTCTAAAGAGATTTAGACTACAGGCTGTCATTAAATAACCCCGACAACCTCTAGTAAGGCTACAAGCTGGCTTCACGTGGAAGCAGCACTTGGGCTAAGCCCCAACTGAACGTCAGTGAGTGGGCTCAGCTCGCACTTTTCCCCACAATCACATTCATTAGTGCTTCTCCTGGCATAAATCAACAGAGAATTACAGTCAATTGGATTAACACTCAATCCCTTTGTACGAACCCTCCTGTTGACACATGTGAACATCGATTTGAAAGAGAAATAGTTCTATCCAGTATGGAAAGTTACGCAGTAGATGACAGCTCAGCTGGGAACTGGCCTTGCAGGGCATGAACGATTCTGACTGACGCTGCCTCTGAAAATCATTTGCCCCAATGAACCCTGAGGGACGAGTTATGGCACATCATCTAGTAGCAGTTACTGCAAAGAAATCATTTCTCAGCTTCTGACATGTGACATTTCTACAGTTCTCTCGTTGCTGCCAGAATGGGTGGGTTCCTAATCTGTTCCAGATCAGGCACTAGACGTGTAAATCCTTTGTCAGGAGGGTTCGCCCAGATTAGGAGAAAACCAGAAAACAATCCGTCCATCTTATATAATGCCTGAGTAAGGAGGAAAGTCCACAAGACAAAGGATTGAGGGAAGCATCATCTCTCGCACAGTCTCTGTGAGAATATTTTTTATATTTTCCCTGAAACAAGTAGCATAACATTTGATATATTATTAAAGAACTAGTTCCTATTTATGTGACAACAAAAACAACTGCCCTTAATACACCATTTGCATAGATTTTTTAAATTTTTTTTATGAATATGGATAGAATCACACCATGTTTTCCATTGGAGTATGCAAATGTGCAGCCTGGTACAATGTTCCAAATAAGCGCACCAGATGTGCTGTATGTTGGTATAGTGACTGCTTAATACCATGTTTCCCCAAAAATAAAATAGTGTCTTATATTTATTTTTGCTCCCAAAGATGTCCTACATCTTATTTTCGGGGGGTGTCTTATTTTTCCATGAAGAAGAATACGGCACTGGGGTATCAGGGTGGGGTGATCACGTGACACAGGGGGGATCAGAGGGGGGAATCAAAATGGCACAGGGGGGATTACCATGCTAGTATCCCCTTCTCATCCTCCTGTGTCATTTTGATTGCCCCCTCTTATGCCCCCTGTCCAGAGTTACAGTACCGTATCTTGGGGATGCCTTATTTTCGTGGGGATTGCTTATATTTCAAAAATGTAAGGGTGCCTTATTTTCAGAGGATGCATTATTTTCGGGGAAACAGGGTATATTCCAGCAAAATGCATGAACACCCTATGTAGGCATTATACGTGTATAGTAAAAGGGTAGGTACCCTCTTATCACAGTGCATAAAAAACCTATGAAGGCAACATACATGTATAGTAATAGGGTAGGTACCCTCTTATCACAGTGCATAAAAAACCTATGAAGGCAACATACATGTATAGTAATAGGGAAGGCACCCTCTCGTCACAGTGCATTTAAACAACCTATGTAGGCAATATACATTTATAGAAATAGGGTAGGTAACCTCTTGTCACAGTGCATAAAAACAACCTATGTAGGCAACATACATGTATAGTAATAGGGTAGGTACCCTCTAGCCACAGTGCATAAACAACCTATGTAGGCAATATACATGTATAGTAATAGGGTAGGTACCCTCTAGCCACAGTGCATAAACAACCTATGTAGGCAATATGCATGTATAGTAATAGGGTAGGTACCCCCTAGTCACAGTGCATAAACAACCTATGTAGGCAATATACATGTATAGTAATAAGGTAGGTACCCCCTAGTCACAGTGCATAAACAACCTATGTAGGCTATATACATGTATAGTAATAGGGTAGGTGCCCTCTTGTCACAGTGCATAAACAACCTATGTAGGCAATATACATGTATAGTAATAGGGTAGGTGCCCTCTTGTCACAGTGCATAAAAAGGACATGCAAGATTACTAGTATTTTAAAAGGTCAAAAGAGTGAGATTAACCGAAACTGTAAACAATGGATTAAAATCTGACCAGATGGATTAAAGAAGGATTTAAACTGCAGAAATAGCTCACTCTTTCTTTCGGTCTTTATCCCTTATTTTTATGCCTATATGTGTGCATGCATTTAAAGAGAACCTATCGCAAGAACAAATTCAGAACCTAAAGTAAAACATGAATCTGTATTCCATGTAAACATTTTATGACTTATATGACACTTTCCTTAAAGAATAGAAATCAAAATTTTTGTTGCTCAATGAGTTAAAAGAAGTTTTGACATATAATTCTTCATCCAGCTTTGCTATACTCACATTACGCAGTTTACGATTGCAGTCTGAAATCCTGTAAAGAGAAAGAATGTTGTATTAGATCGTATTCACTGACGCATAGTCAGAAAACTGTCAGTGTACAGCGTACTTTCCAAGGCATGATCCTCTACTTTCTCTTTCTCAGCTACTTGGAATGGAATCAACCCCTGTATACAGGCTGAGAATCAGCAGTTAGGAATATCTGCAACTCAAGAAGCTTCTCTTTAAAGGGGGTTTTCCACTAATGAAAAATAGGAAAATCCCTAACCATGCACTGCAGGTGCAACACAACCCCCAGAGAGACCACGAGAGTTATTGGCTTTCAGTATTTTTTTTATGCTTCACTGTTTGCCTATTAATCTGAGTTTAGCTTAGTTTTATCATTTTTAAAATAAAGCTCTGCATGTAAAAGAGTGTGATGTACTAAAAAATACTAACCTCCGCTGTTGCCTATACCACTGAAGGCTGCTGTGATAAATAGTGTGCGTCTCTAGGACCGAGCCTCTCCTATGTCCCCTGGAGGACTCTGTGGTTCCGCCTAGTGCCCTCAGCCACAGTAGTTCAGTAGGAGGAACCACTGAGCACGGGACACAGAAGATCAACAATCTCAGAAGTGACAGCTTGGGAATATGCTTTACCCAACAATCCCAGTTGATCAACTGTGCAGTTTACAGATTCACACTGTTCTGCTATACAGTAAAGCCCTGTCTAGAAGACCGGTTAAATCTGCTGAATGTAAAGAAGGGAACACATGGCTCGATATTGAAGCCAATCAAGGTTCCCTGCAGCAGCGTGAGGATGTCATCATGCTGCTCTCAGATATCGGAGGAGCTGGAGACATAGCACTGCTGACCCGAGGTCTCCATGCAAAGAAATGAACATTGACCATGGTTTATGGTCATGCCTGATATCCATGTTTTCGATCAATCGGGGATGGCCGCGTATGATATGGGCCCGATAGATGGCCGTGAGGGTGCCCAATCGAAGCGGCCACCGATCTGGCCCATATGTACAGGTGTGTTCCCTGCTTAACACTTAAAAGTAAAAAATAAAGTACTTACAAAGATTGTGATAAAAGAAACAAGATACAAAACTAAAAATATATTACTGAATACAGAAAGTAAAACGGACACAAGATGCACAAACTACTGCAACAAAGTTTAATCTTCATAACCGCAACTGTAACCAGGAAGTGATGTTACCTGTATCCAGGAAGTCATGCAGCAATTCCTGACCCTTTCCCCAAATGGAGATCGCAGTCCCTGCTTTTACCTCCATTTTGTGAGTGCATTATTTTATCTTTTTCTTTCATCACCAACAGAACTCAACTTTGTTTCACTAGGTTGTGCGACTTGTGTTCTTTTTCCTATCTGTCTTTTACAGGGGGGCACACTTCCTCTCCAACTCAGAAGCTGCACAACCCCAATGCAACTTTATGACCCACTGTTCATGCTGAACTATTTACTATATTGAGTTTTACCGGGTTCTATACACCACTCACATCACCTGGCCACTGGTTTATATTTCTTTGTTTTCATTTATGTGTTGTTGGATTTAAACTCAGGGTAACAGCCTTCACCTATTTCAATTTCCATTTCATGTATTGGTCCCAATAATAATTATAAAGACTTTTTAAATGGAATCTTATTTTCATGTTTGCACATAAGAATTGCCTTGAAACCCCATCCTGTAATAACAATAAACCTGTGTTCTTTCAACTTTATTGATGGTGTGGCACTAAGATTCACCGGTTTGATTAATTCCTAGGGTCAATGGTGCTTTCTCTATATTTTTCTCATTTAGAAAACTCTGACTTTGCATTTCCCACCATCGGCTTATACTCAAGTCAATGCGTTTTCCCCGTTTTTGTATATAAAATTTGGTGCCTCGGCTTATATTCTGGTCGGCTCATACTCAAGTATATATGGTTACAAAATAAATAAAAAATAAAGCAGTCTTAGCAGTTCTAGGAGACAGATGTCCTCTTTCCTTTATGATGTTTTAAAGCAGAGTTTTCTTTTTAAGAGACAATCACTCACTTTAATGTAGTTCTGTTGGAAGTGTCCTGAAGATCTCCTGGGTCAAAGAGCTGGGATTCTTTCAAGCCAAGTTCTTTACAGCCCCGTAAGAATAACGTCACATTATCCTGCAATAAAAAAAGAAAAGTTTGTGAATGGGTACACTAAAGTAAATAATGTAGATAATAAAGGTATAAAGCATAAAAGTTAATCACATACATCATTTGAAGCCAGAAAACCCAGAAACCACTGGGTGGGGTAGACTGTTGACTTCATGTGTGGACACTGCCTTATCATTACACTAGTAGAAATCCAGCCAAAGTATTTTATTCCCTGTTTAGAGGTTCATGTTTATTGGTGTGCCCAAAAATGGACACAGGTTAGAAGAGGTCCCCTTTCTATTGAGGACATAACATAAAAGCCTTATCTCAAATATGTATATTTTGCTCCATTTCCATCTTAAGTATTCTCCATAAATAGCAGAACCAAGGAAACAGGAAATGGGTTATACAAAATTAAAAGGTTTCCTTTTTCATTATTTTCTTAACAATGTAAGAAGCTTAAAGGTTTATGTAACAGGCTCAGAAAGAGCGGAGCAGAAACATCTAATAAACCCAAGTCATAGTCAAGTTATAAGCAGATGATCAATTCTAATAAGAAATTCATGTCATAGGTTTGGGTTTTACAAAATAAAAAGACAAACTCCCACTAAAAAATCCATAGACGGCTTGAAAAAGACAGCTACTGACCTGACAGAAATCCTGTGTGTTCCACCAACACAGGCGATTCCTGTCAAATTGTATCCAATCCCCCTTAAAGTTAACTGCCTACAACAGGATCGGCCACAAAAAGAACCAGCAGGACGGATCTGCGTGCGATCCAACCTGTCGGCTTTTTGGGTCGGATCGTCAAGTTTGGCTCCCTTGTAGTTGCGGACGACCGACCATTATGCGTTCGGCGGGAAGGCCCGTGGCAGTCGATCGCCCGCATCTATGGCTGGGAATTGGCCCGTCTATGGCCGGCTTTACAGACAGCCATAGCTGCCAAAAAAACTCCTTCCCAAATAGAAACACACGCCCTTGACAGGCATTGACAGGCAGAAGAAATAAAAACATTGGGACTTATACCACACATAGAAATGTAACACCTAATGGGAGCACAGATGAATCTGTGCCCCTATAGAATTCTAAATGGACGGCATTGCGGGCACGAGGATCAAACGAAACGTCATCCACTATAATAAATATAAAAAGTCTTTATTGTGTCGGACTAATGTACAATTATTTCATAGACAGTGAATATATCCACGGGTTTTCACTCCAGAATTGGGCGATCCAAGTGGAGATATTCTAACAAATTATATTAAAAACACATTGGGCAGTACAGAAAAATGTTAAAAACGGTCCAATAGCAGCTGAAGATGTGACATGTATGCCCCTTCAATCTCTGACGCGTTTCGCCCAGTTGGGCTTCCTCAGGGAGATATACCAAGGAGGGGCAATCTAAACACATATTTGTCATACATTAGAAATCACATGGTAGCACATATCTGTAAACATAGTGGGTCATATATTCAAAATATAAGAGATGTCCACAGGAAGGGGGCGCACATATGGACTACACACATTGTGCACTCTATGTCCCACTTTGCCTTTCCCCCCACCCATCCTGGTACCCCTCCCAGTGCGATCCAACATGCAGTAGTTTTCTGGTCAATCCCACCTGGTGGGCCCACCGGATTTTCGGCTGGGTGATTGGTGGGAGCGTACACAGCGGTTGATTGGCTGAAAAATCGGGTGAAAATCGGACTGTGTATGGCTATCTTTAAACATGGCCATAAACATCTGTGCATGTTTACTATATGTAAAGGCGTCGTTCAGGTAGATGTGGTAAAACAAGCATCTGTCTTGACCTAGCTTGTCTACTCAGAAAGATACCTCTTTAGCTTCATGTAAGGAGAATGAAGTTCACATTCCTTATTGTTTAGAAAAATGGCATTCCAGATGCCATCTTTCCATCTTTAACATTCTTGTCTGTATGAAGATCAGCTAAACATGTAGATAAGTGACAACAGCATGGGTGTTATGGATTGGAAAAAAAATCATCAAGCTGTCTAAATAGTGTTACTGGGAATCAAAATTCTTCTACTGATGTGTTATGTAGATTAGTGACCCACCAACATCCACATGATCCAGATGTTTGTGATGTGCTCAAGGTGTAAATGCAGCTATATATGGTAATGTTAGAGCGTTTGTACAGAGTGCCAGGATTAAGATATTTCTAGAAGATGACAGTTCTAAGTCATTTGCAGCAAGATGTATAAACATCACACAGAATTTCAGAGGAAATGGAAGATTACAAGAACATGGACACATTGCTCCTCAGGTTATTACAGGTTACAGGAGCTCCAAAGGTTTCTGCTCTAATAGTAAAAGGTACCAAAGGTTTTCAATAGTAACACTATTTCATGCTGTACAAACTTGAAGGAATTTGATGTGTTCTGTATTTTACTTGATAGCAGCTTATCAGTGACCAAAGACATCTGTAAATTTGGCAATTGTTTGGAAACTTTTCTGTTGGACATTTAGCTACACAGATTGAGTATGTCTTATGCCAGGGTTGCAAATTAGTACTCTGCATTTCTGCTGGCCATATACATGTAGATTTTTGGACTTTTTTGGGTGTAAAGCCCCCCATAGACGGGCCGATTCCTGGCCATAGTTGCGGGCAACCGACCGCCATGCTCGCTCCCTCCGAACACATGAAGGTCGGTTGCCTGCAACTACAGGGGAGCATACCTTGAGGATCCGACCCAAAAAAAACGGCAGGTCGGATCGCACGCAGATCCGTCCTGCTGGTTCTTTTTCTGGCCGATCCTCCGATCCTGCTGCAGGCAGTTAACTCGGAGGGGGAGTCTGGAGCACACAGGATTGCTGTCAGTTCTGTAGTCGGCTCCTTTCAGCATGGTGACGTCCCCATGCTGTGAGGAGTCTGCTACATGCCGGCCATAGATCTATACGTCTATGGCCAGCTTTAGACATTCGCCTGATTTCAACCAAAAAATGGCTGCTATAATACAGGAGAGTTCCATGCAATTAATATGATCGAACAAATACCATTTGAAATTAAAACACTTTAGATTTTTGGTAGATTCATTCAAAATTTTTGATCACTTTTTGATAAATTTCATGTTTGATTTCGATTTATTTTACAAAACCATGTAATATGAGGGACTTTCTAAACCATCAAGTCTACCTGTGTTCAATCGCAGAGGACCCAGCACTACATAGTTGTTGGTAGATCTAAAGGATATCTGACAGAGATCTAAAGGTGTATGACCAGCTTTAGAAGAGACCTAACCTTAGAAAGTGTATATTCCCTACACTGATATTGAAAGCTACACACAACTACCAATGATAATAATAACTAATAAGTAAAGAAAGGTGAGGGGTACTTCCTGAGAGACCTTTGAGCTTCCCTACCAGCAAAGCCCAGAAGGATAATTTGCTGTCCACAATCCATAAATACCTACTAAAGCTCAGGACTAATAAACTGGTTTATCGTTCTGTTTAACACACAGAGAAGTTGGCTCCCACCAATAATGCGATTACCACTTCTGGCTAGTTATCAGAGTCTACTGGCTTAGAATAAAAGCTAATTTGGCTTAATTTGACAGATAGATAAAAACAAGACTAAAAACGCAGTTAAAGGAATCCGCGTTTATGTTAATGACTGAAATGTTTACAGGATTCTTTGTGTGTCTGCCAGTTGGCTGTGATCTCTAAAATTTAAGCCGTCAGCTTGGAGGAGGTGTTGATAAAAAAGTAATGTTCAGAGGATTCTCATCACTTGTGTACTGGAAAAAGCAGCAGTCTATCGAGACCGGCTCTCACTAATTAGGACCAAACAGTGACTCAGAGCCTTCCGTATATGAGACACAGAAGGACAGGAATCATTTTATAACACTCTGTGCTCATCATCCACAACTATAATGTGTCCATAAAATGGATGTTCTAGCCCACTAACAGACACAATTCTACAGCACAGTAAGTGGGAAAACACATAAAAGCAGGAATAACTTTAATAAGTACCGTATATGAAATGCTAAAGACAGGATCCCATCTGTCAATGAGCATTGTTTTCAAGTCATACAAAAGAAAAGCTTAAAGCAAGTATGGTAAATACCCTGTAGCTTAGCCAAATGCATCTCTTAGGCCAAAACTCTACTACGTTTTGGTAAAAAGCTGCAAATCATGTGTTTTGTACCCCATTCCTTTGTTTTGTTACATACAACATGCGCTTATGCACCCTTTGAAAATGAGTAGGGGCATGCAAAATATGACATTTGTGGTTTTGCCAATTTTTGATAAAATGTAGTGGAGTTTTGGCCTAAAGGTCACCATACATGTTACAATCTGATTTTACACTTCATTTAAAAACAACTTCAAAGTCCCCCACACACGTACCGTTTTTTTAATAAAGAATTAAAAATGAGTGCAGCGGGGCTATATAGAAAATGCAACCAATGCAGTGTGAATGGTTACACTGGTTTTCTATGTACTGTAAAAATGCACACATTTACAAAAATGCAACGCAGCACATACAGTGTGAAGGGGGCCCTTAATCTCCAGAGACACCGCTAAAAGACCTAATAAGCAGAATAATAGAGGTGTTATTCATAGCAAATCATAGTTTTTATTTGAAAGCCATCCAAGAACAACGAGAGCCAGAATATGACCAACTGCAATGGGCTAATGGACCACAATGTTTCCTTCAATATTTATAGATGATGCCAAAAACAAGAACGTAATATAAACAGAAGGAAACACGATGAAGGCGATATCAGAAGGGAACTGCCTGTGACTTCTAGTAATGCAAGGTTTAAAATATAACAGATGTTGATAAATCGGTTACAATGTTATTCCCGGCATGCTGACAGATAACTGTGGAAACGGATTTGATGCCAAATGGATGTTGCGTGTAGTATGTTAGGAGAGATTCATGCTTGGCTTTGAATTTGGTATGGCAAGACCCATATTCCTATTACAAAAATTTTGTACTGAACAGTACCCGACTGATATCAGCCTTAAAGCTTGTTTCCATTTACGTCGGGATCCCTCTGCTAAGTGTATTGCTCGGTGGGAGTCCCGACGTAGCACATAGACATTGCCTGCCGGCGGACCCTCTGTTTACACATCCGCTGATGCAGAGGCTCAACGTACTCGAGTGAAGACCGAGCATCTGCGGAGCAGGTAGGCAATACGCTTAGCGGAGAGGTCTCGAGGTATGATGGAAACATAGCCTTAGAGTTGAGTCCCAGGTATGCACATTAATTGAGTGATAGAATACATACAAGGAAGCTGTTTTACCTGCTATAGAATGTGTACTGTTGTCCATCCAGTTATAGATCACTCTGGCAGAGACAACGGAGGATCATCCAAATGACACTTAATTCTTTGCTGAATAATACAGTGGTGTTATCTCTCTACTCACTGTTGGTCGTACGAAAAAACTATCAGCAATTTACAAACGATCAGCAATTGTTCGGCTAATTGATGTGCACCACTTTGGTGCTCGAACCCTGGCCGGTATGGGTGGTCCCCTTCTAAAGTAATCAAACAGGGATTTACCATCATGTTGGATCGTTGTTCGATCGACATTTAATTCAAGCAGGATCGAACGTTGAAAATGAGTAGCAATCGATTCCCAGACGATTGATCTCCGTGCCCGGCAATTGATTGTTTGGGAATTGAGGCTCTAAGTGCCGCAGCAAGTGTATGACAAGGGGAAAATGTGTACTGCAATGCAAACACAGCTAGTGTGAAAGAGCCAAAGAGGCCAAGACCAAACCAGTTCAGATACTTACATTTGGCACATTTTAAATTGCAAATATACTTTTTTTTAATGATTACAGAGCTGTTTGCAATGTGTGTCGTCTCTCTTATAACTCCCAATCAGCATCCTACAATAGCATTAGCAGGTCCCTTGTACACAGCATTAAGTGTGCTAGCCTTCAATAAAATAAAAACAAAGCTTCTGGGCAGCTCTCAATAAACGAAGGGGCCGGGTGGTCTTTTTGTGCAATATCATTACGCAGCGCATGAAAACGTTATCGCTGCTCCGTCCAAACAACAAATTCCTGGCTTACACATCTGCATGACGGATCTGCTGCCAGGAACAAAGGGCTTTTCATACAGGCCATGCCCATCTATTCCCCTATTATCAGTGTACCAGGCACAAAGGATAAAGCCACACTGCATCATTAGATCACTATATGTGAGAGCAATTAGAAAAGAAAACAATGTGATCCCTACATTCGTTTGGTCAGCTATGGAAACTATACCATAGCCTAATATCCTGAACCACTGCTGACTGTACTTCTACCTTGTTTCCCCCAAAATATGACAGTGTTTTATATTACTTTTTGCTCCCAAAGATGCCCTACGTCTTATTTTCAGGGGGATGTATTATTTTTCCATGAAGAAGAATATGGCACTGGGGTATCAGGGTGGGGGGAATCACTTATAATGACACAGGAGGGATCAGAGGGGGGATTACCAATTTAGTAACCCCTTCTGATCCTCCTGTGTCATTTTAATTGCCCCCTCTGATCCCCCTGAGTTACAGTACCGTATCTTCTGAAGTGCCTTATTTTAGGGGGGGGTGCCTTATATTTCAGCATGAGGCAAAAAATTTAAGGTGCCTTATTTTGGAAGGATGCCTTATTTTTTGGGAAACAGGGTATCTATAGGACTCAATATATCAAGCAGTATCTTTTTAAATAATGTGTAAAGTTTTTTTCTACTTCGATCAAATATTATATGTATTGCTGATTAGAGAGTGCATGTGGTGGCTGCATTTGTTTCCCTCTTTTTCAGGCTAACAAAGTTTTTCTGCAAAATGCCTGATGTTTCTAGATTTCCACAACGCATATCACAAAGAATCAGATTACACAACTATATTCTGTGAACTACAAAACATGTAAAAGTAGGGGGAGGTGTTTTTAGTTCAAAACAGGAGAGTAGAAAAAGGTGACAGCGGTGCTCCTCAATAGACATTTTAAGCACATTGGCTCCACTAGACCTACTGCTCGGTTATAACTATTCAATGATGAAAAGCCATTCCATATCTGGAAGTGCTTTTTAAGATACATATTCCCCACATTCATGTTTTTGATTGTGGAAACATTGCCAATTGCCACACAGGAAGAGATAAAGCATTCCTCCAAATTCTCCTTACATCTATTTATCAGAGAGAATGTGGAAGAGAAGTCTGATTGTGGTTTAGGGATGGGAAATCCCTGGCCAGTCATCACTCATCTACTCATACATTTCATGTAAGATAAAGTTTTAAGTTGGAACGTGATTATTATTTGTGGCCCCACTGGTGAGATTTCTTTGCACTTCCTATCTGAAAAGGGGGAAGCTCTTCCCTCCAGCTTGATGGTGGTCACTGAATAGTATCCCCTGCCAGTCCAGACAGACAGACAGATGAACCATTTGTGATTCCCCCCTCATCTTTCTTACTCAATAGAGACATGAAACTAATAAATATCTAACATTTTCCTCTCTCTATTGTAAACTTGAAAAATACAGAACTTATATTTTAAGTCTAACTTGTAACATCTTGAAGCATAGCGAAGGATAAATATAGTAGGGAACATTCACCAGATGAGTTTATTCTGGCAAGGGATGCTGTTGCCGAATACCTTTAGCATGGGAACTGCATACAACCCGTGTAATGGCTCCAAGTGCAGGACCAGGTGACCATGGAGAAAAATGTTAGGACTCCATATACTGCATTGGTTACTGTTTAGCAAAATTAGTAAACATTTCAGTAGTAAATAGTAATGGTATGGTAACTTACTCTAGGTTTAGGGGATTCTAGATCACAGGGCAGGCCATCCTTAACTGATTTGTCAGTTGGGAGATACAACAGATTGAAATCATTATATACGTTTGGGATTCTACAAGAGTGATTTGTGTACTTTAGTTTCTAGATTTTGCACAACTGAAGTGACCTCTATGGGGGTTCCTACTTATATGTTGACTGCTATATATCATACTTTATTCCCTTGCAGGGGAACTTTTCCAAGAACTAGCCATCCTAACTAGCATCTAATGGTGGGTCTTGGTGGTTATCAGCATTAGAAAAACAAAAAACATATATACACATATATACTACCTAAACATAAAAAACATATACTTAAGCCCCCCATAGATGGGGCGATTTCCGGCCATAGTTGCGGGCGACCGACCGACGTGCTTGCTTTCACCGAACACATAAAGGTCAGTCGCAACTACAGGGCAGCCCACCTTGAGGATCCAACCAAAAAAGCCGGCAGGTCGGATCACACACCTGCTGGTTCTTTTTAAGCCTGATCCTTCTGCAGGCAGTTAACTCGGATTGGGAGTCTCCTCCCCCTCCAAGATAATGGCTACAATCTGACTGGAATTGCGTGTGTTGGTGGAGCACACAGGATTCCTGTCAGTTCTGTAGCCGACTCCTCACAGCGTGGTGACGTCACTACGCTGTGAGCAGTCTACTTAAAGCCGGCCATAGATCGAGACGTATATGGCCGGCTTAACCTTTCCCTCTTCCTCGCTCCCACTCCACCATACTTACCCTGAAGGATCCAAAGTGGTGGAGCGAGACTCTTCCGCTGTTTCTCTACCAGCATTAGACCGCCCCTCCCAAAATTGTCCCAAGTGGTCATTGAAGTTTTAGAGCAACAACAAAAATTCAAGGCCTATACATTGCAAGCATTGCAGTAGTCCATTCTGCTGGGATTTGTATAGGCACATGGTCAGTCACATTCTGGTGATGGGAAAACCTATAGGAACAGCAGTAACAGAGGTTCTAGAGCCAGAAATAATATGTTTGATGTTTTCTGCAACAGACAATCATATTAATTCTATAGAGGATGTTTTTGGACATTGAACTAAAGCAGCCATTTTTGTTAACAATAAATTACTAAACACATTAGCTATGTTTTGTATCAACTTTTTGTGTAGCAATTAAAGTGCAGCAGACCAACCAATCTCTCCAAAGTGTGAACAACTCTGTACAGAGGGAGAAATCTGTTTATTTTTTGTAAAATAGTATCAATGTGTGCAGTGAAATCACAATGCATTTCATCAAACAACCAAATGGAAACTTTTCCAGGCAGGTGTTATGTTGGCAGCATTTTAATATTGTAAAAAGTAAACATTTTCACTTCTTCTACCCAGCCTATCAGCATACAAAGTAATAAGGATGGAGAAGTAACTTGACATGGAGTGCCTTACTGGTTTAAAGATACTTACCCCGCTGGTGATCTTACTTTGGTGACGCCAGCAATCACAGGCAGTCTCAAGGCCAAAGCATGTCTCCCTGCTCTAGCAGAGGGATCCATTCTGGGCGGACTAGTTTGTGGCAAAACAGCATCCCCAGAGATTGTTTGAATGTGTTCAACAAAGTACAGAAATGTCTTCCCGCTCTGGCAAAAGGATACATTCTAAACAAACTACTATTTTGCCAAAACTGCATCTCTAAAAACCATATAGATGTGTCTAGCATCAGTTTGAATTTCATGTGTCCCAATTGGCCGAAGGAGATTCATCAGCCAATTGTTGACCAATTCTATAGCATCAGTTTGCACAATGTGTTTGGACAATCTGCCTGTTTAATTAGGATCGGTCATGCACACCATTGTTCGTTATCCCCTCTGTATAGCAGTATGCTTGGGTGTGCCATGTTGCTTTACCTGTCTGCTGGTTTCTTTGTAGCCACTAGTAACCCAGCCTGATTTCTGCTTGAACTCTGCCTGCCCTGACTTTGGATTGTCACTGACCACGTCTCCTGCCTTATCCATGTGTACTTTGTTGTATTGCACTGACCTTTATGTATTACCCTTGAGTTTTCTAGATTACCCAATTAAGTTTGCTGGATATCTGGTGTTGGTAGTGATTGTGTGCCCAGGTGCATTGCACTAGCACAACAGTGATACTCCTTAAGCTAGCCATACACTCTGAGATTAAAATTAGGATCCATTGAAACAGACCAATGTATCCCGACGGCGGTATCGGTTTGGATCGTATTATTCTGCAAAAAAGCTACCACATTGAAAATCCAAATTTAGGATCGTATTTTTTTTTTTTTACGAGAATGTCATCTAAATAAATTGCCGTTTATATCAGCCATTGTGATGTTTTTGGTTTTTTTAAAGGGGAAGCCTCGGCAGTAATTGGTCGGTAAACACTATAAAAACAGTATGAAGTATCCTGATGTTCCCAGACCAATTAAAATTTTTCAACACGACTGTAAAAAAATGGCAATTACGATCGTATTTTATCGGTTGTACCATGTGGACATGTGCGGATTTCAGGCCGATAAAATGCTTTCATTGGTCGGTTTTAATGGATCATATGGCCAGCATTAGGCTATGTTCCCACTTAGGCGATTAATTGCCTGAGGTGGCGATTTTGAATCCTATCAATGGGGACAAGCCCATTCAAAGAAGTGTAGACGGTTGGCAGGCGATTGAAAAATGCCAGCTCAGGCGATTAATCGCCTAAGTGGGAACATAGCCTTACTGTGGATACATCAGCAGGGTATGATACCTTTCTACACACTTAAGTAAGATTGACATAACTTCAGACCGCAGTAATTTTTTTTAAACAGTAGACATTTGACAATGATTTAATAGCTACCAGAGGTCCAGAGGTGTGCTTCATGTCAGGATATTGGCTTTTTACCCTGGGACAGAGGACATGACATGTGCCTGAATTTACTTCCTGTCATCACCTGACCATGGGCATTTATAGGATTTCAGAATATAATAAAAAATATAGCAATTTTGTAGTTTAGCATTAATGGCTCTGCCTCACAAATTGTTCCTATAAATAATTGTTGGCAACGATTTATTGTTTTAAATAAAACCTCATCCATTCAGATTTTGACAACAAACACACATGCAAGCTCTCAAGCGCTGTTTGCCTTCTATTATGGCAACTTCCCATTGCGTCTAAACGTGTAGCAGAAAGCGGTAACCTAATCTCCGCTACTGTTAATGAAGAGAACAGCTGCCTCCATCCCCAGCCATAAGGGAATAACAAAGTGCGGATTTAAGACTAAAATGGAAATATTCAGCTACAAGGTGTTCAGGAAAGTAATCACTGCATTCACATATTTTTTTAAGTTAACGCTTTACAAATCTGGTTTATTATAATGGAGTTTTTGGTTGAAAAAATTAAGATATATATATATATATAAAAAAAAAAAAAAAAAAAAAAAAAAAGGAGAGGCCTCTTCACACTATACCCATTGAGTTTTATATTAAATGCTGCATGCCTTAGCATCCCCATCACAAGTATGTTAGAAATGTGTGTAGTAGTGTGCGTTAACGGACTGCATTATGAGGTAGCACAGCGCAGTACATACAAGTGTTATAATACATTGTCTACCATGTCCAAACGCATAGCGCACATGTACCCTGAAAAATCCCAGAAGGCTTCTCTGTAAAAGAATATAGTTTAACTTCTTTCATCCCTTACCTGACTTGAAGCAAGATGTCAAATATACTAACAAGCCGATTTAGTATGTAGGTTTACATCATATGCACAGATACTTGTCAACAGAGAACAAAAGGGCATAACCTGCACCGGGGTAGAAAAGTAGCAGATGCAATATATGGTGACTACAGCTGTCCAGAGCCTGCACTGCGGTGGAGCTAGCCCTTCACCACACGGTTCTAATGCAATGTTATCATAACAGAGATGTTATCAAACTTTTGCGAGGTAGCCATACATGGTTTGATATTTACGTCAAATCAATTTTAAGATCAATACACCTGTGCTCTGCAAGTGTATAAGACGATCAAAGATCAATCATGCAAAAGTCGACCCCTGTATGGCTACCTTTAATTGCAATATCCATAAAATAGTTGAAGATAATAAAAAAAAGTTTCTCCAGCACACATAGTTTTTCATTAAGTTAAGAAGTAATGTTGAGTTGAAATTTCAATATTTTGCTCTGGGCCATACAACTTTCTAACTTACAAAGGTCAGGCAGTCGACATTCAGTAAAATTCCAATACCTTCTCTACACGGGAGAACAACCATGAAGATTATGGTGAGAAGGATATAAAGGATTTAAAAACACCTCCATCTGAACAGTGTATAGAACAGACAAGCATTCTTGAAACAGAAGGTATTAACATGACCCCTTCCATCACAAATCCCTGAAGGAAAGGTTAAATTACTCACTTCAAGGTAGTGGGTTGGGCCATGCAAATCCATTCTGCATGTGCTAAACTCACATCCAAAACTGCTGGGGTACAATGCTAGTATTAATCAGGGAACACATGGCTCGATATAGGAGCTGTTCGAGGGTCCCTGCAGCAGCGCGGCGACATCATCACTCTGCTTCCTGATATCAGAGGAGCTGGAGACACAGCACTGATGATGCTTTGCATGGAGACACGATTTCCCCATGCAAAGCAATGGACATCGACTGTGGTTTACGGTCATGTCCAATACGCCTGTTTTTGAGTGGGATTACAGAAATGGCTGCATTAGATATGTGCCAGATAGATGGGCGTGAGCCTGCACAGCACTCAAAGCGGCTATCGATCTGGCCCATATCTAGATGTGTGTTCCAAGCTTTACTATAACAGCACAGAGGCATTTTCAAGAATAAAATCCCTTAGTACCATAAGGCTATATTTGCAGATTTAGATAAATAGACACAACTTACTGTTAATATTTAGCAACAAGTGATCTACCAATATCCGACCGTAACCCCCAAAAACTATTATTACGATCAGTTGCTCAATTCAGGTTTGATTGTTTTGTTGGATCAAAAAATAAAATTAGCCTCTGTGTACAAAGCATTATGACACACACAAGTGGACATTGCTTTCTTATGTTGCAGAGCTCTATATCTCAGCCAGTGTTTTCAGACAAAAGTGGTGCAATGAAGAAAAGTCTTTGTTGTTGAGAAGTGGAAATGATAAGTTGCATCACACAGAGGGCATTTTGTTGATTATATGACTGGTGTATAATATCAGAAACGTAAGAAGGTCAGAAGCACTTGTTACCACCCTTTAGTTACCCTGAGATGGTCCTATTTATATCCGAGAATAACAACAGGATAGCATAGCAAATAAAGCGTACCTGAACTCAGGAAAAGTATAAAAACAATGCATTAACCTGAGATTTCCCCTTTTTGCTTGAAGAAGTTTCCTTTAGAAGAAGAATGTTTTCCATGTCAGCTGTTGACATTGCTACTAACTCTATGCATGAAATGTAACAGCAAACATGGTTTGCTGTGGGCAATACACGGTTCAATTCTGTTCGATCGACATAAAAAACTATCATTTTTAGCGGAATTGATTGACCCAAAGTGATCCACATCAAACAAAAATCATTTGATCAGATATGTTGTTAAATTTCAGCCAATCATTAAAATCGGATGGCTTTCTAGTTACTTGGGTGGATTTGTATCCGATGGCACTATGGAGCATGTGCACAGACCTAAGGAAAGGAATCGATCAGTTGTGAATCAAATCACATTATGTGTTGCAAACAATTGTTTTGAAACTATAATTTTGTAAGTTGAACCGAAAAAATTAAGCTGTGTATGCCCAGCTTACGGAAACCTTCCTTACTTAGAGGAGCTAAGGAGGAAATCAGCCCTTTGAAGAGGGCAAGATGGCAACCCCCTAATGAAAAGATGAGAAGACATGTAGTAGTCACAATGGTGTTTAGATACATAGAACAAAAGATTACATTAAGGGAAGAAAACACAATATGACTAAAGCTGGGCATAGAAGGGCAGCTTCCTGCCCGATTCGACAGCAGATCGATCGTCGTGCACGTTCCCGCAATCGGTCGGCAGAGAATCGGGTGCGCCCACCTGGTCAGATTGACCAGGAACCTGTCACATGTTGGATCGCATGGTGATCCGACATACTGGTAAACTCCCGGCTGATCCCATGCCCATTCGAAGTAATGGTCAGCACACAAAGGGTGCCCGGCCCATTCTTGGGAATAGCGGCTGTGCGTAATGACTTCACGGCCAGTCCATTGGCTGAGCAGTTGATGGTAAAACGACCGGTCTATGCCCAGCTTAACACATTGTGCCAAGGAATCCTGCAGTTTTATTGGGCTATGTATAGAAGAAGAAACAGTGGAAAGTGTCTGAAAATATAAATAATATTATTTTAGATTTTCTCTTAATAGAAGAAGGGGAAGCAGAACCCGAAGTTTTCTTAGGTAGAGAAAATTCCCCGAACTCTTGATAAAAGGAAGGTTCTGCCTTTTATTATGCAACACTTGCAATGCATTGTGGGAATACTACTGGCAGACCTATTAAGACTCACACAGGCTTTGCATGTTCAGCATGTCGTTTCAGGTGTTCCAGATGTTCCATATCGGGAGCTCTGGCTCAATCTCTCCCAGCTGCAAAAATGAAAATTGAGCCAGTCTCAAGTTCAAACAACCTCTACATATTGTTTAGAGCCAAAAATGTGTTGATTCCAAGAAATTCCATTATTTTAGTAAATCTGACTCCACGTATCGTTCTGATCTGGAGAAAGATGTGTATTAATAGAGAAGCATACCTTTCACTGACAAATCATGATGTCAAATTTTTGGGGCTATTCGGGCCTCTAGAAAAATCAACATCATCAGCCAAAAGCATAAAAGGTTGAATTCCTACTAAAATGTATATATTATAAAATGTAGTGTGATAATAGCAGCAAAAGTCCACACCACAGATCGGGGCCATCCTGGCCACAATCAACTGCACTGCATTGCCAGCAATATATGGACAAAAAAACGTCCAGAAAGTTATGTGAGTGCAATAGCCTCACACTTCCCAGGAAGCGAATAGTGAGAGTCGCACACTTTATAACTCCACTTGGTCCCCAAAGCTTTTCACATCGAAGATGGAAACAAAACAAACCATGAGTTCTCACATCAGGTTTAGCAAGGTAGAGAGTAGAGATGGTCGAATTTTTCGACTTGCTAACTTTGTGAGCTGATTGCAGAGCCCCTGAACATGGTATCAAAAGTTTTGCTCTAGCACATGGGGTTTTTGCATAAATTAAGTTACCAAATAAAGTCGAAATTCCACTTTGACTTTGAACTTCATTTGTGAAAAAACTATTTGTGTTATGGTAGCCATACACATGCCGATAAGCGGCCGATTTTTAATCTGACCGACGGGCGTGCGTGCTCACGCCGTCGGTCAGGTTACAAATCGGCCGCTAATCGGCATGTGCCCACATGGGGCGACAGATCCCTGTCGCCCCACTGCTCGGCCGGCCAGAGAACGGACATGTCCGATCTTCTCTGGCCGATGCAAGCCGATGCCATAAGCTGCAATGAAGACGGCGTCTCCATCGCAGCTTATGGCCGGCACACAAAGGGTGCCCGGCCGATTGAAGGGGCCCCACAATGCAATGGGATGCTAACTTGATGACGTCATCACGTTAGCATCCCGGAAAGATATCGGGACTAGTCTGCTACACACATCGGCGTGTGTGTGGCAGGCTTTAGAGACCATGTTCAGGGTCTTTGTAATGAAGTCGAAATCGTCAAATTTTTTCTCTAGTAGAGAGGCATTATATGCAAAAAAAGCTTATCTGAACATCAAACAACTATCTATCTGTTGTACACTAATCCCATGTTTGTCATGAGCTTCCTATTAATTCTACTAGACATTCATATTACTCATGAACTAATAAAGAGGTTCTTCCTTTACAGTGCATTCAGCTAATTCTAAAAGATGACAACCAACTAGCAAACGGTTTTAGGCAAACGGTTATAGTCTTGCTAGTTGGTTGTCCATCTGAAGTACTATTGTACCTATACATATTCAACATGCTATGTCCGTCATGGGCATACTATGGCCCACGGGCCATGTCTGGCCAGTATAGTTTTTTAAACTGACCTGTGCAGCATCATTTCCACTTGTTCAGTGGAAAAATGTTGCAACTGAGATGATGCAGTGATGTAGTCATGCGATCATCATGCTGATGTGGACTCCATGGTGACGTGTGTATTTCCTTACATTGATCAAGTGGAGGAAAAAGCAGTACAGGCCAGATTAATAATCTGTCAGCAGAGGTGACCAACCAAGGTGACAAAAGTCCAAAGTAATATGCAGTGGCTTTTCCAAGCCAAATATGTCATGAAGGAGCAGACAGGATCAGGTAAAATTGCAATGCCACTGCATTTCTGACTTGTCATGAAGGACAATGTTGTAAGGGACCCCATACTTAGGGCACTTTCACACACTTTCGCCATTTACGCACTCCTTCATTATAGACATTGTGCTGTAACACATAATGCTTGTGCTGTAACACATTGTGCTGTAACACATAATGCATTACCCGCATAGTGAGCATTTCCATACACATGCAGCGTGTACTGTGGATTGGTGGTTTACAACGTAGTGTGTATTGTGTCAAAGCGCCCTAAAGCAGGGTACAGACAGCTCAATATTAGAGCCGTCCGATGTACCCTTCAGCAGCGTGATGACGTCATCACGCTGCTGTCAGATATCGGAGAAGCCGGGGAGAGCAGAACTGTCTCTCCCCGGCTCCTCCTCCTCCTCAGCCGAGCTTTGCCTGGAGTCTCCCCTAATGCAGGTGTTTTGACGCATTAAAGGCATTTACATTGATAATGGACAGTGGACATCCAAGCTTCCGAGTTGCATAGCTTTATTTTATTTTTATTTTAGCACATCTATCTGCTCTTGGTCCAGAATTTCTGTCAAATTTAAAAACACATTGTGGCCCAGGAGTGCCATCAGAGTACTGATTCCCCCATGGGGCCCCCCCTCGTATTTGAGGAAGAAGATATGCCAAAGTGTGCTCTCTAGCGACACCATTTTTGTAGCTGAAATTGGGTACTGCATGGGATTTTATCCCTTATTCATTTAAACACAGGAACCTTATTTTACAATTGACAATATGAAACCTATCACCACAAGTATACAGAAAATTAGAAATTGCATGCCAACAGAAGATCTACACAGAGAGAGTCACTGGATTCTATAAAAACTAGACCAGGAGGAGGTCACAGGCCTATATTTGGTTCCTAGTAAGTGAGAGCCAGGACTCAGATGTTACTAGAGATCCATAAAATGGCTTCATTTAGTCTATACAAGGAACAGGTAGCCTTGACACGCTGCTGGATGGACAAACCACAAATTTAATACAATGTCCATGTGATCACCAAGCAGCAAGGAGGGTGGTCTACCATGCTCGGTGATTACGAGGTTATAGTGCAGAAGACTAAGTTACTGGAGACATTCCTGAATTTTTGCATTGTCAATAGCGCTTTTCTTTTTTTCAGCCACACCACAAGAATCCCTTCCTCCTCATTAATAAGACTGCGCCCCCTCATCCTTTTCCCTGTTGAGGAGAAGAAAAATAAAACCAATACCTCCACATTTTTGGCAGCCTTAAACGTCCGGCTGTTATGTTCAAGAGCCGTGTTGGCATGTTCCTGTGTCAAGTTTGTACAAACAAGGAAGTCACCGTCCCCACCAGGAATTCCTCAGGTTGGGGTCCACCATCATAAACAGCATTTTTTATCGTCTGCTAAAGTATAGATTACATCACACAATTGCTCATATTTAATTTGTGATATCGTATGGAGAGCTGTTGTGTTTGATGTTCTCATTTCATGCACAGTAATAAGTTACTTTATAGAAAACATCTGTTATAGTTTTATCTTTTAATAGTTAAAGCCTGTACAGATTCCAAGGCGCTGGGAAGCTCTGCTGCACTATTTATTATGGCTGTTTGGATATAAATACAGCAGCATTTCTAAACTAGTAGCTTTAATGACACTAGACTGAAATCTGACATGTCTGCTGGGATGTCTGCTAACAGCTAGGACTCGAACAGAACTATATTTTACTGAGAGGTGCCACAGGGAAATGCTAAAAAGAACTGCTCAGGGCAATACGGAGTATAACAAAATGGTAATCCTTCACATTAAAGCCCCCCATAAACCTTACAATCACTATGTATTCTATCAGGGAGGACCCGGCACTACATAGCAGTTATATTACCTTCCAATCACTATGTATTGTATCAGGGAGGACCCGGCACTACATAACAGTGATATAAACCTTCCAATCACTATGTATTC
>CM070032.1:200413967-200441017 GCA_036250615.1 Ptychadena robeensis
AGGACCCGGCACTACATAGCAGTGATATATACCTTCCAATCACTATTCTATCAGGGAGGAACCAGCACTACATAGTTGTTGGTAGATCTACAGGAAATTTTATTTAGTGATCTAAATTTGCTGAAGGCTATGTTCCCGCATAGTTGCAGACGATCGACATACGTGCACGCTCCTGCCCAACGCATGGTGGTCGGTCACCTGCATCTACAGGGGTGCCCACCTTTGAGGTTTCGACCCAAAAAGCCGGCAGAGCAATCCGTCCTGCTGGTACTTTTTGTGGCTGATGCAGTTGTAGGCAGTAAATGTGGAGGGGGAGTCTCCTTCTCCTCCAAGTTAATTGGCTACAATCCATCGGGAATCGACCGTGTTAGTGGAGCACACAGGAATCCTGTCAGTTCTATAGCAGACTCCTCACACGCTGTGAGGAGTCTGCTACAAGCCAGCCATGAATCAAGATGTCTATACCCGGTTTAAGTGTGTATAAACCAAAAACTATTTTTACTTTTTATTTCATAAAGGTATCATTGTCTGGTGTTATAGTAATCCCATTGAGGAGATAAATTCTCTGTACTGATGGCCACTGTCTACTTTATATCAAGTAATGGAAAATAATACAATAACAATGTAAAAATCAAAAGGGGTCATCTGTTCCATGAATACTCCCCAAGAAAGGCTTCCTTACTTTTCAACATTTTCCCCTCAACCACCATTTAGGTCTATGGCACAGGAAGTGAAGGGAGAGACGTTTTTTTGCTCCAATGAAACACAGACAGCACTTGATACTCTATTCGATAAAAAAAAGATTTGGGTGCTTCATTACAATTTAAATCATCTTCATTTTAGCTCACGTTAAGAAAGCTTCCTAAAAGGCTAACAGGGCTTGGCTAGTTACTTAAAACGGATGTAAATTAAAAAAAAAATATATATATATATATATATATACATATGCAAAATTTAATTTTGATGCGAATCTCCCGTTCCACCACATCCCAAAGGTGCTCTATTTGATTGAGGTCTGGTGACTGTGGAGGCCATTTGAGTACAGTGAACTCATTGTCATGTTCAAGAATCCAGTCTGAGATGATTGGAGCTTTATGACATATTGCATTATCCTGCTGGAAGACGCCATCAGAAGATGGGTACACTGTGGTCATAAAGGGATGGGCATGGTCAGCAACAATACTCAGGTAGGCTGTGGCCTTGCAACGATGATCATTTGTGTCAACAAGCAGTTGGACAGGTATGCCTAATAAAGTGGCCGGTGAGTGTGTATATATAGTCTGTCAATGTGTAAAGATGGCATATATCTTGTCTCAGGTATGGTAACAGGTGGGTGTTGATCTTTAATTGTCTCCCCAGTAAAAAGGATTGCTACATAAGGAGCACATTTACATACATGGGCTCTCTAGGAGCATACATAGTTTGGCTTTTGTTTCTAAAATTAAGATGGTATAGGAAATTTACATTTTGGCGATGACTGGCATTACTAAAAATAGGAAGAATTTGCCTGGCATTAATGTGAGAAGGATAAGGAAATCCTAACCCTCATTACTGCATACTGGCAGAAAGGGATTAATTGTGAAAAACCCAGGATTCCGGTTTGCTGCCAGCTTTCTTACTACTGTTCATTATGTTTCAAGGCAAAGTTCTGAGTCACTTGAGGACACCCATTTACAAAAGGAATAGTTATATGAATGGAGGAAAATGGGATACTATATCTCAAAAAGCATTGTTAAACTACCAACATATTTTAGTCCTAGCATCATATCAATCAGTAAAAAAAGTAATTTACTGAAAAATGGGGAGAATGTAGCTAGATGGGTAATAGTTTTGCATAGGTATTAGTATGGTCTGTGTGCTTAGCCCCATAGAGTAGGGAAGGTTATTGGTTTGTTTCAGATGTAAAGGCTTGTTTCACCTTGTTTCAAAATGTAAAGGTTCTTCGTTATATCTGATTCAAACTTTAAAATTTATAGACAGATTTTCCAGTAATTATCAGGGTTGGCCCACGACTTCACCTACATTTTCAATTTTGTCCCACTACTTGAGTTTCATACCCCGTTTGTAGGGATATATCCAAAATGTGAAACCCTGAGGCAGAAGTATTCCAATATAGTTATTTCCAACCTGAACATTCAACCTCCAAAAGTGTCTCTATGAGCTTGTTGAAATATTAAACTAAAGATATCCCCTTAAAGAAATACAGTATTTATTAATTCTGTGGTCACTTAAAAGGACCATAAAAGTGATCCCAAGAAGTATTATTTAAAATGTGTATAAAGCTGTCATTAAATGCAGATCCTATATCCTGATGAGTAGGTTAGAACCTTGAGCCATATTCAATCCTCTCATCCGACTTTGAAATTTAAGTTAACTATCCCTGTGATATATGGAAGTCACATCTATTGTTTTGGAGTTACTGGTATCATAATGGGGACCTCACGCTGATCAGGACATAGATCCTTTTCCTTCCATCAAAGGCTCCAAGGTTTTCCTGTTTACCATGTGCTTTAAACACAATATAACCCAGGCTGTATAATAATCACAGGGTGAGCTTAAAGAAATGTTCAAAGCCCTACATCAAAGAAAATGTTAATATATATATATATAGTTTTCTTTAGTTGGTATTATACTAAAGTTTGAAATGATCCTCAATACGAACACACAAAAGTCTAAAGCAATCCGGAAGGCAATATTTTCAATATAGAGGTAACCAACACCACTGTATTGTCTTTGCTTCTATTTGATCCAAAAGATGGAAATGGACTTTATAAAAGTGTTTTAGCTATGACTTTACTATATAATAAACCTATATTTCTAAAGGTAGCCATACACGGCCGATTTGCACCAGCGTTCGCTCGGCCGAAAATCTGATGGCCCCACCTGAGACAGACCAGGAATCTGCTGCATGTCGGATCACAAGGTGATCCGACATGCCGGTAAATTCCCGGCCGTCGGCAGTCCTATTCAAAGTAATGGCCAGCACACAAAGGGTGCCCACCAATCAGCTGAGAGGCTGGCTGCAGCCGGATGACATCATCTATCAGAGGCAGAATCGCCTTGTGTATGGCTACCTTAACAGACTAGGGATTTGCCACAACCCAACTTAACAATAAGTTGAGATAATGTCTAAAGGATGATTGTTCGGGTTTCCTAATGGCTGTAGTTTACCTGCAATAGAATATTTATGCTTACTATCAAAAGCCTCTATTCATTAATATTGTTTTATATATATATTACTATATATTATCTTTTCTTTATTTCTTGTCTGCGCTATAAGAACAAAGGACACCTATGCCAGACAACCCTTACATGGTCTTGCTCCGACCCTTCTGTCAAATTTAAAATGCCATTATGGCTCACAAGTCAAAAAGTTTGCCCACCCCTGGACTAGACCTATACTTACCTGTATGGCTGCCCAGGCCTTTGATCTCCTCTTTTGCAGAGCTATGGCGGATACAATGGACATTTACATACCCATCTATAGACAATCAATACTAGTATCTCTCAAAAGCAGTCCATTATCTTAAAAACTCCAAAGCAGCATCCTTATTTTTGGATGTGTGATGGCGATTAACATGTTGCCAAAACGAAATTCTGTGTATGCAAACCCTTACTGAAAAAAACAGCCTATTAGAAATATTTAGCCACCACTTAAAACATAAATGTTACCAAGTAACACAAACTCATGTAATGGAAGAACACTCGTATCATCAGTTCCTCCATCAGCATCGCTATAATTATTACTAGACTAAGAATTTGAATCCAAGAATAATCGGAGAGTTGAGGACAGCTGCATTGTCAAAATGTTTATCTGACAGAACTGAAGTCCGCTGTCAAGTTCAATAACACCAAACGGTGTTTTTTAGACCACTCTGGCATAGCATTTTCTAATGTAATGGCTGTAAACAGTATTGTCAAGGTTGAGATAATGGGTTCTCATTTGGAATAAAAAGGCAATACACCCAGCTGTCCTGGATTTACAGTACAGGCTTGGCAAATAATATTCACATGCAGCAAAGGCAATTATATGAGTGTTTTAGTGAAGGCCACTTCCTATTGTATTTCTTGCTAGCTCTTGCTTAGCAGATAGCCATTGTTATCCTGTTATTTGAAAATGTGTGATTCAATAAATGGTAGTCAGTAGAAATGGTAAAATGGACCTATCACCTCGGTATCTGCTTCCTATTATCGGCACCCAGGGCATATCGGAGGTTTAAAAAAAAAATTAAAAAAAATAAGTAAGTAATAAATAAAATAAATAATAAATAAGTAAGTAATAAATAAAAAATAAATACTAACCTGGTGAAATCTGTCAAAATGTGCTGGCACCCTGCCCCTCCTGTGGCATGCAGTGGATATTGGGAAAGTAGACCTCACTTCTGACGTCTGCCTCCCATAATCTCCTTGTGCCCAGTCAGTTCCAAACCCAGTGATGCTGAAGGGGCGGAGCATCGCCAGATTCAGATCTGGATTGGTGGAGAGACCAGAAGAGTCTCGCTCCTCCTTCTTACATGCTGGAGGACAAGAAACTCCAGGCATGCCGGCACTGGAGCGAGGAAGAGGGGAAGGTAAGTATGGGATTTTTATCCACAGGGATTGGTTTTCCTAGATCAAGGCCCCATGTAGGTAAGTACGTTTATTTGTTTTTAAAACCTTTTTAAAAATGGCAAAGCTTACCCCTTAAATACATTAAACTGGGCCATCACTCTCACATGTGCTTACTTACCTCACCTAACAGACCCAACATTGATAACTACCACCTGGCTGGGAAAAATCTGGGTGTATTTATTATATTGTCTGTTAAAATTCTGCCGACATTTTATAGTACAAGCCAAACATACAGTTACAATGAAAATCATTTCACTAGAATCATTTTGGGGTGTAATGCTTTGATAATTTTATAAATAACAGCATAATAGAGTCTGAAATTAGTCAATAATTATTTTATCCAGAGGAAATTTACAGTAGACCATTTAAATACTGTTCTGTCTGAGAAAAGTGACAGTGACAGAAATGATTACCACACACTCATCTGGACAGACACGTCCAGGAAGGATTATGTTGCCCGGATTACATTATCAGCTAATTAAAGGCAATTGTGTAATAGTATAATGACCTAACCTACAGAGCTAAGAGGACAAATTATAGAAGAACTTTCCAATCTATGCTCTCTATAGGCCACACGAAAAGGGGCTACAAGGGACTAGATCTTAAAACCAGTTACGAATCAAATTTAGAACAGCCTTTCTGCACTATTTTAGGACCCAAGAAACCCCTGCTATCAACTACGACTTTCACTGCAGTTCAGAGACCATAATACTGCGTGAGGTGGGCCTATAATAGTACTAAAGTACAGATATACTATTTGTGATCAGGTGAGGGCTTGTTTCCACTACAGCGGTTCCGAGCGGCTGGCCGCCGGTGCTATCTGCGCCCGACCGCATCCGCACATTGCCGCACATTGCCGCACAAGTGGAGCCTGGCCGATGCTGTGCCTATGGATGCGGTCGGGAGTGGCTGCAGCCGCGCGGACAGAGCCGCAGCCATCCGCATGGAACAGAATGGAACCGCTGTAGTGGATAAAAGCCCTGATACAGTACAAGCTAACACTGCTGCTGTCAGAAATGAGCATCAAAATATGTCATGGGAATGACAATTAAGTAAAACGTGTAGAATCTTTATTCTGAAGTGAGTAAACATAAAATGGATAATATTTTTAAACAACAAGGTGCGCAGAAACATTGGCAGGTTTTCAATCACTTGGCGAACGTGATATGGCCATTGGTTAAAAAAATTAAAAAATTTTTTTGCATAACCAAAAGAAACATCAACCCAAAAAAGGCACATCACTAAGATTCTAGTAAGTAAGGCAGTGTTTCTTGACCTGTGGTTCGGGACTCCCTTTGGGGTCCAACAACCATTTCACAGGGGTCGCCATATCAAGGAAGCATCAGAGCTCCTGCTAACAAACAGTTAGGAGGGAGTTGCCATTAATCTCCTTCCTAAATATAAGGGGCGGGCCATTACAATTACCTGATTGTGCTGGAAGTGACCTTGTGTGAGCATAATTTCTGGTATTTGGAAAGCCAAATTTGCACAGCCCCTTCCACATTCCAAATACAGGAAGTGACACTTCACTACGTGGATCTGAAAAGGTTTAGAACCACTGATCTAAGGCCAGCATTTCAATACTCTTAAGACATACACACCCATTCTTAACTAATCTTACATGGAAATCTGCAGTTCCTCTAGAGGTTGCAAGACGTTCTTTGATTTGTGCTTAAATTGACCATCATCTGGTGATGTCTGCATAACTTCTCAGAAGTCTATTATGACAATGTTTTAGCTGTCAAAAAGGTTGAGGCTCCACTAGGACGATTTGGGAGCGACTGCAGCACGTCTTTTATCCACGTCAGCACCAACCGCGACGCAGTGTGGCTGCGGAAAAATAACTGGCGTTGGCCGTGAAATCAATGGACATGGATCGGACGCGGTTTTTAGTCCATTGGCAGCAGGAAACCGTAAGTTGACCACGGCTAACCTCAGCCTATAGGTGCCATTCTTACCACCACTATAAGGATTGGGGAACAATTTGTAACAAACACATTTGGAACAAATGGGGTTCCTTGAGACCTAAAAAAAAGGATGTTCCATGATACTGAATGGGGTACATATGACAGATAAAGTATGGGAGGGCACCATACATGGATTTTCTTTTAGAAGCACAGACTAAAAAAACAAGAGCTATAGCAAATATAGCTTTTCTATATATCCAAGTGTCTCAGGCAACAAGAGTAAAAAGTAGTTCCATAATGCTGTTACATAAATTTTGCCATGGCTCACACCACAGTCGTTGAGCTGAGAAGTATAAAGAGGAAACAGACAAAATTATATGTGATACACTAATATGAGAGAACAGACCTACAAAGACAATTCAAATCGACCACAAGTCAACTCACCAAACCAGCAATTGGCGTTGCTAATCTGTTTATCTTCTTTATAAGACCTGGTTTAATGGCATTCAGCAGCCTGCAAGAAAAAGAACACATATAAAGAAACCTACAAATATCATAAAAGTAGAGAGAGTCAAATCGAATATAAAAAATATAAGAAAAAGCATTTCACAACACGTGTAAAAGATACAATATACAATATATATATATATATATATATGCAGAGTGCAAACCTGCTTAGTGTTTCACTTCTTTCAGAACTATCAATGTCATATGATCAGTCTGTTTGCTATGATATTAATCCAGAGCATAATGCAGAACACACTTCATAGAACTTTGTAGAAAACAAAATAAAACTATTGTAAAATAAATGGGCCTGAAAACCTTCTTTTGTGTGGCTGACTTATTTTGTGTGACCTTCTTCTCATTCCTAATGTCACCACCCTGCCAGTTCCATCCCCCCTTCCTACTGTATACTCTGTTACCCCACCTGAAAGACAGGGCAGGGCCCCCTTTTCCTCCTGTGTCTGAACACTTATGTTGGCTTGTGTGGCTTGTGTTAATGTACAACAATGTGTAATATGTTGGTGCTTTATAAATAAAAGTTAATAGTATAAATAATAAAATGTATATCAAAATATAAGCTGCCCAAGCTTTACCAAAAAATGTAACGTATGCCATTCATAAACCCCACCTAACTAATGGAATAATTAATCATTTTTGTGTAAGAGACGCAAAGCAAGCATCTACAATCTCAAAATAAAAACAGAAACGTTTTAGAGAACTACACATCTCTTGACTTTTTTAAGCCTGGTCTACACTGCACATGGAAGATTCAACTATCCACTGGTGTGCCATAGCCCGCATTGTGTAGAAAACCAAGCATGACATCAAAATGCGCATACAATATGTCCCCGCTTTTAACGCACGTCTTGTGCACACCATGCTCATAGGTTTAAAGGGGATCTGTAATCACCTCATTATGATAATGCAGCTGAACCAGCCATTGGATGTCATGGACTTGTAACACCAATACGACCATGACACTCAATAGCGTCTGCTGCCTGTAGACATGCCGTAGATAGATTTTGTGTGAATCATTACACAAACTTGGGTAGATGTGTGCATGTGTTCTATGTTCCTGACCACTGTTCCCATAATCCAAAAATGCAACAAGGGGTTCTACCTAAGGGGTAGAATGCCAGAGGTGGCCAGCCTCAGGGGACTTATCGTGACCAGGAGCCAACCACCGGAATCCACACAAAGGATAAGTTACTTTATTAAACATAATAAAAGTATAATCAATCACATACTATTCTAGAAAACAGTCCACCTAGAGTCACGTGACCCAATAAAGTGCATGTGCATTCACACTGAAAGAAGTACCAGTCCAAAGGTAGGTGGGAGGAGGCAGAGATGAAGGCACACCAATATGTCCATGATGCTGCCTGTAGACAAGCCGTAGATAGATTTTGTTTGAAGCAAAGCAGACAATATGAATAAATACAACGCTTTACATCAGCTCAGAGCAGAAGGTGGTGGAGATTATATCACTTCAAAGGAAAACACAAAAAAAAGGAAAAAAAAAACAAATTGAGTTTATTATTGCATTTTTTTCCTTCTGGATTCTAATAATAAGAAGTAATAATTTACAAAAACTGAAGGTTATTTGGATACTGTACATCTAATCACAGGAAATCTGCTTTTTCTCTCAATGTCCAAGCTGATGGTTACAGCAGTTTCAGAACATTAAAAATGTAGAATACAAACTATGGTGCTTCATCCAATATATAAAACACAGCAACCAATCAGAATTGGCTAACCTAATTAGCTACTAAGAATTTCAGAAATAATCATACACTTAAGCAAAGCAATGCTGGTTTTTTTTGTCAAAGTCTATAAGTGGGTAAGATCTGGAGAAAAGATTTTTTCTGAAAATGTAGGGACTAATCAAGTCACTCAATGAAGTAGGATTTTTTTGGGGGTATATTTCATTTATAGAAACAAGGAAATGACACTTGTGAGCTGTGACATACTTTTACTTTGCACAGTACACTGACACGTGAATTTGAGGTGTGGTGGGAATGTTCCTCTTGGATGTGGATTAAATACAAGCTTTAGATTCCTTCTTAATTGTTGAGAAGTAGAAAAAGCAGCTGGATCTGGCATAGTCACAGTCATTAATTCAGCGCTGCCAATGTCATCTAACTCTGCTGGAAATGTTCTCCTAGGAAGATTAGGAAACCATGATAACTCGCCCTGCTTTCTGGAAACACAGCAACAAACACTGCGATAGGACGGGGTCACTAAGCTTTGCATTCTTGGATATTCTCACAAATTCTAATCACAGCCACCGAGACAGAACTGTCTAATGTGTTGAGACTTCAGTGTGCTGGAAATCATTCCAGGCAACGGAGGAAGGAAGGAAATAACAACTGTAACACATTACAACGAGGCCTCTGGGCATAGATCTCATGTAATCACAGAACTCTAATCAACCTGAAATTAAAAAGGACACTTCACAACGATGAAGAGACAAATATAAAAATCTATCACTTGTAATGTGGGTCTAAAAAGTAGAATTCATGGTCCCCATGAGAACAGAAAGATTGTTACAAATTACAAAATACAGCTTCTTAGATTAAAGGCCCCCATACACTTCTAGATTTTTCATCCAATCAACTTAATTCAATAAATGTTTTGATTGACTTAATTGAAAAACTATGGCAGCCCACATGGTTAGATCAACCTAAAACAATTAAAATTGGGAAAAAAATATTGAAAAATGATTGGACATGCTGGTAAATGTTTATTGGTTGTATTGAAATTCATTACACTTTCAGTCGATCCCAAAAAGTTGAAATATCTGTTACTACAGTTGGCAAACATACAATCACCAATTTCCCTGACCCCAAAAAATGTATGTTTTTAAGTTGATTGAACAGAAAATCTAGACATGTATGGGGGGCTTTCGTTGCATGTTAAATAGTGTTGAGCTCAAATATTTGACATGAAAGCTAATAATTTGCAAATTTTACAAACATTCGCAATTTAGAATATTCAAGATATTCTGTACTGGTGATGGTGATAATATAATCACAGGTAGCTCTCAGTGGCGTCTGCCACTGTATGTGAGTTGGGCTCAAGCTGCCCAGCTCACATACTAAAAGCATAGAGTACTGTGAAATTATCCGTATGTCTGTGTATGTGACAGCTGACAGCGCAAGTCCAACTCACACATAGAATAGGCAGAGCCAGAGGAAAGAGACGCCCACGGGCAGCTCTTTCATCTGACTCTGCTACTAAATTGTTTTTGTCAGCCGGGCTCTACTGACATAAACAATGCAGTACAGATGAAAAATTCACCTGTGTGCAGATCTTCCATCCGACAGCTCCTCCACCTCCCCAGCTAAGTTTATTGCTCGACAGGGCTGGCGGAGAGCGAAGACACGTCCACCTGCGGACCGTCACACCTCCACACTATAAGACATTTTTAAACAAAATTTTAGGAGGAGTACGTATTATGGAGCGAAAAATACGGTATTATCATGTGGGTTACCTGATGTGTATGTGTTGTTGACTGGGAGAATAAATAATTGTAGGATACCCGTGTACATTTCACATTGGACCCATGTTTGCCTTTATGGTAAGACATACTGCTACATGCAATTTTGCAAATGCAGAGCCTCCTATGCACTTGTATGGGAAACACAAGTGCAGGGCAATGCGGTATGGGGGGTTTTCGCCAGTAACAGCAAAAAACGCACTGCAACCACAATGCAGCTAGTATGAAATAGCCCTAAATGAGGGAATTACTTTTATACATACCGCCTACGTAATTTATTATTTTTTTTGTGTTTAATCTTTTCATTAGTCATGTTCATATTTTACATTAAAACTATTAAAATAAACATCATCAGGCAGATAGATCATCAACATTATGTACATTCTTCTCCTAATTGACTTGTTATGCTCAATAATGTTATTTTAAGTAGACCATATGCACCCCTTTATGACAATCATAAGCCCTGAGGTACTGGCTAATTCTGTGGGATAATACACCTTGCCAAACAAATAAAAAATAACTTGAATAATATAAAAGCCCAATGTGTTGGCTTCAGAATTTTCCACATCTCAGTCAATTTGAGCATCTTTTAGATGTGCAACAAAAACAAGCCCAATCCATAGAGTGTCCACCTAACAACTTACATGATTTAATGATCTCCTGCTAATGTCTAAATGTCATGTATCACAGGATACAGCCAGAGGTCTTGTAGAGTCCATGCCTGGGTCGGTCAGAGCAGTTGTTTGGCTTGGGTTTCACTTATCTTTTTACATTTACCACACAAGAGTCATTTGAAGATTAGTCTTATATGGACGTGCTGCACTTGCTTAGAATGTCTTCATTTCTGATTAAAATGTGTCTGTCCAACTATGACATCACTCTTTCCAGATGTCTTTTAAAAGAGAGCTCTATGTAGGGGCAGCAATAAGCCATGCATTGGCAGACAGACAGGTCTTGTATCCTGGCAAAAGAATGTCAGAGCAAAAAATGTATTAGTCTCCTACTGTAATAAAAAGACTAATTCAGTCCCCGCTAATCATCTGCATTTGGTATTTTTCCACCATGCGCTCGAGATATTTTGGGAAACTGTGTGAAAAACTGCTACCAAAAAGCAGCTTCAATGTAATGTGCAGCAATGTGTGCACAAAAGTGATATTTATACACCTAGACAACCCAAATCTTATATTTGCTCATTACACTTCTTACAACAATCACTACATATGCAATGCACTGAAGACCTAACCTTATGCATTTTATTTTCGGAGGCTGCAGCTATGATGTAAAGTAAGCTTTCTAGGAATATGGTGTACCTAAAAGAAAGAATGTAACACACAAGTTTACCAGTCCTTAGCTACATTTGTTTTGCAATGCTGTCACCCAGGACATATAGAACTATAGAACACTTCCCCATATACTACACAACATAGGGGTGTGTTTTGTAGTGGACTGATAACATTGCTCGAGATAACGCTAAGCAATGAACACAGTACTGCATTCAAAACATAATCAAACTATATCCCACTATGTTTAATCCAGATATGACATTGGCATTCAATTACACATTTAATACAAGGATACACCACCATGATGCCAGTTTTTACAGTTTAAATACAGGTTCAGACTCAGGATTGTCTACAGCCTACTCTGTAAGCAAACACTTTCATAACCTGCATTCATATAGATGACATTCATGAAGACACATAAGAGTATGGAAAAAAGTATTGGTACACTTGTCAATTCTATGCCATCCTATTTCTTATCTATTAGGAACAGTATTGAGTTGGTTCCCATCTTCTCTTCTGGGAAGAATTTGGGGAAGACATTGGAGTGCTTCTGTGTAAATATTTATTTAGAAAAGCATTTGTGATGTCATGGGCCAATAGTAGACCAGAAGTTCTACCTCACTATATATCCATTTTAATTTCAAAAGTTATGAGGTTAAGGACAGGTGTGGAGAAGTCAAGTCCTCTGAACCCAAACCAAACCAGGTCTTTTTGGACATCGACTTGTATGGTGGGACAAAGTCTGTTACCACAAACTGTTCCCACAAAGTTGAAAGCATAAAAAAGTCTAAAATGAATAATGAAGTCTATTCTCTTCTATGAAGGCTCTGAAGATCAGACCTCCATCAAAACAGTTTTCACGGTTTACTGCAATTAGGCAGGTAACGTTCTCCTGCTGTCTTCCCAATCCAGACTCAGTCCATCCTGTACACTCATCGATCATCTTGCTAAAGGCCCACCCACAATTTGCCCCCACTTCCTGTTCCTTTCATCTTATCTACAAATATTATTTTGATGTATATAGACCTAAGCCCTGTAACTCTACATGGACTGGTAATTCCACTTAAGGTTGATGTTGAATATCTAGAAGGGATGATATTTTACATACTAATTACAAAAAGATCTTTAATTAAATTCACTAATATCTTCCTACAAACAAATATGTATGTTAATGTTAACTGAATGGCTTGATTTAATAAACTTGTGGCAATTGGTCTTGTGGAACCAAAGACTCCCTCCAGAGGGTAGGTACCCTCCAGCCACAGACCAGGGGAATCTACATCCTCAGGATGAGCTACATCTTTAAAAGAAGTCTTCCTTAGTATGACAGGGTCTCTCATTAGGAAAGCCGCCATCCACAGGACATTCTCTCTTTTTATTTCTGGAATCGTATGCTACAACATAATATTGTAGGTTCTCTTATTCGGGTGGAGGATGGATCCTTAAAGTTACAACTAATCACATAACAAACCTCTATGCAGTTCTCTTTTACCTGTCAAATTTGTTTCACAAAGGCGGTAGGAGGGTCATAATTTCACTGAATATATTTTCCCCTCTTTTACAAACTGCAAAAGAACATTTAAGGCATTATTGTTATACATGGCTGTTTTGCTTTTGAGTAAGATCACTTCGGGTATAAGCAATATTTGAAGAGAATAGATAGGTTAGGTAAGGTCGGGGGTTAGAACAGGTATATGCCAGTGCAGGTCATAGAAAAGCATTGTAAGCTCATGTAGTATAGAAGTAAAAATAAAATGAACACTTAAAATGTAATTGTTTAAGCTACAGATATTCTGAGAATCAATTTAAGCTTTCTGGGGTAATATCTACAAAACATGAGGCCTTTATGTCAGAAAGATCATACAGGCAAGACTCACTGGAAAAGCACTCCAGAATAGAGATGGTTGACTTTTTTTTTTTTTTAAATGGACCATTCCGACGATTTCAAGTTATTTGCAAAGACCCTGAACATGGTATCACCAAACTTGCTGGAGATGTATAGAAGGGTTGGGGGTATACTACAAAAAAAAAAAAGTATGTCAGTAACACAAATCGTTTTTGCACAAATTAAGTTCAAAGTCAAGTAAAAAATTAGAAAATTTGGAATTTTGACTTTGTTTTTGAAGTTAATTTATGCAAAACCTACATGTGCTAGAGCAAAACTTTTTTTTCAAATGTTCCCACAACCCTTCTCTACATCTCCAGCAATTTTGGTTATGATTGCTTTGCAATAAGCTCACAAAGTTAGCAAGTCAAAAGTTTGACCATCTCTACCCCAGAACGGACTTATTCAAATAGTGGAACCAGTGATTCCTATATTGCAATTTTTTTTTCATTCATCTTCCATTATATCCTTGAGTAAAGGTGACCAGCATGGCGTAACACAAGCACAAACAGGCTAAGCACCAGGATATTTGTTCCCAAGGAGATGTACAGACAGATTTGGTCAGAGCTACTGAAGGACACGTTCAGTCTAGCATCATCTTTCACAACTGTAAGAACACATGAGAATATTCAGCCTGCGATGAGACAAGCACTTGAATTATTTATTCTCTACCTGCCTTGGGGTTCCCACAGGTTGCAGAGCTGATGTGAACATGGACTCATCAACAGGAAGCTTAGACTAGCAAACAAGGAAGTCATGGTGTTCTACACTGAGCAGCTGTTTCCAGAACCCTTTAGGCCATTTTGTATTGTGGTAACTCAAAGAGTTTTATCATATCAATTAAAAGATCTCTATGCTGAACAGTTATCACCTGTGCAATACAAAACCTTCTTTATTCCAACAGTTGCAGCACTGACCAATTACCATAGATTTTTTATGTAATTTGTCTTAGTAAGATGGCAGCTGGAATGTATATTTTAGCTTGAGGACAGATCATCTTCCTTTCACATAAGCTCTATAAAGTGCTCTCTGGGACATGCTGTTCTTGTTTATCGAGTATCATTTGTATGGTGGTCCTCACTATGCCTACAATACAATGACATAACTGCCAATTATCAAGATGACGGATTGTTATCTTCTGGGATCATATCATAGTACCATACCATTTACATACCAAGTAAATGTTTAGGTGTGGGCATCGGCCATTGCAGTGCAGGGCTTGTTTATTCACTTCTTAATTACCTGTTTTCCTAGTTTTGCCTAGTAGACTAGGAAGATGACCCAACAACACTGGATGTGCTCTTTGTATGAAAAGAAGAATATAAGGCATTGAATGTATTGATTTTAGTGCAAACCCTGCGGCACAAGAAATGTATTGGGTTGCATAATATAGGTCAGTTAATAGCAGGGCCGTTTCTCCTGCTATGTGAGATATACATGCATAGGGCCCTGCGGGCCGGCACCCTCTATTCCCGACACAGACACCCTCCCTCCCTGTGCAGTTCTGACCAGCGTGATCGGGGGGTTTGTAGAAGTGTCATGTACAGGAGTGTTCCTTTTTTCCAATCTGCCCCCCCCCCCTTTTGCAAGCTCTGTCCAATAGTAGCACCCCACCCCCACATGCAGGACCCCCAAAAGGCTAGAAATGGCACTGCTTAATAACTGCTCTCCAGATTAATTCTATTCAAATATTGCTTTTGTAACTCACCGGCAGACAGTCAAGACATTTTTTTTTCTTAGCGGTCTTTTAAGTATGTAACCATAACTAGAAGTTAGACTCGCAGCTCTATGGAGATTTCCTTAACAATGTGGTACGTGCCATAGACTGATTACTAACAGCACAGCTATGAAAGTGCTCTTATTGGTTTTATTGGTATCACATCACCATGACTTTTCTTTTATTGTTTTGAGCTGAAATAGGATATTCTGTCTCTGTATGGGCCATGGGATAGTCTTTATTAGCGGTGGTTCTCTAGCACAATTTAGGAATGGAGTAAAGTATGACTGTAGGCACACTAAATGGAAAATGTACTCAAACAGCTCATGCTGAACTACAGAGCAAATTAATCCAGGGATCCAGAAAAAACAATAAGTATGACGAGACCTTAGAGAAATTCTGATGTGTGTGAAGCTAAATCACAGCGGATCTGACTGAGATAGAATGCATTGACTCAGATTAGATCAAGATATAGTATATATACATAATGGCCATTATATATGCCAGGACTACTCAACCATTTCACACAGCTGCATGTGTAGGTGACAAAATGGCACATACATGTGAAATATGAAAAGGTGTTTTAAGTTAATTAATTCACCCTAATACCTCATCGACAAGATGTTCAGTATTTCATTTCCTTGCTGGAACATGGCAGCGTAGCGAATAATATGTGCAGTATTTTCCAGCCCTTTGTTGGTCGGGTTATACTTAATCCCTTTTGAACTTCATATTTTGGCTAGACAGGAGCTAGCATGTAGCAAAAAAAAATCTACATTTCCAAGTGTAATTTCCCAGGGTGATCCTGAATACAAAGATGTGTATAATCACTTTACACATGTTCTCAAACCGTCCACATTGCTCTTGTAAAGAGCTAAGCAGTCTGTTAGGACAGATCGTAAATACAACCTGAAGATCTTTACGTTACTACATTTTTCAATTTATTCCAGACATCTTTTCAACTCCCCTTTACGTAATGCTGCAAAGTCCTCAAAGTGCCAAGAAGCACCTTTTCCTTCTAAGTTTTAGTTGTGCGGTTATGAAAAGTTCACCCATGTTTGAAACTGAAGTCATGTGTTTTATTACACAACTAGTGATTTATTGTATGTAATATTCCAAAATGACATGTTGTGTTCCAGTGGCTAAAATAATGACAAATCTAAGCAATACACAACATCTACAAATCACAACTAGATGAGAAACATTTTGTCAAGTTAAGTGAGGTTACCAAACCTTTATCATCAACATTTTTCTTCTCTTATAAAAGTCAAATAAAAGCCAGTGATTTTATTACAACTGTCTTGGCCACTAAATTCTGGTATTCAGGCTATAGCCTAAAACTCCTTATTCATGTATACACAGTGGTTCCCAAACTGGGGGGCACAAAGGTACTCCAGGGGGGCGCTTAACCTGTGTTTGAATGGGGGGGGGGGAGGTGGGTCTTGAAAATGTCCCTAAATAGAAAAGGGGGGGCCCTGCAAGGAAAGTTTGGGAACCACTGCCATATACAGCGTGGTTATAATAAGTACTGTCTTCCTCACTGTCCTCTGCATCAGCTTCCTGCATGGTAGATTCTGCTGCAGATGGCCCTCCCTTTTCCTTTTTTAGCTACCGATTAGCTGTCTCCATCCATAGGTCACCAGCTAGCTTTGGGTCAAATGTAACTTTCACAGTGCAACACGTTTAAACCCCCAGATCTCATACCTCAGTAGTGCAACCGTGATATTCCTAGGCTTAGTAATTAGCCCCTGAGACTACCAGCAGTCCAAATGTCATGCTTTCATAGTCATATTGCTACTGTAACACAGTACTTTTCTCTTGTCAGCTTTTACCCTTATATATGCCTACTCTGACTTTCATCTCCCACATCTCCAACACCCTAAGAAGTCCGTTATTTATTTTGGATTATTAATTTACATTCCCCATGTCACACCCCTAACTGCAACCTTTCATAGTTATTCATATTTCCCTGCAGTTATCCAAGTGACATAAATTGTATACATTTAACATTTAGCTGCGGCCGCCCAGACACGGAGCGCCTCCAAGTTGTTAATACGCATATGAGCTTTGTAACAATAATGCAGGTACGCAGAGCTAGTTTTTTTTTACCCCTGTTGAGTACCAGAGTATCACTTATGTGCACTCCTGCATATGCAGGACCTTCAGCCAAGGCAAATAAAGAAGAAAGTTGTGTTTATCACTACTAAGCTTCTATTAGTGCCCTTTTTCACTATACACATTGGGTCACATTTTAATGAACACGTGTTTTTTAACACATGCATTTTTACAGTGCTGCGTTTTCTCATAGAAAATCAATGTTACCATTCACAATACATGCGTTTTGTTTTTAAAAATGCAGCGTTTCCGCATGTGTTTTTTATAATGCCCTGCTGCATGTATTTGTTATGCATTTTTTAAAAATGCTTAACGCAAACGCAGATGTTATGTGCAAAACACATGCATTTTTGTATATATGCAGAAACACACGCCTTTAAAAACGCATATAGTGTGAAAGGGCCCAAAGTCTATATTTTTTCGACCACAAACTGTTCTGGTTTGGTAGACACAACAAGGTCCATCTATCTAAAATTACGATATGTTACTTGCAAATTTAATTATAAATCCCTATGAAAAACAAGTAAGAGAACCAAAGATGGTAAAACTGAATCCTAACAGCATAAAATAACATACAACAACATTACAAAGTATGTGGTTTTGATTTAGAGATCTACTGCGCGAGCCAAATAAGTTATGTTTACTAGGAGATTACATTTTTGTGAGTGATGATGGGTTCATATGGCAAGCAAATAAATTGATAGACAGGGAGTTCAAAGTTCAATCCCTGCAAAAGTGAAAGTAGTTAAACCTTTTAATAGAGATAAAAATAATGTAAACTTTGGTCTGAAGCAAAATGTATTTAAACCCCCAGAACATCAGATGAATAACGGTGAACGGTCAATATTTAAAACAATGTAGAGTTTAAGGAGTAGACATTGTAAAGTCAGTCATTGAGATGAAATCATTGATATATGCAGGAACTTTACAAGTGCAACACAATGCCACAAATTACTGCTCGTTCGGCTCATCTTTGCCAATTTTCATTGACGATAATCTTGCATGTCTTTCATTATGATCTGTTTGCATTAGCCACAGAGTGTAAATTCCAAGTTTCTGCTCAGCTAATGAAAGGATTGCTTCCGGCAATACCAAGAGTTTATTATATTATTGTAATGGAGCATGAACAAAGGATGTGTGTTGCTATGGTTAACTTCTAAAGGACAGGAAAATCAAGCTTTTATCAACTGAGACATTTCCTGGGAGATAGAAAGTGGATATAAACTCAAAATGTTAAGACATTTTATATTATAGGGAACCTCTACAAAATGTTACCGCATTTTTCGGACCATAGGACGCAAGAAAAAAGTGCCTGCATCTTTTGGTACAAATGCCAGACCCCGCAGCCTTTGGCTCCCCGCCAGCTCTTCCGGTAAGGAGATTAGCCGGGGAGCTGTCAGATGTGAGATCTGCCCATGGCTGGATTTCCCATCTGAACTGTATAATTGCTTATGCCAACAGAGCCCTACTGGCATAAGCAATGAAGAGAGGGATAGATGAACTGCCATCTATCCCTCTTTCCGTGTCCGTGGGAACTGCAATCACTGCAGCTTCCACGGACACAGGCAGCCAGAGAGGAGAGGGAGAGCAGAGGAGAAAAGGAGGGGCAGCCTCCTGCCCCCCTCCTCCTGATCAGTGAAGAGGATGACGTGATGTGCTGTGCTAGTACTGCTGCTAGTGATATCTACTGGCTGAGTTTGATATTGCAATTATTTAATTAATTGCATTAACCCAATTGATGTGAACACTTTTATATATTAAATATTTTTTTCTGGTTTTCCTGCTTTAAAAACTGGGTGCGTCTTATGGTCCGGTGCATCTTATAGTCCGAAAAAATATGGTAATTCTGCACGGAATGGCTTTATCTTCAACCTATAACCTCCTGAAAAACAGCACACTACTTTTGCCAATATGTTTCTAGCTGTATATCTGCAATATAAGGTCATTTAAGTTCTGTTCACTCAATTGCTGGTCTCATCAGATTTGACAAGACTTTTGGTAATATCACTACTGTACATCTTAATGTTTCCTGTAGAGAAAAGTGTACATTGGGTATGCAGTTTAGGAATCCTCATAATTCTGCTGCATTCATTCATGATACGGTGACATCTGGCGCCTCATCTGCTGGTCATGGTTAGAACACCCCCAATTGTCAGATCCCCAGTCAACTAAGAACAGACAGCTATGGCATGAGAAAGCAAAACCATATTCCTCATCAGGATATAGATATAGAGACATTCAACTCTATACAGACACAGTGCAAGTATGATAAAATAAGTCAAAGCCAAAGGAAATATTAATCACTAGCTCTTTGCCTCTCATTTATGCCCACAGCTTTCACATTTAGGCTAATGCTCACCTTGGGCTCTTTGAGGGTGGATGTGGCATGTTTCCAAAATCCCTTCCACTGCTATGGATTGGTCGCAGCACAGTGTGGCTTTGGAAAAAAAAAACGTGCATACGTATGCATGCCCACGCACATCAATGGACACAGATCAGGTGCAGTTTTGCCATGGGTTTTAGTCCATTGACAGTCAAAAACCCACAGGTAAACGGCGGCTGATCCAGACAGAAACACACATGCTTTCCACTTGTGTTTTTCTGTCAGACCATATTGCTGCCTCAGCCTAAGGGTTCTCTTGGCAATATCACACAAAAGAAATCTGAACAGGTAACATGACTATTACTTGGGTAAAATATAGACCAGTAGATATCTGGGACAATAGGGTCACAACAGATTTGATTTAAGCCGGGCATATACGGCTCGATTTTTCAGTCGTTCTGGAATCAAACGCAGTCCACCTTGAGCGATCGATCACACTCCAAGGAAAAATGGCTCAGGGATCCGACATGTCTGTATTTCCATTTCCAGAGGAAACCCATCCAAAGTATTGGCCAGAAATTCCCCAAGGTGGTATGCATCGCATCATTGGGTGATTCTTGCATAGGCATGTTCCGATCGATCACATGTTTTTTCCATACATTTTTTGATTTGATGGAAAATTTTACCCCCTTAGTGGTAAAATGTAATTATCAAAAGTCACACTCCAGGTATGACAATTAAAGTGCATTGCAGCACAATCATCACAACGCACTACGTCCATTGTGATTTGTTGGAAGCAAATAAACCACAGAGAATTGTCATGTCAGATCAGTTGCCTGTACAAAGTCTATATACAGAAGCCTTTTGGACAAAGGTGGATTGATTCCTGGAGACACAAACTATACATATTCATAAAGCTAGATCCAAAGAGGAAAGAAGCCAACTAAAGTAAATGAACATTGTAGGCATTTATCCAGCGCCCGTAAAAAGGTCTTAAAAACTAAATGTCAATAACACTGAGATAATGTTTTAAGCAAGGTCAGTTTACTCTTGCCATGTAGGCAATATGGATACACATTAGTACAAGCTATAAAACATTCCTACATTTTTAATCAACAGTCCAAACCATATGGATATCTACTATATCTTCTATTTTGGATTAAACAAACATAAAATCCCACTAATAGCTCCAAAGCAAGTTCCAAAATACTTGTTTGCATCTTTGGATGTAAATTACCCCTAAGACCTAATTAAACCACAAACCAGAGCCTCACATGTAAAGACACACTACAAAAGCATGTGTATTTCTGCTACTAATTTGTGGCTACTTGCCAGCTTCAGACCTGCTCGATTCACAATCTCAATGAATGCTACCATCCAAAGGAGTCTCTAATTACAGAAACTAATTGCACCAAGATTACAGCTTTTTAAAAAAAGAACATGTACATATAAACAAGGAAAAAAAACTAAATGATAAAAGCCCACCCACACTTCCAGCAAATTATTGGTGTGGATAAAATAAACAGACATGAGGAGCTAAATATATGCCATGTGTCACCCCTATAACATTGAAGGACAGCTGGAATACTAAAGCCTATGGTAGTAAGCAGAAGAAGCCCACTAAGAAGAACAAAGATTATAATGACCAGAAAACATCATTACCCGGCCCCTGTTCAAGTAATGAACTCAATGATATGAAGAGGTGCTCTGCACTGGGGTGACACCATTTCACTGCTAAAGGAGGGGTGACACCATCTTCCGAACCACATGGCTTGAGGACTTGCTTCAAGTGCACCAAAAGGACTCCCATCTCTCTCAAGAACCCTCAATATGAAAGTTCTAGGGGCTTTGGCCTGGAACCCCACACCGTGAATGGTACAGTGTACATTGTGCTGTGCCTGTCTAGTGCAGATTATCCCTAATATTAAGATGCAGCATTAAGGTGAGCTGTGCTGGGGAGTCTTCTCACGGATTTTCCATATACCATAGATAGGGGAATGGTCAGGACTTCTTGGGTGAGGTAAAATGTGGCTGGGCAGCTGGTAGAATTAAGTATGTGTGAAGGAAGAGATCTGCTAAATGGTCCACCCCCAACAAATTTCACATAACCTGGCCCTCTTTGCAAAAAGTTTGGACACCCCTGCCGGAAATCTTTATATATACATAGTGATGCACGTAACTCTTTTAGTGAGCTACTCGGATGAGTTATAGGAGATGGTGGTGTGGTATCCACCCTGTATGTAGTGTGGTTATAATAAGTGCCGTCTTCCTCACTTTCTCCCTCACTGTATATATATATATATATATATATATATATATATATATATATATATATATATATATATATATATATATATACACACACATATACACACACACACACACAAAACACACTACATATTAATGGGGTCTATTTCAGTTGCATATCATCTTTAGGATGCTGAGGTTCACTGAGTGAAGCCAGTGAGAAACTGAATGTAAATATGAATTATTAGAAAAATAACAATCCTTGTGTACACTAACCAACAATTAATCACATTTCAGCATGCCAAGGAAAACTTCCAGTAAAAACAGCGCCTATCTGACATGTTATTTGAACACAGCCATGCCGGAACATGCCAGGAAATTGTTTTATTGAAAAACGATGAATATTTGTTAAAGTCAGCAGTTTCCCATACGGCTCATTTTAACCTGAATTGGCAAATAAAATGTATTAATGGCACAAAGATATACAATATCATTGCATAGGTTTGTACAGATGGGACTGTCCCCCTTGTCCTTACTTTCATGAGACAAGCTTCCAGTATTTCCCAGGCATACATGTATTTCTAAGCATCACAGTACATCACAGCAAAAAGGCTTTCAGAACATTTTTAGGGGTCCCAAAAATAAAGAGAGAAATATTTGGCTGGAAAACGGAAAGGTAAAATAGTCTGTAAATATATTTGGATGTCACATGCTGTTGTGATTTACTTTTTCTGTCCATGTGTCTTGTCACTGGGTTTAAATAAAGAGAAAATAAAAAATTTGGAATAGAGAAACGTGCCAACTTGGGCAACCAATGGTTCTCTAAGAGGACAGTGTTACTTTCTGTTATGTGTACAGGTCAGGTCAACAGAAAACTCACTAGTAGCAGGAGCATACAGGATATATACAGTCACAGCTGTGAATGGAACGATGATCGCAGTTACAGGCAGACATACATGGAAGCTGCTGGCTGGCAGCTTCCATGTATGTCTCTCTGCTGTACTGCTTCTATCAGCAGGGCTCAGTAAAGAAGAGGGATCTGCCTGTGGCCGTATCTCTCATCTGACAGCTCAGGAGAACTGGCGGAAAGCCAAGGCGCGACCACCCGCTGCCGAGCGGCTGTGGGGGTCGCGCATTCGGACCATTAAATACAGCCACTATTTCCCACCCTAAGTTTGGGGTTGAAAAAGGGTGTCTTATGGTCCAAAAAATACGGTAAGCCCTACTCAAAAAATAAGCCCTAATTAGAGATGTTAAAAACAAAGTAGCTCCGTGCTTGGCACGGCGGGGCAGATTGTCAGCCAGACTATTCAGCCTCCTTGAACTCCTACATCGCCACACATGGTAGTACCTTTGCTCCACAGGACGGACAGAGATTTTCCCACCAACTTTTGGGGGGAAAATAGTCTTATGAAGCGAAAACTAGTTATATATAGTCCGATGCAACTCTCTCATAAATCATGTACCTGATTTTGGATAAAAAGCACAGTTGCCTAATTTTGACAAATATAAACAAAACTCATCCTCACAAAAAAGAAGAGAAATTTACTTACTCGCAGAGCAGGATTCCATTTTCCAGTCCTGTACGGAAGTCTTTGTCACCAAAGCTTCTACCCGTTACTTGCTGATAACGAAAAAGAAGACACAAAAATACTATATTTAGTAAAATGCCTATGACGTTTAAAAAGGAATATTCATTCAGTTTTGAAAATAGTGAAATGGATAAAAGGTGGTACATTTCTGAAAACATATATAATTATAAAAAAAACTTAATGCAATTATCAAGCCTCTATCATTCTGCGCACTACACATGATTACTAAAATGTTAAAAGCCATTCTCTACTGAATATGACAGTTGGATATAGAGCAATATAGAAAGTTTCTGCTAGTGATTAAGTTCAGCACATTTCACGATGGGTATATTGCCAGTTTTTTTATACAATCACACAGACAACTCAGTTTAAGCTCCCCAGCGGTTGAGGCGAAACCAGTTTGTCCACTGTTTGGGTTTGTCCAAACCGCTACAGGAGCGGTGTTCGGGGAAAACCCAATATAACCCTGGTAAGCCATGTCGTTTCTCTAGGGTTGGGGAACCCTAGAACTGCTGGGGGGGTTGCACTATAGACCACTATAGAGGAGCGTTGGATGAAGCTGGCCATGTGGACAGGGGCAGGGCTGGACATTTATGCTTTTTGACTGCTGCGATCGCCTTTACCGTGCCAGTAAAAATAGCGCAGTATGGGCCAAATAATAGGAGGGTTACACTAAAGATCCCCATACACCTTACAATCTTACAATACAATTTCTGTGCAATCAACTTTTGTTCTACTAAAACCATGTAATAAGAGGACCTTTCAAAACTTTCCAATCAATTGGTATTCTATCAGAGAGGCCACTATACTACATAGTTGTTGGTAGGTCTAATGGTATTTGTGAAATTATTGAAAGGTGTAGGGGGGTTTCCACTGCGTTCTGTGATCCGTCAGGACCCCTACATTAAGCACAGTGCTTGGCGGGGATCCAGACAGATCACATACACTTTAGCTGGCTGATGCTCTGTTCAGACATCCGCCGATGCAGGGGTAAACGTACTCCACTATGATGGTTACGATCACTGGCAATGTTATCCCAGTATGTTTAAATTTCAATAAAGTGTTATTATTTTGAACTGAATATTAAACAAGGCATTAACAACAAAATCAGGAACAGTGAAATGTACATAGTACAAAAGAAATACACTCATGCAATTGTTCTGACAATAAATTAGGGTATCAAATAAAAACAAAACAACTAAAAGAAACAGCAATGACAAAAAATACAGTAAAATAAGAAAAGTAAAGCCCCATAAAAAAAAGGCGCCACCATATTGTCAACAAGGTCTCGCATTCCCCTAGTTGGTAAAGCAGCAGCCCATACACTTGTTACATACTCAGGGGAGCACATAAGTGATACTCTGGTACTCAAAAAGGGCCAAAAACTAGCTCTGCGTACCTGCATTATTGTAACGAAGCTCATATGTGTACTTACCGCAGGGAAACATGTATGACTATGAAAGGTTAGGGGTGTGACATTGGAAATGTAAATTAATAATCCCCCCAAAAAAAGATTGGACTACTAAGGGTGTTGGAGATCTGGGGGATAAAAGTCAGAGTAGGCATATGTAAGGGTAAAAGCTGACAAGAGAAAAGCACTGTGTGACAGCTGGAATATAAGGATATGAAAGGTTGACATTTGGAATGCAGGTGGTCTCAGCGGTTAGTTACTCATTTAGAAAAATCGTATTACTGTAGAAAATTGTATTACTGAGGTATGAAATCTGGGGGTTCAATTGTGTTGTACTATGAGAGTTACATGTCACCCAAAGTCAGCTGGTGACCTGTGGATGGTGATGAATGATGGCTAATGGGAGGATCAATCAAGAACAGGGAGGTCCATCTGCAGCAGAACCTACCATGCAGGAGGCTGACGCAGAGGACAGTGAAGAAGACCATGCTACATATGGGATGAGTACCAAACACCATCTTCTGGTACATATCTGAGGAGCTCACTAAAAAAGTTATGTGCACCCCTGTATACTTGTATTATGGAAAATAGACCTTTAGGACAAAACACCTGAGACGTGGGGGGGGGGGGATTAAAACTTTAGGGGCGAAGGACACAAAAATCCAAAAGATATAAGGGCAGGGGTGGAGGTGGGATTATTAGCCAGACAGGAGGATGAAGAGATAGAAATTAGCGCCATAGAATACCCCAGTATGTTTAACCCAATCCCTCTCCCAATCAATTTTATTTAAAAAGTTAATCATAAAAATATATTTATATATTAGAATGATATGAAAGTACATTTCACAATCAGGCATTAGATAGTTATTTGTAGAAAAAACTTTGATTGGCTTCTTTACAATGAACCGAAAGCTACTATACTTGGTTTGCATGTTACTTCCCTCACAAGCCGCCTCATGTCAACTGCTCATCTGTTACCAGGCCTTAAGCACACACGTACTGATATTTACAATTGTTTTAGCACCTGCCATCTCCATCAACATTGCTTCATCTATTATTCAGTTCAGTGATAGTTCAGCTTGCATTGCCCACTCTGTGCAGTTATTTCACCAACAAGAGATGTACATGTAAAACAATACACAAAGTGTACACACTAATTCTGTGCTTTATGCCAAATCTAAAGCTAGCCATACACTGCACGGATTCCCTGGCTGATCGATTCAGCACCCGATGGATTCCGGCGATTCCGCCGGCATCCACAGGTGAGAACGATCAGCCAATTAGGGAATCCGATCGTGGCAGCCCACCTTGTACGGCCGGATCCGTGTCCGATGGATCGCCTCCCTGACCGCAACGCCCCCTGATCAGAGCAGAATCGGACCCGAAAAGACCAACAGGTTGGTTCTTCCTCGGATCCGATTCTGTGCCCCCGATCCATCGGATGCGGTCGGACGGGCAAGGTGGGCTGCAGGGGATTCCGGCACGATGGATCCGCGTGCACGCGCCCGGAATCCATCGCGCCGGAATCCGGCACGGATCCGTGCCGTGTATGGCAGCCTTAACTTTATTATTGTGACCAAACCATGGGGGCCAAACACCTTAAATGTGTTACCTCAGTATGAAGGGCATACCAAGAGTCTTCTGAAGGCCTCTGAGCCAAGGGCCCTGCGTTGTGTAGATACCTGATGTGTTACCATGTGTTGAGAGAACATCCACATTTACTGGTTGATGAGTGTGAATGGGCCTATAATGTTCAGCTACCCACAGTCACAATAGTAAACCTATATATAGGATATTGGCTTTAACGTATGTATATATGCGATAAAGCAGGGTGCCCACACTTTTTAAATACTTTTGAAATAGCCAAGTCAAAATGCTCTACCAACAATAAAAATGGTAAACATACAGTGCTGCTTGAAAGTATGTGAACCCCTCAAGTGGTGTAGATGTTTCTGT
>CM070032.1:200441117-200461624 GCA_036250615.1 Ptychadena robeensis
GCACTTCTAGTGCCATTCATGAAAACATAGATTCCTGGTGGTAGGTCCGCTTTAAATTCACTGAGTTGTTGGAAATGATCAATTCTTCTATAGATGTTTGTAAATGCAGACTGCATAGGTAGGTGCTTGATTTTTTTTACACCTGTTGCACTAAGTCTAGAAACAAACCAAGGGGGTGAAAAAAAAACTTTGTGCATACATACATTTCTATATTGTTCTCAACGTGTCCCACTTTTTTATTTTAGACAGTTGAGAGGTTATGTAAATGTTCAGTGTCTGTAACTAAGAAGGGCATCCATTGTATGCAGCAGTGACCTTTATAGAGTACGGCATGTTGATTCTGCTGTGCGGTTCTGTAATGACAGAAGTACAGCTTTGGCATAGAGAACAGAAGGACCGGACACTAAAGAATGTTAAGGCACACAGTGTTTTCATGAGTCTTTCTTTGCCCATTTTCATTTTTTATTTTTATTTTTTACAGAAAGCAATGTAACTGTTCAGAGCAAAACGCCCACCAAACTCACCCCAGCAGCCTGTATCTGGGCGTGCTTGGATCTAAGTCTTATTAATCTCACATGGGTTAATACAACAAAGCAAGGAACTTCTTTTGTGGTCGCTGCCTTGGGTTTTTAATAGTTGAATTCATTTTTTTTAGGCGTTTTGGCCAACTTTTCTTCTTGCTCTATCTGGGTAATGATCAAAAGCCCCACCCTTCATCTCCCTCAGTAACTGTGTCTGGATCTGCTTAGAATATATTTTATTTTATCCCCACCCCCATAATGTGAAGCAATATCTTGGCACCAATGGGTTTAACAAAACAGTGCTTTTTGAGTGATTGCTCCACAGACAACCTTCATGGAACCGTACTATTGCACGTCTCTGTAAAGCAACACTATACAAAACTTGTTTCTGCTGTTCAAGTAAAAAAGTATTTTCTTATTATACATAATAAATACATTGGTTTTCTACTTTTGCACAACTATAAACATGTGGATAAAGAGCACAGTGTACAGTGTATTCAGAAAGTATTCACAACACATTACATTTTGCACATTTTGTTGTTACAGCCTTATTTCAAAATGAATTAAATTCATTCATTTTTTTCCTAAAAATTCTACACACAACACCCCATAATGACAACGTTAAAAATGTTACTTGAGATTTTGGCAAATGCATGAAATATAAATAAAACGAAACCGGAATATAATATATTCTAGCTCGTTCTTAGATGTTGGTATTTGCATTGCAGAAACGCTCAACGGGAGCGTTTATGCTAGCTGGATCCACTTTTGAACTGGGGGCTTACAAGGGACTTTTTAGAATATCTTCTAAAACGGGTAAGGATGCTTTTAATTTTTTTTTTTTTTTTCACAGATCATCCCAATAATAGGGGGTTTGCCAGTGAGGTACACAAAGTACATTGACTTTAAGGAACAGGATTCTCTGGCTGCAATTATCCATTTATTTTGACTTCTTTCATTCTTAACCAAAGTATAATCAAGCCTTCTTGAGTATTAAGTATCAAAATTGGGGGCAAAAAGTGCCTGCGTCTTATGGTCTAAATGTGTGACCCCCGTGGCCACATGTGAGATGCCGTCTGGTGTCCAGCTCTCCCCTCTGTACTGTATAATTGCCTATGCCAGAAGAGCTCAGAGCCATAGGCAATTAAGAGAGAGATGGATGACATCTTTCCCTCTCTTCATCCATGGAAACTGCAATCACTCTGCAGCTCCCACGGACACAGTAACAGCAACATCGGCAGAGGAGAGACTGAGAGCTGTTGTGCTGAGAGTGTACTAATGCTAGTGACTCCTCCTGGCTGAATTGAATATTGTATTCATTGAATTCATTGCATTAACCCAATTTATGTAAAAATAATTGGTACGAAAAATACAGTATTCCTTTACGCCCCATCGGCCAAATGCACATCCACAACCGCTGGTGTACATCGCAAATATACCCTTATGGTACAGAGCCATTTATTCCAAACTGCATACAGTTTGCAAAAAATTTAATAAATTCAGTTTGGAATAAATGGCTCTGTACCATAAGGCTATATTTGCACTGTACACCAACGGTTCTGGATGTGCATTTTGCTGATGGGGTGTAAAGGAATAATTAACACGACTCCGCCCACTGTTGGGAAAAACGAGGGTTTCTATCCAAACTTTTGGGATTTGTGATGGATTGGGCCATATAAATACCTTCTGTTTTAAGAAGGCTTGACTGTGCTATGTACTTCTCGAGTTGAGGGCTTTTTGATTCCTTTAATCCCTTCTCACCATAACCTTAATGGTTGTTCCCCTTTTAACCAGAGTATTTAACTGCAAATATGACCAATATGTGACTGATTACATTTAGAAATGTGTTCCAGCAGTTCGGGCTGAAGTTGTTCATGCAAGGTAGCTTTTATGGTGAGATTACTGATGCACTTTGCAGACCTCGCTGTTAGCAGGTAAAGTCATTCATGTTGTACACAATGTAGGTTCCCTGAGGCTGCTGGACTACATTCAGCTGTTAATTACACAAGTTGTTCTCTCTTGTTCCTGATATTTGGTCCTCTGATTACGAAGTGTTCTCCACAGCCCTGGGAACTGGTCTCTTCCAGAGCTGACATAACCACTCTGAACACTCTTGGCATTCAAAGCAAGCATTAACCATGGAAGCCTCTAAATGCAATCCATACCTGTAATTATCAAATGCATTTTACATTCTGGCCATGACTGCTCTGGGGCACTGGTTTTCCATTTTAAAACTCATGTTTGCTTGGCTAATTGCAATTTTCCCCTTTTAAAAGTTCTAATCCTCTCATTTATAAAAGAGTGGTAGAAATTCTAGTAGTGTAATGTTAAATGCCCTGCACTATTAGATATGCAGATGGAAGCAAATACCATTTATACTCGAGTATAAGCCAATTTATTGTCAGCACCAAAAAGTGCTGAAAAAAATCTAATTTGCTTATTCTCGAATCAAGAGAAAAAAATTCATGAAATATCTTGGTGGAATTAATGAGTTAATTGCAAAGCCCATGGAAGAGGTATCATGACTTTTCATATTACTTCTAAGGGTGCAGGATAAATGGGTCATCGTGCCATCCCTTTTCTCAGTAAAACATAATAGTACTAATCAAAGGATAACTGTTGATGCATGACCCTAACAGGATTTTCAGGCACCTCATGGATGATTTACCATACATTATAAGTTAAAAGGTCTTTATTTATAAATAACATTCAAGGACCAATTTGTATAAAAAGACATACAAAGGTGTAAATATGATACAATATACATAAAATAGCTTTTCTTGAATGCACATTTAAAGTATTTCAACCTCCTGGGCGTTATGCCTGAAGCCAGTACAGGTGAAGTTTGATTGTGAATCAAACTGTGCCAGTGCCGGGATTGGGCGCAACCGCTGGCTCTCCGTGAGCCTGCAGCATTTCTCCATAGCTGCAGGCACACAGAGCCTTTCCAGACCCGTGTCTTTGGCGTCTAATTGACACTGGCGGTGTGTAGAGGGCTGGGGGGAGAGCCGGCAATCACGGCGGAGTACTGTGTTGTGAAATGGCACTCATCTGAAACTGTGTAGTTATAATGGGGGGTGGCTCAATAATGTTTTTATCTAGAAAAAGGGGCTCTAGGAAAGTTTGGGAACCACTGTTAAAATCCATCTCTACATCTCCAGCAATTCTGGTGATGATATCATGTTGAAGGGCCTTTTAATGAACTCACAATGAACACAGCTAGTTTAAATAATAACATCCTGAGCAAAGCTACATTCGCTGTGTGTTTCTGTAGCTGCTGCATTTATCACCCATGGATTATACTCGAGTCATTGGGTTGTTTTGGTAAATTAGGTACCTCAGCTTGTACTTGGGTCACCTTACACTTGAGTATAAATATGGTACTTGGAAGCAATCAGACCTACTCTTTCATTGTTGTGTGGCTTTTGCTTGTTGTTTATCTGTTCTAATGACATCCGGGCTCTTTTGGTCCTAATGTTTGATGTAAACACACAAAAAATGTTCACCTATAATGCATTTTTTTCTGTTGTTTCCTAAAATGATTCCCAACGTACGGAGGTCTTTATTTTGTCCATCAGCCTACTTGTTGTTTTGCTCTGAGCAGTGGATGGCCAAAATGTCAGCTGTGTTATTTTTCCTCTTAGAAGAAGAGAGCCAAAGGGGAATGATCCGTGTCAGGCGCACTCAATCCTATACAAAGAGTTAAGGCGGTGGAATTTCACACGTAATCGTTTCAATTATGCAGCATGCATTCTTTTGGAATTTTCTCACTGATCTCAAAAGACTGTTGTGCTGTGTGCCAGGGCCTGGCTGATGACTGCGCAGCACACTGATCTTTCCAGCGAGATGCCCTACATTGGGGACACCGTCACTGGCTGTCCAGCCAGACAGCTGATCAATAATGATTGGAGGCTGCAGATGTCATTCTATCTAGGGTTTTACTTAACATGCCAACATTGTAAACTTTTACACAAACATGTCTTCTCAAGGCCAAATCAGTTTATAAGAGATGAAGTGCTGTAAAAGCTGTCTTGACATGTTTGCCCGCTGTTCTAAAAAATTGCACATCATTGCCAAAAACCATTGCGTTTTACTTTTCATGAAATGATCGAGCCCGGTGCCCAACAATGCCAGAAGGAGGAAGAGCTTGGCAGTTATGTGTGTGTTTGTGATGTTCTTCTGTGTTTTTTCTTTGTTATTGGTTACTTTGTGAAATCACTATACCTGTGTTTTTGGTGCAAACTTTTTACTATAGAAATCAAAGTTTCTACATTTTTTGTCTGGAGTAGAGATGGGTGAATTGTTTGAATTAATTGCTAAACCCTGAACATGGTTTGATCACCAACATTCCTGGGGATGTAGAGCAGGGTTGTGGAAACATTACAGAAAAGTATTATTCTAGCATATAAGTTAAAAAGTTACATTTCTACTCCAATTCCAACTTGACCTGGAACTTAATTTCCACAACCCTTCCCCTACATCTTCAGATATTTTCAGGACTTGAACTCACAAAGTCAGCTAGTCAATCTTTCAAAAATAATTCAACCATCTCTAGTCTGGAAGGTCCAATTGTGTGCATACTTGCCATCCCAGTGCAGTGTGAACTTAGTTACGTTTGAATATGCTAAAACTTTGTTTTGGTTTAGGTATCTTTTAGGGGGCTGTTAACACAATTACATATATCACCTTAAGTCAGTAGTCTCAACCTTTTTAGATACGCGACCCCAGAAGTGACTTTGCAAATTGTCACTTCCTATATTTGAAACACATTAGTACCGGAGTATCACTTCTGTGTTCCAAATACCGGAAGTGACACTCTGCAACGTCACTTCTGGCACGGTCAGGTAAATGTAATGCCTTCTCCTTTATATTTCCCACCAGGCTTGTGCAAATGATGCAGCAATGCTGATGCCTACAAGTCAGGGGGGAGAGTAATACCCCTTTTAAGTTAGGAGGGAGGGGGCATTACTCTCCCTCCTAACTTCCTACCCCTCTGCTTCTTCTTGTTAGCAGCAGCAGCTCTAATGCTTTCAGAGAACTCTGCGACCCCTGAAGCTAAAACGGATTTTTGGGCCCAATCCGTTTTAGCTTCACACCCCTGTCCTAGACTTTTAACAATCGTTCAACCTTGGGGTTGTGTACCCACTGCAACAGTAATAGAACATGTCTTCAAAGCTCAGCTTCAGAATTAATTTAGGTAGCAGTACTACTTCAATGCTTTTTATGGGGAGGGAGGGTTATTTTGGGGGGTTTTTATACACTGCTTACTTAATTTGAGTGTTCAGAGCACCTATATACTATATACCCATAGAGTACATTTCCATTGATGCGTAATAAACTATCCCTTATTGTAAACTCTGTTAAGCCCTTTTACAAAGAAAACATATTTGTTAATGTTTCCAATGACTAAATAAAACTCAACTACTTATTCAAATCCACTCCCTGCACTCTCAAAAATGTACGCACATACAAAAGAAATGTCATTATAAAATGTCCCTTTCTTCCATGTGTCCTCCTGTTCGCCTACCTAGCCTGGCCTGGCTCTCCTTCAATGCTCCATACCAGAGGCACTTACTGTGCACTTGTCTGCCATCCCACACATTCTTATAAAGCTGTGATTTGCATTCAGTGCCAGATTTCTTCCCGGATATTAGTGAGGTGGGAGGAAAGCTGCAACATTGTGTTCATGAAGCAGAATAGCGTCTCTGTAATGTTTTTAACTATTTGTACAAAAATCAGGGGGTTCAAGTCCACATGAAATTAGAAATGGAATGCAAATTGTCAGCTCTACATTACAAATACTGGCAACCCATAATATGTGGGACGCACAGTAAATGTATTTTGAATGAGGCTCCTGGGGAAAAATTGTACATTTTTTATTTGTACATGATTTTGTGGTGTAAACGGGAACAACTGTCTTAAACCTGCTCAGGTGTGTACAAAGTGCTGTTGTAAGAGAGAGAGCAAGGTGGAGAGAAGAAAGTTTAGTTTGGGGGGCTTTACTGCCCAGAGAGAAAGCTGGAGATGTGACCTGGGCCAATCATAATTGCCTATTTGTAGTGGAGGTCCAAAGGAACCAAAGACAATGATTAGAAAGCTCAACCTGGTAGTGATTAAATGATTTTTTTTCTTCTTTGAACTTGCCGGCATCATTTGATCATGCCTCATTTCTGCTTTATGTATATGCCAACTAGACCCGTCCAGAAGTTCTTCTTCAGGGCTTTCTAGGAGAACTTGCCACCCCTTGTCTGTAAGAGGTTTTGTGAATGACCACAAGTTAGCACTTGTACTGTATATACACTGCCTGGCCAAAAAAAGGGTCACACAATCTAATATTTCATTGGACCGCCTTTAGCTTTGATTACCGCATGCATACTCTGTGGCATTGTTTCAATAAGCTTTTGCAATGTCACAAGATTTATTTCCATCCAGTGTTGCATACATTTTTCACCATTGATGATGGATGTGTCTGACCATTTTGCAAAACCTTCTCCAGTACATCACAAAGATTCTCATGGGGGTTAAGGTCTGTACTCTTTGGTGGCCAATCCTTGTGTAAAAATGTTGCTCCTTTAACCACTCTTTCACAATTTGAGCCTGATGAATCCTGGCATTGTCATCTTGGAATATGGCCGTGCCATCAGGGAAGAAAATATCCATTGGATGGAGTAATCTGGCCATTCAGTATATTCAGGTAGTCAGCTGTCCTCATTCTTGGAGCACTTACTGTTGCTGAACCTAGACCTGTACCTATTTGTTTAGTTATATCCAGGTGTCGACTTTTTTTGGCGTGTATATTAGTAAGGTAATGTTATACCTCCCCATAATTATCTATTGCATTGTGTAAAAGTGAATCATCTTGTGGTAATAATTGAGATGGCACAATCGGTCTGTATTTGGTTTAGTGATAAAAAGCATACCTTGATTTGAAAGAGATTCTGATTGTGTTCCTGTTTTTTTGTTATAGAACAAACCTAATAGATACAGTTAAATGAGTATTAAACGTATTGTGGTTCATGAAAGCACACAAATGGCATCATACACAGTTAATGAGACATGTGGAAGATGGTGTGTTTTGCACAGGAGTAATGAGACATAAAACGCTGTGTGGGATCTCTGTGATTTAGGCGCAGTTAATCGAAGCGGAGAATGCTCAGAGGAAGAACATCCTTCTTTGTTCTGCGCCAATGTCTTTTCAAGCAGCAAAAAAGTAGAAAGAACAATATTGTTCCAATAATCTGCAAATCAAAAAGCAATTTGCTGAAGTCAGCTGGTTTCATTTAAAATCATCTGGAGTGCCAAAGAGCTCATTTCTGCCTTCGCTCTTCAATAGACATAGTTGTGGTATAGGAGGTTCCTTCCTCGTTTAATAGATGTCCAGACATTTTTGGGGTTTTCTCAGTTCTCTGACTTTAAAGCAAATAATTTTTTAACAATTCTTCTCAAGGTTTTGGCCAAGGTGGGACAAGGATCTGAAGGTACTTGAATGTTGGGAAGCTGGAAAAGATATCCACACCAGGCGTTTCATGGTTTAATCTGTATATTAGGAGGGATTGGTGTCTCCTTAATCCTTTAATAGATCCATCACATCTTGTGACCATAATCGGATTAACGTGTTTGGTGTAACAGAATATTGTGAACTCCCCCTGAAGTTCAGTGACCACCTGTAACTAGCATTTAGTTCCATAGATTTGGTCAAAGTGCAGTGACCCATAACAGCCAAGATTTCAGGCTGTAGAGTCTTATTCATTCAGATTAATGAAAAGAAAATTAGTACAACACTGAAGCGTTCGCAGTCAGGTGGTCAGGTTTCACCTCTAATGAAACAAGTTCTGATGGATTACTATGGGTGGCAGATCCTTTTTTTTTTTTTAAATCTCTTTACCTTTTTTTTTAAAATAAATTTGACCTATTGTAGTGAAAATATGAAATCTTGTTGTTACTAGCATGAAAATTGCAGTTACCAATCATTTTTAGTTGAGTCTAATTAGAAATACAATGGCATAGCTAAAAGTATAGACCTTTTTTTTTTAAATGTGATATAGAAACTGATCTTGTAGTTGGCAGTATATGGGTATGTCTCCACAGCGCTAGGTAATCCGTTGGGACCCCTGCATTCAGCGCACTGCTTGGCGGGGGTCCAGACGGATCACATACACATTACCTGCCCGAATAATCCTCTGTTCTCTGAAGCTTCACTTCAGAGACCTTCCGGCTCAGGGTGCAAGGGGACTTGAGAACATCATAGTGACATAGTGATGTCTACCTTTCCAAGTGTCCCTGGAGGGGTGGAGCCTAGACTAGTTGAGGATCCCTGTAGGGGCGGAGTGGAGTGGAGACTGTAAGAAGGTGGGAGGCTGTGACTGCCATCTTAGAAGATGGAGGGCAGCACCAGGAGCAAGGAAGAGGGGATGGTAAGTGTATAGTTTTGGGTATAGGGATCAGTTTGCCAGGATCAAGACAGGGGACATGTAACTAATGCATATATGTTTTTTTTTTTCTTTCCCAAAAAATTATTGTCTCTAGTTATAACCTTGTCTTGGATGGTTTTACTATTGTTAAATATACAATTTTAAAGTGTTTTTTATATCCGTCGCTCCAGAAGTACAGAACATACCTGCTGATGTCAGAAATTTAAAGGGTCTATGTTATGGAAAGTAGGATAGAAATACTAATGAGCAGGACTGGCACTGCCCAGGGTACATTATTGCAGTTTTCCAGGTATTTCGCCCATTGCATTCAGATCAATGTGTATTTTCTGTACTTGCTGGATAATTAAAGTGATAATAACACACTAGAAACAAATATGTATTCTACATAAACTTCCGTATCTTTAGATTGTCCAATCTGTAGCCAACCATACCATTGTGGGCATTTCCGATCTCAAAAAGTTTGGTGGTAATAGGTATGATTTAACTCTTAGGCACCTGATATCTCAGCGCCCACCTTCTGGGCACATGGAACACCACTGACACCCACTTGGCCACCCATTCTAAAATATAGTGCAAAGTGCGCTGTCCCCCAGGGCTCCGGCATGTGAGCACCTCGTACTAAATACCACATAGTCCAACTTCTTGAATCAACAAGGTAATTAACTGGCTTCTTTATTTTTATAATGTCTGACTTGATATTCTCCATCAACAAACATAAAACCTTGGAATCCAAATTCCTGCAGAGTTATGTGCCAGAATTATTCAGTTCTGTAAGTGTAAGAAAAAAAAACATGTTTAAGCTGTGTAGAATTTCCAAATTGGGTCATGAGTTTATGAAAACTGGTATGTGATCCACAAAAAACATGATTGTTATCTGCATATCACTGGGTTTCTTTGCCGTGACCCAAAAATGACTGCTGTGAAGTTATTAGTGGTCTGCTCTGCAGATTGTGGTTAGACATCTCCTGGGGTCTATGGCTGGATTGCTGCTGGAAGACCGTTATGTGTCTGAGTTGTTTTATGGAAGCCACAATACATACCAGTTTCCTGACAATATTAGAGTGTCTTATGCTAAAGCAGATCAGTCCTAACATGTGGGCACGACAAATCTATTTCCCAATAAAATAAATAAATGCTGCCAAAAGTTTGCTTTACTTTACTTTTATGCTAGGCATACACATGCCGATAAGCGGCCGATTTTTAATCTCAGGTCTCAGGCTAATCGGCATGTGCCCACATGGGGCGACAGATCCCTGTCGCCCCACAGCTCGGCCGGCCAGAGAACGGACATGTCCGATAATCTCTGGCCGGCGCTAGCCAATGGAAGCCGATGCCATAAGCTACAATGAAGACAGCGTCTTCGTTGCAGCTTATGGCCGGCACACAAAGGGTGCCCGGCCGATTGAAGGGGCCCCATATTGCAACGGGATGCTAACGTGATGACGTCATCACGTTAGCATCTCGGTACACATCGGAGTAGGTCGGTCTGACCTGCTTGGTATGTGTATGCCCAGCATTAGGTTTCAGTAAGCCAATTTACATTGTCCAGCCATGCATTATACAATTGGCTAAAGCAGTGGTTCCCAAACTTTCTTTGCAGGGCCCCCCTTTTCTATGAATGTTACGGACCCCCTTCACCCTTCCCTATTCCAACACAAGTTAAGAATGAGAGCCAACGCCCCCCTGGAATACCTTTGTACCCCCCCCCCCCCCCTCTCCCAGGGAGTTTGGGAACCACTGGGCTAAAGCAACAGGTCTGTGCTGCACTAAGGACCAGTCAGAGGCAACAGAGCTAAACCTACCCTCTAGAGCAGTGTTTTTCAACCTTTTTTGGGCAAAGGCACACTTGTTTCATGAAAAAAATCGGAGGGCACCGACGATATGCATAATCGTGGCGCACTTCCGGTCCCCGCCGGAAGTACGTCATCAGGCCGGCGCGAGCCGATGGAAGCCGATGCCATAAGCTGCAATGAAGACGGCGTCTTCGTTGCAGCTTATGGCCGGCACACAAAGGAGTAGGTCGGTCTGACCTGCTCGGTATGTGTATGCCCAGCATATGTCTACCATAGCTAAAGCTAAAACCAATCCTCTGGATGAATAGAACTACCCTGTTTCCCCAAAAATAAGGCATCCTCTGAAAATAAGGCACCCCCACCCTGAAACCCCAGTGCCGTATTCTTGTTCATGGAAAAATAAGACATCCCCCGGAAATAAGACGTAGGGAATCTTTGGAATTTATATAAGACTCTGTCATATTTTCGGGGAAACACGGTGCATATAGTACTTGGTTTTACGTCAGCTGTAACTCCATCCACAATTACCTTAAGATATGTAGCAAGCCATAGAAAGCCTTGATAATAATTTTATAGCTTTCATAGCTAATCTATTATTCTTATGAAAAACCATCTTCAGCACTTCTGTGTACTTATTTACACGTGTAGTTGATGACCGTTTACCGCATGAAAATCATGGCTGCAACAGGAGACGTTCGCCAATTGGTTTATAGAGAATAAATGGGGACATTATCTAGATGCCCCCCAAGAACCTGCACAAGTATGCACAGACAGGGACGAGCAGTCCCCAAAAAGTGACCATGTAAATTTAGCCTTAAGCTAGCCATACACCTGACAATTTTTCTATTTGATCAACCACAACGATAGATCAGTTTGCTCAAACGGTAATTAATTTATGTCCACCTGGTATGATCAACCCAAAAAAACAATATCGAAGAAGAGATCAAACAGAAGGCAAGCAACGTTTTCTTTTGGACGATTGCTCTGCGAACTGTATTGTTAAGGAAGCCAAAAGCCATTATGGCCCGCCAGTCAAAATGTTTGCCCGCCCCTGCTCTAGATGTTCTCAAGAACACAGCAGATGTTTATTTTTGTGTTCTGCTCCACTTTAATAAAAGGTATGAACTTTATATAAATGTTATATATTGGAATTTCCTGTGTTGTCTGCGAAGTCCAGGTTGTTCACAGCTTTCATCCTCTACATACAGAAAGCCATCTGCTCTGCTTCTTTTTTTTCTCTTCACTTTCTAAATCACGTACCTGGCTGCAGTGCATTCCAGCCCAGACATACTTAATGCTGTGATTTTCCTTTATAGTCTGTGACATAATGCAAACAGTTGGCCCCCGCTCTTCAATATTCGGTTTCATAAGCTGTGGCCGGTACAAGTGTAAAATACTGCAGATGTTCCATGTGTATCTGATCCAGCTTCATACTACATGCTGTTTGATGAGCTCTGCTGTGATTGAAAGAGAGAGAACTGGAAATATAGCCTCATATACATCTAGAAGTGAAATTCTTTTACAATGCGCAGCAATATGGCATGCCATTCGGGTAATTAACATGTGCGCTGCTAGGACAGAGCAGGAAATCTGTTCCTTAAGCCCCTACCTGCAGTGCAGTGCCAGCAGCATCAGCATCGTCCATCCAGATGTGATCATTGCTAAGGGAATTCCTAGTCTCAGAAAATGGCAGTATATCATATATTCTCTCATTCCTTAGTGCTGGATGTTCACTTTTTTTTTACAACAGGGATAGATCAACTTCTGTACATGTAATTTAGAATTATTATTAGTTGGAATGTGCTAGTAAGGAACATATGATGGTTTATTTCAGGACAATAGTTTGCAGTTACAAAAAGTAGAAGGTGAACAGTTGTACTTATAAACGGGTGCACATAAGGGGTACTCTGGTACTCAAAATGGGCCAAAACCTAGCTATGCGTACCTGCATTATTGTTACAAAGCTCATATGCGTGCTAACAACTTGGAGGCGCTCCGCGTCTGGGCGGCCGCAGCTAAATTTTAAATGTATACACTTTATGTCGCTTGGATAACTGCAGGAAAACATGAATAGCTATGGAAGGTTGCAGTTAGGGGTGTGAAATTGGAAATGTAATTAATTATCTCAAAAAAGTGACTTTCACCCCCAGATCTCCAACACTCTAAGACCAGAGTAAACATATGTAAGAGTAAAATCTGACAAGAGAAAAGCACTGCGTGACAGCTGGAATATGACTATGAAAGGTTGACATTTGGACTGATAGGGAGTCTTAGGGGTTAATTACTAAGCCAGAAAATGTCAAAGGGTTGCACTACTGAGGTATAAGATCTGGGGGTCAAACAGTGGTGTACTGTGAGAGTTACATGTGACCCAAAGCCAGCTGGTGACCTATGGATAGAGGAAGCTAATCAGAGGATCAATCAGGAACAGGGAGGTCCATCTGCAGCAGAATCTACCATGCATGAGGCTGATGCAGAGGACAGTGAGGAAGACCACCCTACACATGGGGTGAGTACCAAACACCATCTCCTGGTACTCATCTGAGGAGCTCACTAAAAAAGTTATATGCACCCCTGTTTATAAACCAGTTCTGCTGTAGTGTACATAACTCTGTGATCTGCAAAGACACATTAACTACATACCAAACAATGTGGTACTCTTGCATAGAGATGGTCACATTTTTTAAAACAAATTCAACGATTTTGACGATTTCGAGTTAATTGCAAATCCCCTGAACATGGTATCAGCACCAGACTTGCTGGAGATGTAGAGAAAGGTTGGGGGTATACTACAAAAAAGTATGTCTCTAACATACTCTAAATTAAGTTCAATGTCAAATAAAAATGTAAAAAATCTGAATTTCAACATTGAAAAAAAAAAGTTTTGCTCTAGCACATGTAGTTTTTGCAATCTTCCCACAACCCTTCTCTACATCTCCAGCAATTTTGGTGATGATACAATTTTTTAGAGGCTTTGCAATCAGCTCACAAAGTCAGTTAGTTGAAAAATTCGACCATCTCTACTCTTGCATTGTCCATTTAGCAGATTGGTGGTGTGTCCTTCACCAATCTTACTTCTGTGGGTTTAGGGATCTGGCTCACGAAATAGTAAATAGTTATCCTCCTATGTTGAGTTTAGAAAAAGCAAACTGGTGGTATAAGAACAGCCCCATGTACTTTGTATGTCATTGGGTGGTTCAGATGTTATTTGCAACCATAAGGGACAAGATGAATGTCTAATATCTTATGAATCCCTAGCTAGGAAAAGCATCTGTGTGTTTATTAAATGACCTCAACATTACAATGCAAAAGCTGAATTGTGCCAATCGAGCAAGCTGATTGACTCATTTTCAGTCTGTATTCAGATTGAATACTAATGTCGAAGTTTTGGCATTTCATGATCATCTCTTCTGTTTATGTTAAGCAGAGCAAAGTCATAATGATGTTCTCCAGAAGGTGGGAGAGAATTGGATCCCCTGGAGAAGAAAATCTACTATAACACATTGAGATTATACATCTCTTACTGGTACACGTAAATAGACCTTGTATATCCTCCACTAGCTGCTAGAAAAGGGGGATATTCCTCTTATTTACTGGAATAGATGAGACATTCTCTTTCTCTTCCAAAATTGCAAGAGCGGATTTGTGAATGCAAATGGGCAACGACAAGCTAGAAGTTCAGCCAGGACATGTGACGTCCCTAGCTTCCAGTGAGTTCAGCTAAACAATACCAGACGCTGTACAGTAGAGCATTGCTCGATGGGAAAAGCTTGCTTGTCATTTGGAATCGTGTGTTGGAACTACTTTCAGTTTTGTCAATATAATGCTCATTTTTCCAGCATCATGGGAGCGATTGACTAAGCCTGGTGTAATGTCTGGATCCTAGAAAGTTGGGGTTGGGGTAAGATAGATTTTTCTGTGCAGGGTGGAAGTCTGCTCCATAATCCTATAGAAGAGATATATGCTAATATCCACACTTACATTAAAGCTAGCCATACATGGCTCGATTTCACTGCGATCATTGTGCGATGGAACGCAACGTGCTTAGGCTGACATGTCGGATCCCTGTTCAAAAAGGGTTTGCTGCTATCTGGGATGCTGCAAAGATATCTCTACCAGCTGTGATACTCCGAGTTCTGCTCAATACTGCAGTATAATGTCTATCTATCCATACAATACACTATTGATAACTTCTTCAAGCAACTGAGCTCTTTCCCTGACTGTCTGAGTTGGAAAATATACCTTTTACAGAAAAATATCCTAAACATTTTTAGGTCACAATACTGTTGAAGTGTACTACAAAGGAAGGTTTATTTAAAAGTCCAGAATCACCCTGCCTTACAACTCTTCCCATTGGCCTACAAGGTAGTGGTTCCCAAACTGGGGGTCGGGAAGGAATTCCAGGGAGGGCGCAGGCCCTCATTCCTAACATGTGTTTGAATAGGGAGGGGGGGGCTCAATAATGTTCCTAAATAAAAAAGGGGGGCCCTGCAAGGAAAGTTTGGGAACCACTGACTAAAGGTAATCTTTATATGGGAATATAATATTCATCACATTGTAAATTAGGGCCCGAGGACCAAATCTGGCCTGCAGAATAAAAATGATTGGCTTATGAGAATGTTTGTTGCCTTTTGTTAAATGAATGACATGGATGTGTCTCTTATTTGATGTCTCATGGATTACACTTTTCTTATTCCAGATTCAATGTTTAAGCAACACTAAAGTCTGTTTCCATATGAAAAGATTAATTGGGATATCTGATGAGAAGGAAAAACTTCCAGAATTACATATGGAAGCTGATCCGTGACTTTATCCAAGTTTTTATATTTTTGGCCCTCTTTGCGTTTAAATTTAAAATCCCTTTTCTAAATTGTCCAGGTTTGTGATGGGTACATTTACAATTTCTTTAATCAAAAGTTTTGTCAAACTGCATTGCAAAACTGTGCTGTGTGGTTTGAATTGCCTTCATTTTTGTTTTGCATTTTGCCTCTGCTTGCATTTGTATTTCCAATTGCAATTTGCATGCATCAGTGCGCAAAACTGTTAACTGCTTCTGTATTTCAATAAAAAGAAAACAATCAAGATAATCAATAGTCCGAAGTCCCACCCACTTTCCTTTAAACCTAAAGATGGCCTTTGTTCATTGGACCATGTGTGTCCAATGTATCAAAGCTTTACCAATTTGCCTGTGTTTTTTAATATGAAAAAGCTTTGTGAAAAAAATATGTCATCTAGCTGATTTAGGGCTTGTTTCCACTCTTGCGTTCCCGTGCGGTTGTAACCGCGCGGCTGAAACCGCAAGAACGCATGGCATAGTTTTTGAAAACGCGACGCGTTTTTTTTACAAACGCGCCCCCAATCCGCGTCTGCTATGCCATGCGCATTTTGAAGCTAGCTAGCGCTCACAACGGCGCCCTAAACTGCATCCGCATTTGAACGCGCACAACCACACCAGTGGAAACTACATTGAAGTTTCCAATGGATGCGTTTGTGCGCGCTTGCGGTTGTTCGCGCTTGCGGCTGCGCAGTTGCAAACGCGCGGAAACGCGAAGAATCGCATCAATGGAAACAAGCCCTTAAGCCCCTTCTATTTCTCATGTCTGCTTTTTATTTGCATTTAAAAAATGTCTCCATACATTTGATATTGATGTTTGCCATGCTTCAGAATACAACCATCGCAAATCTATTTAATAACCTTAATGAAAAACAACTGCTTATCCTTTGCTGATTCTAATATTTTGGAGATTGTAATCTGTGTATTACAGATCATCCACAGCCATCAGACTAATACATTAATAACCTAAATATAATGAATTGACCAAGACATCCGAATCATGATGTCTAGAGGGGAATATTAAATGCTGATGTAAATGCCGATATTAAAAGTTGATGTGTATTAGTGGGACAGTAGGAAGGAAAATCCATCCGAATAATGTCTTAAGCAAGGAACATGAGTCAGCTATGGGATTTGTCGGCTTCCCTGCTTTTTGGTCTTTTCTAATCTATGTTGATCTTTGGATTAGTTGCTGGAATTATACCTTTTGGAATCCAGCTTGCTGTTTAAAGAATTACCCCACAGGAGTTTTAATGGACGAATGCTTTATGCAGATAAATAGAAACGTTTTAACTCTTTTAGCACAGATAACACCATATTGTTTGGGATGACCTACCTCTTTTAAAGCTCAAATTATCTTTTTATTCTTAGGATGCAGTCTTCCTGCCATAAAAGCAACCCATTATTTCTCATTGTTTCAATCCTTTATCCAATCTTAATCTTGCACAGCTCCTGTACTTCAATGAACAGTACTTGTGATCATTAAACATGGTGGTTTATTGGGCCACTTTAACCTCCCTAACGCTCTTATATGTAGGCATATAACTTCACAAAATATGTCCGTACTAGGGTCTAGTAGACAGCCTAAATACAATTATCTTTGAAACAATTATGTACAAAAAAAATTAAAAACTATGTTTAACTTTGGCACCCTCTCTCCCCTGGTGTGATGAGCACACCAGGGGAGAGAGGGTTAACTGCAAAGGGGCACATGTGGGGCACTTTTACTTTGAACCACACTTAAATAGTTTTCTACATGGAAAACTGTTTTCGTGCAATTTACTTTCGAATTTCCCGCCGCCCCCCCGATGTGACGTCATCACGAGGCGTGGGGTTGTGTTTGCTGCTCTCCTGCAGCAGCCTCCTTGTTACATCGGAGCCACCGGGACAAGACGAAGCGGTAAGTATGTGCTGCCAGTCGGACGGCCGCATCTTGTCCAGTGCAATAGTGACAGGACAGCGCTGGACGAGATGTGGCCATATGGAACAGGGGGGGGGGGGGGGGGGGGGGTTAAACAAGCAGTTTTTTTTTTTTTGATTTTTATTGGGTTTTCCAAACAGTATACAAGAAACATAAAAGTAAGGAAAGAAAACAAATACATGCCATACTCTGTATTGTTCAGTATTGCCATCTCCATATAAGTCCAGTATTGTCAAGAAATCCATTTAGTACCCTGTATAGGGCATGGGTTAAGCTAGCCACACACGGTTCGATTTTGGATCAATCGATGCTTGATTTAGATGAATTTTTTCATCGATTTGAACGAAAATCGAGAAATGCCCACATGGTACGATCAACGAAAATTGTTCGATGAAGGCAGAAAAATGGATCGAATTTTGATCGGACATGTTGGAAAATCATGTTTTATAATCGTCGATGTTTGTGGTATTTCTCCTGGATCTATTAGATCTGATATAATAACATAGACCACTTCAATCTGAACTTCAATCGTTTCCAGACCAAAATCGACAATTTTAGTAATCTTTTTTAATCAAAATCTCACCACAATCGCAAACTCAATGTGGGGTGTTTGATGATGCGATTAAGATCGATTTTCGATTAGACGATTGAATTCCTCGATCGAATTGAGCATCGATTTAAACAAAAATTGAACCGTGTGTGGCTAGCTTTAGAGTGGGGCACTTGGATCCACACTGTAGTAGAGTACATTAGTAATGTAATAAGGGAATATTGTATAGTAATCTCAACAACATCCAATCCAACAGTGATCGGAGCAACTAAAAAGTGGCATTAATATTTTAAGTCACAGTTTGGGTTCTTTCTATGCTCTTTTACTGTCCTCATTGTTTTTTTTGTTTTGTTTATTGAACTAGTTGTCTATGCCAAATGTTGGTCAGTAGAGTTGTTTCATTGGACAACCCAAGAACCATCTTTTGTCTGTGACCAGCATACCTGTCAACTTTAATGTGAAAGGGGAAATACAGGAAGTGACATCACATCATATTTAGTTGTCGGCTGATTTAGAGGGAGGGCGTTACTCTCCCAGCTAATGTTCCACCCGGCACATTATAAGTACAAGCAGGGTGGGAACTTGGAAGGAAGTGTAACACCACCCTTCTTTCTCAAATACCTCAATTTAAAAAAATTTAAAAATCCAGGATTTATTGTAGAATACAGCTACAAATGTTTAGAGGTGGGCACAAATAAAAAAAAGAAAGCAAGGACCAGTTCTCATAATATGTACACCTTTTTATGTGGTGTCTTTGTGGTGTTGGCTAACTAGCGGTGCTAGGCCTTGTAAATATGACCTTCAGTACATGGCACAGCAGTGTCAATGTGTACAGCAATCTTTTTCTAAGCTTTCCGTCAGATTCAGGAAACTTTTGGTTCCACTTTTGGATCAAAATAACTTCTTAATGGCAATGTTGACTGCTGGCCCAACAAAGATCCTTCTCATTCATGGCAGAGGGACGTTGTCTATACTTCTTACCTCTGTTAGGGTTCCCATACACCTTTTAGATTTTTCTGTCAGATTTCCTTTAAATATCCTTTTGTTTTAACAAAACCATGTAATATAAGAGCCTTTAGATCATTCTGTTAGATTACCTTTAGATCTACCAACAGCTATGTACTGCCGGGTCCTCTGTGATTAAACACAGGTAGACTTGATTGTTTAGAAAGGCCCTTATATTACATGGTTTTGGTAAAATAAAAGGATATTTAAAGGAAATCTGACAGAAAAATCTAAAGGTGTATGGGAACCCTTACTGTTATGTGGGCCTGAAGAAGAGTATAACTTTCTCCCTTGTAAAATTCCTGGGCCTAGCAGCCAGTTACTAAAACTAATCAAGTAGTCTTTTATTTCCTAACCCTATGACTGAGCATCTATACCGTGTTTTCCCAAAAATAAGACAGTGTCTTATATACATTTTTGCTTTCAAAGATGCCCTAAGTCTTATTTTCCCATGAAGAAGAATACGGCACTGGGGCATCAGGGTGGGGGGATCACTTAAAATGACACAGGGGGATCAGAGGGGGGATCAAAATGGCACAGGAGACTAAGAGGAGGGATTACCATTTTAGTAACCCCTTCTGATCCTCCTGTGTCATTTTGATTGCCCCCTCTGATCCCCCCTGTCCAGAGTAACAGTACCGTATCTTCCGAGGTGCATTATTTCAGGGGGGGGGGTGCCTTATATTTCAGAGTGATGCAAAAATTTAAGGGTGCCTTATTTTCGGGGGATGCCTTATTATGAGGGAATCAGGGTAGTACAGTGTCATATGTACAGTACTGTTATGTGCAAATCTTATCATCTTTGTCATATGCAATCCACCCAATTTACCACCATATGTCATAACTTTATTCAAGGTTTTATCTGGTACGACTTCTAGTCATCGTTTATACTTTGTTTTCTTTGTAATTGAATCATTTCTCTTCATGGCTCATTGGAACATTGTATGCAGTTCTCTGGAAGAGGAATGTATGTGCCTTTATGTCTGGACTGGACTGGACTGGAGAAGAGGGTGGCAATCTATAACGAGTTGTTAATCTGCTTTGTATGTGTGTGAAAGAAAACCCACCTGTGTGTATGTGGGCGACATTGTCTAAAGACTAAAGAACTGAGATGTTATGATGTTATGTTGTGTGATCACAGTTATGTACTGGCAGCTCTATCTGTTTATTATTGTCCTCTCCAGTTCATCCACGGAATACAAGCTGGTACATGATTTCTGCCCAGAATTTTAAGATGACATCAGGTACAAAGTGGGCAATACCTAGAGCAGCAGGATAAATGAAGCAGCTGACTTTTTCAATAGTACATGTTGCATTAACTTTTATGACTGAACATATGCAGTCAATGCTCCCAAACAAGGTTTGAGATTTTGGGAAGGGTAGCTATACTTAAGATAGTGATTCCCAAACTGGGGGGCGAGCTTCCCTGGGGGGGGGGGGGGGGGGGGGGG
>CM070032.1:200484287-200497904 GCA_036250615.1 Ptychadena robeensis
CATGGCTACACAACACACACAGGGAAAGCGTTGCAATGTGCATTGAAAACATACGTCATTGCACATGTTTTAACACACAACTCAGCAGTATGAAGGGCCCAGTTCTGCAACGTATTGATCTGTCATGTACAGCCATATTGGAGAATGCAGTGTATAGTAAAGCACAGGCAACCATAATGGTGCATTTTCAGTGGGGAGAATCATAACATTCTGAATAGATCCTGAATATCTGCACCACATTATCAGGTAACAGAAAGATGAGGATGAAGGCTTTACAGCAATGTTGTATTTCTAGTTCTAGGTCCCTAGGCTGCTCTGGAAGCCATGCTGAGGAAGATGGAGAATTTCCAATCCTCGGATGTGGCATCATCTCTGGAGTCTGTGCACGCTCCCTACACAGCTCAGTGTTGGGGTTACCAAGGTGACGTCTCCCCACTCCGCGCTCCTGCCTGGGTATAGAGGATGGAGACAGTGCTGAGATAACCTAGAATAACGTCCTCCACAAACATAAAGTCTGATCTACTTCATACAGATTAGACACATTGGGTTCTACAAAGGTGAAATATTTCTCACACATTATTAGTATGAATTCCCTTCTAGCAATTCAAGCCCAAATTCATTTTTATTTTTCAAAAGGTGCCAGCAGTCTATAGATGAAAACACTTCTGTTTCCTGAACCTCTAACCTGAACTATATTTAGAATGACGCAGGGTATCCAATTAGACAAATGAAGTCACCTAAAGCTAAAAATTGCTTACAGCTAATCTAAATGGTAAATTTCGGTTATACGATTGCTTAGTGCTCAATCACCTACTATAGTTTTAATGGGCTTGTTCCCATTGATTATTTTCCTCCGATCGCACCCATAGACATGAATGGAGGCGATCAAAAACCACGTCCATTCATTCTCTATGGAGGCAATTTTTTTTATAATGGTGGCGTTTTTTTTAAAAATGGCCGGGGAAAATCCCCTGGTGATTGCCCACCGGCGATTCTGCAGGCAATTGATCGCCTAAGTGGGAACATAGCTTTATAAAGAGATTGTTTTTGCTATGCTGAGATCTTTACATGGCTGTCATCACATACAGAGGTCTATGTACTCCATAAGGGCTAATTCACACAGTCGGCTGTAAACATAGTTTTTCCATTGACCGCACGCCTGAAAACCGCAGCCACGCGGGGAACATTACATGCTGCATTTCCTGATCGTTTCCCGATTGATTCCCGATTGCCAATAAGGATAATAAAGGGGCAGTTGTCAATACCACTTCTCATGCTCCTGCACCCTGTGTGCAACTGCAACGGTCTGTCTACTTTTCCAACATCGTGCCCTCCTACACGGTAGTCTCACAAAATAGAGACTATGTACGGCTATGTATATATAATGAATGCCTATAGAGCGTTTTCTAATAAAAAAAACTTTTGCTGCTGTAAACCATACCATTCTTTTTGCACAAACAATTTAGTTACATTTTTATCCATTTGGATATTATCTTGCTATAACATATGTAGACAGAAAGTGCCTGCAAAAAGGCTGGAGGGGGCAAGCTGTGTTATGTATGAGCCAAAAAATAAAACAGACTAAAAAGCATCTATATACATTGCATGTAGTTTGAGAGCATCTATGGAGAAACATCAGAGCATAAAACAATATTCAGAACAAGTCCTTTTATAGATAACTCATGGCCTTGTCAGACATTTCCTTTTGATGTTTCAAACGCCAGAAGATTTTACATACTAAAAATCCAGTTCTGAAGAAGCAGAAATAAAAAACACAAAACAAAAAGAAATTCCAAGTTTCCCAGCTGAAGAACACATGCTCGGCCCATCTCACATGCAACGTATGACAACACAAGTAAACAGAAACATGAAATCACAAGCAGGAGGGAGAAAACCCCAGATCAGGGTGATCCTGTATAATTGGATCCTTGGGTAAAGAGTATTGTAGATCTTATATGATATTTCTTGTCAGTGCACACCCCCTACACATAGGGGTGTCTCATCCTTTAGTCTTATCATCTCCACTTGTTGCTACCCCGATGATAAGGCACGGTCTTATATTTTTTTGAAATGCCAAAATATGCCCTAGGTCTTATTTTCAGGGGGTGTCTTATTCTGATCACTGTGCCAAACATTGTCCCCTTTGATCACTCTGTGGCAATCATTGTCCCCTTCGATCAATCTGTGCCATTTATTGTCCCCTATGATCACTCTGTGCAATTCATTGTCCCCTTCTGATCACTCTGTGTCATTTATTGTCCCCTTCGATCAATCTGTGTCATTCATTGTCCCCTTTGATCACTCTGTGCCAATCATTGTCCCCTTCACTGACTCACTTTGGGTTCTACCGGTAAGGCCGTGTAGCAGACTTCGTTACGGCAGAGATCAGCAGCAGCTTGCTTGTCCTTCCTGGCACAGAGGCGTGGGCCTTTGTAGTCGCTTCCTGCTCCGCTCTGCACTGCAGCCAGCCCTGATGGAGTCACACGGAGGAACACAGTTACCCGTTGTACCACCCGAATGGGAGATTCGGGCAGGGGCAAAAATTGGGGGGTGGCTCATTTGATAGGGTAGAAAGAAGGGGGGTGGAGCCACTTCCTCTTGCCACTATGGCGACAAAGGGAAAAGATTAAAATTACTTGTTGCGTGCGTAGTTAGCCCATATCTGGTCTAAAGTTGGCCATACACCTTTAGATCTCTCTGTCAGATATCCTTTAGATCTACCTACAACTATGTAGTGTCGGGTCCTCTGTGATTGAACACAGGTAGACTTGATGGATAAGAAAGTCCCTCATATTACATGGGTTTGGTAAAACAAAACAGAGACAGAGAAATCGAAAAGGTATGGGGACCCTTAACCCTCTGAGCGTTTGCCACGTGGCACGGTTTTTTTATAACCGTGCCACGGGCAATCGCGGCGGAGCACAATGTGCTCCGCCGCGATTGCCTGCTCAGCTGAGGGATGTAAACAAAAGTCTGGCGTCGCTGGAGACGCCGGACTTCTGCTGACAGAAAGCGACGCCCCTCCAGTTTGAAGGAGGTCTATGGCGCCGCCTACCCCCGCCCCCTTCGCGTCACCGACCGCCGTCAGAAGACGGCGAGACCTCGGGCGTTCCTCCGGCTAACTCGAAACTGAAACTCAGCCCGAGTTAATTCGGGGAGAACGCTCAGAAGGTTAAGCAGGGTACAGATGGCTTGATATTTAAACCGTCCAATGTACCCTGCAGCAGCATGATGACGTCATCATGCTGCTGTCAGATATCGGCTGTGCTGGGGAGAGACAGCTCTGCTCTCCCCTGCTCGGCTGATGCTTTTCCTGGAGACCAACGGTCTCTATGCAAAGCATCGGACATCGGCCGTATTTACGGTCATGTCCGATATGGCTGCTTTCAAGCTCAAAACAGCGATGGGCGCATATTATATAGGTCATATAGATGGCCGTGAGCGCGCACGCCGCTCAAAGCGCCCATCGATCTGGGCCATATCTGCAGGTCTGTACCCTGCTTTAGCCGAAATCAACTGCGAAATTACAGGTGCCCACATGGGGCGACAGATCCCCGTCACCCCAAAGCTAAAACTAAAGGCCAGCACCCAAAGGGTGCCCGCCAAAACTGTGAGCGATGGACAGCAGCGTGGTGACGTCATCACGTTGCTCTCCACAGCTCATCTGTCGGTCTCCACTCGCTACGTGTGTGTGGAGACCTTAAGCCTTTCCCAACTGAATTGCACATCTGGATGGTTCAGAGAATATCTGTTCAGTGTAGGATTCTGAAAAAGTAATTGCCATGAACTAATGTGACATTTAATCTCTTCCCCAGACTTGAATGAAATACAATGATATACTTTCTAATCTGAATTATTTTGGTGGTTTTTCCATGGGAAGTATAACCTGACCAGAATCCACACATCAAATGAGCAACAATCCCCTCTCATACACAGAAACAACATTTATCCTGTGGTTCTGGTAGACTGACTGTAGTGGTAGACTGACTGTTACCAGAATTTGTAACACCATGAAATCAAATGAAAAAATAAGCAATTCAATTGCATCCCTCGAGCCTGTGTGTCTGCAGAATCTATGACACTTGCTGGCACACAGAGATTCCTATGCAGTCCGAGTATATATAAAGTCAGCCTGAGTCCAACAGAAGTGCTCCCTGTGACACAGAGCAGACCCGTCTACTCAATCATGATTAAATCCAGAGCCTGTTCCACTATATAGAGCAGCTTCCTTGTCTCATAACTCTGATCATAGTAAACAAAGTCTGTGGTAGACCAAGAGCTACTTCACAAACCCATTCATGCCGAAAGCCAGTGCCGAAAAAAATCCCAGCGCTAACATTCATGTAATATGATCTCCATCTAAGCATTAGGACATTAAAAGAAAAAATTGCTGGGGACACAAATGAAAAATAGAGGTCATCTGAGCATTTAAAAATTTTACAAAATAAAAGTATAGTTTGGACTTTGTTACCAAAGGGTTGTAAACTTCTAATTAAACTGCAGGCACATAATCAGTTACCTGCAACCTGTACGCGTTGCCCCAGCAAAAATGCAGACTGCAGGGTGTTTGCAATAACATGCACCACTGCGCACAACACACGCAGGGATAGTATGAAAGGTAACCCTAGCCTTGCTGCATTGCGTTACCGTACCGCAGCACAGCTAGTGTAACAATGCCCTTGTGCAGCTCACATTCCTGAGAAAACCAATGTTGTGAAAAATATTGTGCAAGGAAAGTAAAAGATGATTAGTTAACTGAATTGCAGATTTAAGTGAAATAAATATCAGAGACCCAACATCACAAATGAACATAGAGCCAGATCACAAAATTGCCTTAAAGCGGCTGTAAGGCTAGCAAGAGCACGGGTTTCCAGGTGGGGTTTACACTACCAAATAAGCTAGGTGTGACACCCTTCAGTGGGTATCCCCTGATCCGTTTCCCCCTTTCTTCCCCCCTCATCCGGGGGGAGAAAAGGAATAGATGGTAACCTGGGTATAATGGCCTTTAAACGGAACAGATCACATTCTTGAGAAAACCAAATGTTGTGCAAGGAAAGTAAAAGTTGATTAGTCAACTGAATTGCAGACAAAAAAATTTACCATAAACCAAGTCTTACAGGTCCAGGTCCAACCCTGAAACGATATGCTCCTTGGTTGGATAAATGACTCTGATTTCACTATGCATGTTCGGCTTCTCACAACATGAACAAGTCTGATCCCACCTCTAATCCTAGCTGATGGACAAACAGGATGTTCTAGAACTTTCCTCCCAGTCGTGCTAATGCTGGGCCAACCCTGAACCTTACACCTGCATGATATCAATAATGCAGGGAACACAAGTTTCTATAGGAAACCTGTTGTACGTTTCACCCTTGCGTGTGTTGCATTTTTCTGCTGCAGCACAAGTGTCTCAATGTGTTAATGTGTCTATTGCCGGTAAACACACATAAAGTGAGAATGACTTAAATTTAAGGTTTTTCATTCATTTGAAAATTTGAACCAACTGAAAGCTTAAGCTCCCCATAAACCTTTAGATCAATCCATACAATTAAGCAGGGTACAAAAGGCTTAATATTCGAGCCGTCCGATGTACCCTGCAGCAGCGTTATGAAGTCATCATGCTGCCGTTAGATATAAGCTGGCTGCGTAGAGACGGCTCTGCTCTCTCCCCGGGGGGGGGCTTTAGTTTGTCTGCAACTTTCCAGTCTTCAGATGTGGTGGCTGCATTGGTTTTCTTTTTGAGGCCCTTTCACCACAAAGCTGGAAAACGATGACTACGCTCATTACTACACTGCATCTATGGCAGGAACAATTACTGTCCCCCTAGTGTGGACTTGACAAATTTGTCTGTCACTATTCCACTCCATTACACTGTAGATGGAAAGATAAGCAGGGTTTTTCTACTTCAAGATCAGGCATTTTCTGTACTTACTAGTAAATGATCTTAGCCTGAAAAATGAAAACTAAAGGACCCCATACACTTGGCAAGCCATAGGCTGCAGAAGGAGGGTGCCCGCATGGGGCTCGGTCAGTCAGATAATGGGCATGTTCGTAAATCTCTGGCTGATGCCATTAGTTTAAATGGAGACTTGCGTCCCCATCCAAAGTAACGACTGGCACACAAAGGGTGCCCGCCGATACTCTAAGCAACAGAGTGCAGCATGAAGGCCCCGGCCTGATTTCCTTTAGATCTCCTTTTGTTTTACCAAAACCATGTAATAGGAGGGAATTTCTAAACCATCAAGTCTACCTGTGTTCATTCGCAGAGGACCCGGCACTACAGAGTTGTTGGTAGATCTAAAGGAAATTGTATGGCGTGATCTAATGGTGTATGGAGGGCTAAAATCTCTTAGGTTAAGTTATCTCTTAAATGATTAATGTAATACATACCAATCCTAAAGCTAGGAACACACGGCTCGATTTAAGCATACAATCGATGTAAGATTAAACGAAGTACCTCGATTTTGGTATTTTATCGATTGTACTGTGTGCGCTATAGGATCATACAATCGTAGTACAATATCGATGTAGAGAACATCGATTATTGACTTAAATCGTCGATGCTATTGATGCCCTACAAAACAGTAAACTATCACTTCATCGAATACAATTGTACGATGAAAATGAAAAAGTAGTACAATCATGGTACAATTCGACGATAATTTTCCAACTAGTCCGATCACTTTTCAATCGATGTAAAGCTCTTCATCGAACTAAAATCGTCGATTGTACCATGTGTCCGTGCTTCGATTTTGGTACAATCGATGTTAATTTTCATTGATTTACATCGATTGTACGCTTAAATCGAGCCGTGTGTTACTAGCTTTAATGTATTTCTATTCATCTAGAATCTAATCTTTAATGATATTTAGTGTTTATCAGCAATGTTACTTAACAGCTTGTGATGTGTCATCTAAAATGAATGAAAAGGACAAACGCTAAGCAGCAGAGTCAAATGGTGTCACTCTACCTTAACCTTTCACCCCGGAAGCCAGCTGGATGTGTGATATGGCCGCTAAATGCGTAGACCGAAGAAGGATGGAAACAGGAGAATTGGCCATCTAATACAGCAGAAGTCTTTGAAGTGACTACTTTGCTATCACAATTCTGTCAGCTGAGATGTACTTCAGCTTTGTGTGACCTTCCCACCTGTCATGGCATTGCACTCTCCATCAGCATCTAAAGAGCTTTCCTTCCATAAACAGCCAACGTTCAAACAGAATGTCAAGTGGAAAATACTGTGTGCTGCATTCATATACAAGAAAACACTAAAGCTGAACATAACATGATAAACTGAAAAATAACAACATTTTCTTTGCAGTGAGACACCTAATTCTGGGACATGGGCCGACCCTCACTCTTCCCATGTACAGTGTAATATAAAACGTTATACATGCACTGCAAACTGGAATGTCTATAAAGCTGTCCATTCGCAACGCAAAACCGTTCATTCGTCCAATCAATGTGCACCACTTTGGGTGATTGATCCCTGGCCCATTCTTTAGATGGGGATCGAGGGTCCCAATCCAAAGTAATGGCGATCAAACAGGAATTTAACCTCCTGGGTGTAACATACGTAGCATGCTTTTTTTAAAAGCACGCCACGGGCGATCGCAGCAGAGCACATCATGTTGCGCCGCGATTTGTTGCCCTTAAGGAGGTTCCCTGCAAGTTTCCAGCATCACCAGAGACCCCACAGTTGTGCTGGGAAAAGGCGACGCCCCCTCTATTACTTGGAGGTCTATGGTGCCACCTACCCCTGCCCCCTTCACGTCAATGGTGACACGATACGCATACACGCCAATGCTCTCAATCACTAGCGGAATTTGGGGAATGGATCAGTTTCCCCTCAGTTAACTAGGGTTGAAATTTATCGATCATGAAACTCAACCCGAGTTAACTCAGGCCAAACACCCAGGGGGTTAAGGTACCCATAGCAACATGTTGGATCCCTGTTTGATGGACATTCTCTTGGAGCGGGATCAATCGCTTCTGGTGATGCTGTGAATGTGCACGGCGGTCAAACGTTCAGGAATCAAATAAAAAAATAGATCCGTGTATGGGTACCTTAGGATGTCCCCGATGAATGCACACAAACAGATTTTTTTTATCTCAGATTGTAATATAAAAAAAAACAGCAGACAGGTGGTAGCTTTGCCTCAAAAGTTGGACAACTACAAAAAAGTAACAACTACAAGTTACACCCTTATAATATGACCAGTTAGTAGTCTTAACATTTTTACATAGGAACAGCACATTTTCAGTACATTTTCCTTTTACATCTTATATTCTCATTACATGACATCTCGGAAAGACTTGTGAGTCCCATGTGCAGAAGAAGTGACGTGGCCAGGTGGCTCAGTCTTGTGGATCTCTCAGTATTTGAGGAATCTGCAGACTCGATTTAGAAAAACCTGATGACTTCACCAGAACTGCACTGATGAGAAGACATTCCAGGGAGACCCTGGCTGGTGGACTTCAGAAAAAGTTTCCCTTTGCTTTTTTTGTGTGACCTGAAAACTGTGTCATTGAAAATTAAACTCATGTATTGAGGAGTTATTACAATATTCATTAAAGACATTACATTTAGTGATAGTAAAAATAAAAATTTATGGGAACTAGTATTGAGAGATAACTGTAGGGTGCCATGTTAGGCTTTTCCTCATGATATACCCGCTATATGGCTTTACATGAGCTTTCTGGTCTCCGTTCCTCGGGAATCACTGACCTGTAACAAGCATGCAATCCAAAGTCAAAACTCTTTAATTCAAACACTTGTTACATGTCAGGATTAAAGCTATTAGATCATCATGACAAACAAAGCTAACATGATTTCTCTATTAAGGGTCAGAAATAAGAGCCTACAGATGTCTCCCAATACATGGCCTGGTGGGGTAAAATAAACTGTATTATTTTAGGATTAGGCTTCAAAAAATAAATAAAATGTCAGTCTTCATAAAAATGCCATCAAAATTCCCCTCAATCTGCAAGGAGAGCTATGCTTGCCATAGAGTCCACCCTGAGCCAATCTTCATTCTTCATCTTTCAGGTCATAGAGGTAAGTGTCCACTGCAACACATTTCCACTAGAGCGGTGTTGCCTGTGTGTGATAGACTGTTAAGGTTCCCATACACCTTACAATCTTACCATACAATTTCTGTACAATCAACAATTACATATACATACATATTACATATACATGTAATATGAGGACCTTTCTAAACCTTACAATCACTATGTATTCTATCAGGGAGGTCACTATACTACATAGTTGTTGGTAGATCTTAAGGAAATTGTATGGAGGTGTATGGGGGGCTTAAGTCAGAATGATTTGCACCACAACACATGAATGTGCTAACCATATTACACAATTGTGTAGCATCCCTTAAAAGAAGACACAACAGCAAGTAAAGGTCCCTGGACCAGGTAGTCTGCATCAGAATCTGGGAATTTACACTTCTAGTGCTTGTGGTCAAATAAAGGCACAAATCTCCTGAATGGAACACAGCAATTTCAACCTAACATGATGTTTAATGGCCCTTCCACACTATATGCGCAGCTGTGCCGCTTGTTGCTGTAACAGAAACTACTGTGTCCACTAACTGCGCCTGTTATGCGCCTGCAATGCTGAATGCTACCACAAACGTTAACATGGTGTGAAAGGTGGAATGGAAACCTGTGTACCTTTTCTTAACCCTAGCCGTGCTGCGTTGAGGTACCACAGCTGCAGCACTGCTAGTCTGAAAGGGCTCGTAAGGCCCTCCATACACACTTCGATTTGCGACCAATTTTGCGGTCATTTGAAAGCGCCCTCCTTAAATGGGGCCATGAATCGGCCCACAAAATCGATTTAATACATTATGGACATGTCAGTGATGTTTAGATCGATCTCCTTACTTTGGATGAGGACAGTGTCCCCATTCAAATTAAATGCCGGCACAGAAAGGGTGCGCGGCCCATTCTTTGATCCACCGGCCACGTGTCATCGAAAAGGTATGGGGGGTTTTACTCTTCCTGCAAAACACAAAAATAAGTTTTTTACATGCATTGTAAAGTGTAAGGGTTTCTAAAAGGCTTTCCCGAATTTATATTAACCTCCCTAGCGCTCTTGCAAGGTCCAGATTTCTGTACCAAAAGCGCACCATAGACTCTAATGGAATTTTTTGTGTTGTAGGCCTGTAACTTCCAACAATATGTACGAATAAGGGTCTAATAGACATCCTGACTATAATAATGTTTAAAACACAAAATTATTATAAAAAAAGTACATTAAAAAAAATTATAAAATTTATCATTTGAATGATAAAATCTCTTGAATACTTATTTGGTATGAAAGATTTCAAAACAGTATTTATATTTGTTTATAATAACATTTTTATTACAATTGGAAATGTGTTTTGTTTTTGTTTTACTTTGAATTGTATTGGATACAGTTATCACTGTATCCAATACAATGGCATTTGGCACCCTCTGAAACATCTGGAAATGACAATGGGGGTGATATTCCAGGTGTGTTCTTTGAAGATAGCCGCCCCCCCCCCCCCGGGACGCGGGACATTCATATGCAAATCGGGCTGGGTGAGGGGTGTGTGCTGCTGCGGGGATCTAAGCTTAGCTGGACGGGTCTATCTCGTCAGCTGCAATACTGACAAGAAAGTGCAGGACGAGATGAAGCCGTCAGAAGCGCTAGGGGGGTTAAGTTAAACTGTGTCTTTGAAAGATGGACAATGGAGATTTTCGTTCTGATCACAATTAGCAAAAGGCTGGAAATGTTGGCAATGTCACAAGGACTGCTAACCTACAAAGTATCAGGGGTCAGATGTTTAACTGTTGATGGACATGACAGCTGATCTGCTCATCTTCGGCTCTTTACAGAAAACGCTCTGCAGATGACACAACGTTCTGCAGCATGCTCAGAAAGCTATGATGACTCAGTCAATGTACCAACCACTCCAAATAAAGAGCAACCACTCATTCTAATAAAACCCATATACAGCAGAAGAACTATCAACTTTATCATCAGTAATTGGTTAAAAATTAGATATTCACATGTAACGTCTGTCTAAAGCAGTGGTTCCAAAACTTTCCTTGCAGGGCCCCTCTTTTCTATTTAGGGACATTAAGCCCCCCTCCCTATTCAAACACAGGTTAAGAATGAGGTCCTGAGCCCCCCTGGAATACCTTTGTGCCCCCCTAGGGGAGCCCGTCCCCCCAGTTTGGGAACCACTGGTATAAAGAAACATTCATTTCTCGTAGGCACAATGTACACTTTAAACACCTATAAGGGAATAATAGGCTATTTATAGAGGTTACATCTATATAGGAAGAGCATTTGAATGGCTCACTATTCCTACTGCATCTGGAAGGAAAGTTATGGCCTGGAGCAATCAGTGTGCCTCAAACATGAAGAATTACGGTAGATAATGAGTATCTACTTTATTATCACTATCTTTAGGTGTCAGGAAGACTAAAATTAAGTTATGCTTTAAAGAAAAACACACACCTTTAAGAATCCAATGAATGATTTATCATTTTCTATTACCCATAATCCACAAATCAAATCAATCCCAGAGCTGTCAGCCAGGAATTCAACCCAGGCCAATTCCTACTCAAAGCTGCTATGTGACTATCCACCTACACACCATTCATACTCATTAGTTAAGAAAACATGCTTGCAGCCAGTCGGTTTAGTTATGAGATGCAGAAACAAAGTCAAACTGGTTACCTTTCCCCACATCAAACAGCTACCGTTCCCACACAGCAGAGCCACCCGTGCTGCCAGAGTCCTCGGGGTTCTCCAGGTATAAGTGATTGATGGCATCTCTCTTTATGATGATCAGCAAACATCATAAATATTTTATCACTCCTACAAATCTAGAATAACAACTCTACAGGTATAATGGAATAACGAGATTGTACACAATCTGCAATGATGATGAAATGCCTGCTAATAGACCACCAAGTAATTTTCTTAAGCACTGATCTATGCATGACTTTTGAAAATCTAACAACGGACAAGTTACAACTTATGTGACAACTTTACAAACTGGGGTCAGGTGTGGCATTGGTTAGAGAATGGGTAGAGTATTGTAAAAATCTGCAACAAAATGATTATTCTACCAAAGTCTAATTTCAACCTCAAGTTGGGGTAGTGTGGAGGAAACTGTTGAGGTAATGATTTGAAGCAAGGTTATATAAGCAGGCTCCAATGGTGTATCTTTATCTTTATGAATAGCTTGTATGTCCATGAAAACTCCATACTGAAATCTGCTGAGCGCTGCAAAGGCCACATGAAGCAGGCTCCAATGGTGTCTATTTATCTCTATGAATAAGCACACTTTTTGGGGGTGAAACGCATTAGGGAGGAAGATTTTCAGGCTTATACATTAATAAAGAACTTTTCGTCCAATGTTGGTATGTTGACCAATACCAGTGACAGAAGAAATAGGAGAAGACAGATCTGATCAGGGTGATACTTTTCCGTTTCTAATGCAGAGGTCAATAACCTGAACTAACTGCTTACATCCTGTCACATTTTATGGGAACCTATACTCCAAAGCTATACTCCGAAGCCAGATACAACTAAACCTTTTGGTTCCAGAGAAGGAAGAGCTTTTTCAATATAATTGTGCCCTATGCACAGAGCACAATCTGCAAAGATATGTTAGGATGAATTAGGTGTGGAAGAACTTGATTAGCCTGTGCAGAGCCCTGACCTTAACCCCAACCAGTACCTTTGGGATACATGTAGATTATGAGCCAGGCATTCCATGCTACATCAGTGCCTAAACAAAAAAACTGCTCTGCTGGATTAATGGGCAAAAAATTTACTCCCCCACACACAACCAAAAACTTGTCAAAGTTGATTCCATAAGACTGGAAGATATTAAGGTTCCAAAGAGGGAGCCAACCAAAAGTTCCTGTTGGTGTAATGGACCAATATCTTACTCCAGAAAGTGTACAAATGTCTATAAATACTATGTGGCCCTTCACACACTTAATGACCTAATCACCTAATGAAATCAGACCTCACCTAAGTAGTAAGGTATTCCCCAACAGCAATTATAGATTACCGGTACATTACAAATTTAATAAAGTGCTCTTATTATGTTATAAATAGCTTGTCTGTCCGTCCATGAAAACTCCATACTGAAAATCGGCTGAGCGCTGCAAAGGCCACATGAATAGGGAGCGTCTGTGGACTCCAGATACACACAAAAATAGAGTCTACATGCTGATCTTAGTTTAGCAGATACATTCTGTCCATGAGTCATAAAGTTTGCTAAAAAGAAATTACTAAGAATAAGTACAGCAGCTGCTTCCTCAACAAATCCCCCAACAAATTCCCCATCATTCACATTAATTCTAGGTTTCTCCGGGTTCTATGCGCAATAAGTCACGCTCTACATGTTAGACAGGAACCAATTATCTACACGGGACTCTAGAACATCTGGGCCACTCATGGCTTCTATACATGTCATGTCACCCATATCTTTGTGACGAGATCTTTATTTGTACAGCAGCATGAATACAGCCACATAAACAATGTCTGCAAGTTAAAAGCCACTTACACAAAGAAACACAAATAACGTCAAAACAGACTTATCAGGTCCTAAC
>CM070032.1:200498004-200508431 GCA_036250615.1 Ptychadena robeensis
ATATATATATATATATATATATATAATAATATCTATATATATATATATACACACATACATACACACATATACAGAAATATAAATATCGATATAAATATTGTAAAAAAGTATAATTACCATCTATTAATCATAAAATAAACAATAAAACTTCTTTCTCTGGTGTGTTCACGTTTCTACATTTATTAATATACACACATATAAATACTGAAAGATTGCTACGACATGCTGACATGCTGTTTAGCCACCATGTCAGTGTCAGCAACATGCCGGTGGTGCCGGAAGTTTTAATATGCTAATGTTCCGCATTGGCAGTAATTGGTTGCTAAACACTATGAAGTTTCCCGATGTTGCCAGACCAATTACAATTTTTGAACATGTCCAATAACTTACGACCGGAAAAAAACGGAAATTACGATCGTAATATATCGGTTGTACCATGTGGACATGCGCGGATTTCAGGACGATAAAATGCATTTATTGGTCGGTTTTAATGGATCCTAATTTTTATCTCAGAGTGTATGGCCTGCTTTAGTCCCGGTCATTTAGGATGACATTCAAATCTCAATTGAAACATTTAAAAAAACAAACAAACATTCATAGCATGTAGAAACTGTATACAATATGGAACCCTTTGGTCTTTCACAACTTGGGTTTATACATGTTTTATATACACTTTGATATACAAATCAGATCAAACTATTTCATATAGATTGTAGTTCATCTGGAGCCACCTCTAAAAACTGAAAATCAGACTAGAATTTTATTGTTTGCAGAACCCAACCTAAGGCCGGGCCCAGCCAAAACTTGCAGTGTGAGGACTACTGCCATACACTAAGGCATGTTTTCAGTAAACTATGTAGAGAAATCTACCTTCCACCATTAGTTTTTGACTGCCTTCCAGAAAGAAGCATGCACACCCAATGGCAATACCAATGGGTACAAAATTTGGTTTCTAATGAAATAGGAGTAAAGAGGGTAGGTAAGGTGTACAAATATGATTTCTTTGTCTGTTTGTAAAACTTTAAATTAAAAGAGAATTAAGAAACAAAAGGAAGTGTCAATTATTATACTAACATTACCATATAGCTGGGCATACACGGGTAGATTCCCATGCAATCGGCCCGCGATCAATGACAGCTTGGTGACGTCACCACGCTGTGATTGATCGTGTATCAATTAAATGAAAATCAATGTGCACCACATGGGCACATCAATTCCCATTCAATGGGGACCCGTTCTCCCCAGCTCACAGCCTGGGTTGTGAGAGATCTATTGATTCCGCTCAAAGGAAGGCATACACTGGTAGACTTGTACATTGATTAGAGCACAATTAAGCACAGTGAGCGCGCACGGTGCTTGATTGTACTTAGATCTACTTACAAATCTACCCCTGTGTGCCTAGCTTTAGACATCTACACCCTAATGGTTTGTCTATACTATGTCTGCACAGAACGGAAAGCCACAGTGCCTGTGTACAAGGGTTCATAATAGCAAGGAACCAATAATAGCAAAACCCAAGGAAGAGCCCTGCACCTTTCACAACACTGTGGCCCTACGTCATCATCAATGGACTTGTTATAGCGGGACATGCACAAAATGCACCCAATAATTTTGGGTAGCATTTAACCCATTCAAACTATTAGGGAGTGTTAATGTTGCGTAAAAACATCGCGTACATAGGTAACACAGGCAAATTGTATCCATAGCAAGGGTTGGGTATCATCCATTATGAATAACAGAAGATGCCAGATTAGGAACCTTCAATGTTGGATCACCCGAATCAATATTGCAAACAACTTTTATAGATGCCTTAAAAAAGAAGCTGATATGGCATTTATTCACGGAACCCAATCTAAATTGAATAAAAGAAGATGGCAACAGTGAACTCATGTTAAAGTAAAGGTCTTCCTAAAGACATAATGCACATAAAGTTTCACTTAATTATCTTAAAAAATTAACCCCAAAAAGTCCCCCTGCCTTATATCTGAGCACCTTTAGCAGTGTCACCTTATATCTCACTATCACCAGTCGGGGAGCCGCATCACAATTCTTGTACACATGCTGTAAATATATTGTAGTTACTGGAGAAACAAGGGAAATGTTTAGTGAAAACATGCTTCCGCCTAATATCAACACGAAGAAGAGATACTTCATCACGTCCCATGTGCAGACTATACATCGACACATATTTAATAAAACAACTTTGATTGCAACCACAACAGGAACATTAGCCAAGCTTCAAGCCACAACTGCCATTTGACTCTTCACAGCTGGAAGGATACAAGATGGAAATGCAGCCGTCCATCCTGTCTGTTGGGTATGCTGGCCGACACCACAACACCACCTCCCTGGGGAACAGGCCAGTCATTGTCTCGCTTCCATTCGCAGGAACCTCACGGAGTATAAGGTGGCTCTAAAATTAGATTGTGAAAGCCCACCGCTGGCATTCCCAGACGCACCCAGAGAATGAGCTCATAACATTAAATAACTTTAGGAATAGGAAGGCTTAACTTCATCCATAGACAGTGACCGGAAATATCAGCGAGAAGAGGCTCCAAGATAGCATTTATTAGTGTTTATTTAGATATAGGATACTTGACAGAGGAGATTCCTGAATCATAAATTGCTTAACACAGCAAGGGCTACTCTCCATCAATATAGATAGAAATAGATTACTTGGGAACATACCGGGCCTTAAAAACACTGAACTGATTTTGAACAGACTAATGATTTCTTTCTGACCTCCTCCATTGCCAGCTCCAAATGAAGTATGGGGTTGAGGGAGTATCTGGATCAGCAGATATCACAGCTAACGGTTATTTCTGATGACCATATGGAGCTACAGGACATGGTAGGGACATAAAGAACTATGACATACTGCACAAAAGCAGTATGTTGCATGTGAAGTTTCTGCCTGAGGCCATATGAGCAAAACGAGGACTAGCAATTGGAGAAGTATTTACGCAGATTTATACTCAAAAACAAAAAGTTATATATATATATAAAATTAAGGCTTGACCTACCTCTGAGCTGGTACGATGGTGGTGTAGCGACAAATCCTAAAAAATATATTTACCTGCTGTTCCCTGGAATCATGAGAGATTCCATCTTTCTCTGCAAGGCTTCCAGTGATTTATTCAGGGTGCAATATCGCCAGTGGCCACTGGGGGTGCTTATGTTTTTCAACTGAGAAAAATATCAATGTGTATTTCAATGCAGAGCCGAGATCAGGTACTTTTTTTCAACTGTCACTGCTCTCAGAGATGTCAGCTCTTCTGCCCAGCGTGGTGCAGCATCAACAGGGAGAAGGAGAGAGGAGCTGGCCTTCTAGTGCCATTCATACAAAGGAAAAATCTAGTGGTAGGTCCGCTTTAAGGGTTCTTTTCCAATAAATAAGTTGCATTGTGTACTGGCAAAGCACATGTTTACATACACGTTGCTGCATTACATTGCTGCATTACCACTTTCCTTACTGGTGTAAAGGAAGAACATGCCCTTAGGCAATAAAATGTATGCCGCAGGGCATTGTGCATTAATGCAATGAATTTCCTGTTAACGTGGTGCAAACAAGTGTGGATGGTAACACATTTGAACTGTCTTGCAATAAAGGCAATGCAGTGCTACAGTGTCAAAGATACTTTTTTTTTTACAAGCTTTTAAGTTTTACAATACAGAGCTCAACTTTCCTGGTACCCAATGTACAAAGTTTACAAACTGTAATGCAGAATAACTGCAAAAGAAAAGTACACTGAGCTATGGACCATACAGGCACAGATGCCATCATAGTTTGGATGGGACTTCTACAAGCCCTGAATTTCACAAAAGTGACCAAAGCCTTGCCTAATTGCTCCTCTAGAGAAAGACATAGTTATTCCTTGTAATCCAGTTTCAGGCTCAAACAAAGCAGGTATACTTGTAGTATTTGTCACGTGACAAGCAGCATTGCTGTTCTTATGCAACACAAAATACTTCTCATATAGGATAACTCAGCTAAACATCCCAATGTAAACATTGACACTATATGTAGAGATTTAGTATAACAAAACATTCCCCCATCAATCAATAAACAACATGAGACATGGTAATGAAATAAAATATGTACTGTTTATGATTTTTATTGTTTTTTCTCTTTGATGCACCATAGATTGTAGGGTTCTTTTGACAAAGTCCCCTGTAGGGACAAAATGCACCGAAGGTTACCCCAACATATAGCCAAGGACTACTTTCAGTTTTGGATAAATGCATAAATTGTCAAGGGGAAGGAACAGGGATCACCGAGTTGTGTGTGACCCTTTTTCCCTCCCAGCCAAAGTGTATTAAGTATACATGGTTGTTCTATGTTAATATGAACTTGTATATGATTTTAAAACTATTTAAAATAAATATGATTTATTGGTGTTTGATTAATTGCACACAAGGCACCTGAACCCCTGTTACATATTGTTCATATATGAGTCAAAGTTTCTTTATATATAACAAAAGGACTGGCACAATGGCATTAGGCCAACATCAATCAGATCCAGAGAATAGCAGCCAATCCAGATCCTATATTAGACACCACATAAGAGCATGTAGGTATATACATATGTTTATATGACAAAGAGGTCTGACAAACTACATCTCTAGAGACTGAATTCTTACAACCGGACTCAGGTGTATCTTTGTGGAAAATAGATATAAAGATCTCATGAAATGTGCTTATGAACACATTTCATATAGACAATAAAATTTACACTTTTATAGATGACTATATGAGCAGCCAGTCTACATAAACGAATAATGAATTCTGGTATATACAAATGATTCTCATGTCACAGATCAGAGCCACATACAATGAAAAAATGTATAAAGCCCATTCATACAGTGGTGGCAAAGCAGTGACTGCACACATTGTGTGGGTGGTTGGGAGATTTTAAATAAGCCCCCATCTTATAGCGATGGGAAGTAGGGGTTCCCAGGGATCAGAACGATGGGTATCTGACCGCACATTGGAATAAACCCTTAGCATAGGAAGCAAATATTCTGCAAGCAATATAGAGATGTATTTAAAGTAAATACACATTTAAACAAGTATAAATTGCCTCTAGAAGTTTTTACTTTTATCTATTTATGTTGTCCAGCTTCTTTTAGAATCCATAGGCAATGACAACAGTAAAGGTGGACAGTAGGAGACTGGATAGTGCTGTACACTCAAAGGACCTGGCTGCATATTTAAGGTGTCCATTTGAGCACAGCGTGGTGATGTCACGATGAAATCACCGTGCAGCGCCCGTTGATGTCACACCATTTTATGTGCTCATTTCCCGTCTATAAGATTAGATAAGGATTTACAGACATGTCCGTTACCTGTTCTACCAGCCTGTCTTCGAGAGGTATCACCTGAACGCATTCAATGGACACAGGATCGATGACCGCGAGTGCGCACAGTGTGACATCAGTGCTCGAATCGACCATTGATCGAGCGCCCATCTATACGTGTATAGGTACCATTAAAGGTATATGGAAAGCCATGCATAATGAACCATAGGCATGGGAGGTGAATTGTCACTCACTAATGAGCTTTACTGTAAGTAAATCCTTTACAAAGCGTTAGTAAAAATGGATCCAAGTCTTACGCAAAAAAAATAAAACACTTTACAATTGCCTTAAAAAGAAGTGAATGAGGTATGACTTTACTATGACCATGTAGCAGCTAATGTAATGATAGTGACACAAAGTGGTTGTTTATTTAAGAACTTAGCTGAGTGAATGATCTACTGAAACATAAGAGGAGACCATAGAAGGGTACAAGACTGGAGATATGGCTCCAAGTTATCAGGTTTTACATCATAGTTGGCATTCTGAATTCTTGTAATCACTTCACGGTGAGGTGACTGTAAAAACAACAGCTGTACTCGCAGATGTCTCGGTGTATACGTCATTTTTATGTTTATATATCATTTTCATTATATACATCATTTGTTGAAATGATTCATAGAATAGAAGTTTTGTTTCTCCTACTAGATGTATATAGAGACAAAGAAGAGTAGAAAAAAATCAAGTGGTCCATCGAGTCTGACCTCCAAAGAGTACATATACATACACTAACTAATACTGGACATAAGCACACACATTTAAACAGTACATCTACTATTGTCCCAAGCTTACTTAAAGCAGACCCATCATCACGTACTTCTTGTGATCAAAGGGTGATAACAGGATGAAAAAAGAAAATGAGTAAATTAAGAATGTCCCTCGGATGCCCTGCTCTCTCCTTCTCCAATTTTGTAGCGTCACGGCAGAAGGCAAACGTTGACATCTGTGAGAGCAAAGACAGCCAGGAAAGTCATCCAATCATGGCTCTATATTGAAATACACACAGACTATTTTCCCATTGTTGTTGCACTCAATTAACCCGTGGAAGTCTGTCAGGTAAATATGGATTCTTATAATTACATTTTTGCTCCCAAAGATGCGTCTTATTTCTGGGGGATGTCTTATTTTTCCCATATAAGAAGAATACAGCACTGGGGTATCAGGGTTGGGGGATCACTTAAAATGACACAGGGGGATCAGAGGGTGGAATCAAAATGGCTCAGGAGACTCAAAGGGGGGATTACCATTTTAGTAACCCCTTCTGATCCTCCTGTGTCATTTTGATTGCCCCCTCTGATCCCCCTTGTCCAGAGTTACAGTACTGTTCAGCATGAGGCAAAAATGGAAGGGTGCCTCTTTTTCGTTTGATGTCTTATTTTCCGGGAAACAGGGTAGTTCGACATCATGTCCCCATGTTTGTGAATTCTGTGTTGTATCTGTACTGTACACACACACACACCTTATACCTTATGACAATGTGGTTGTAAGGGCTATGTCAAAATAAACTTGTTGTTAAACTGCACTGCAAAATGTGATGTGGTGAGGTTTGAAGTCTTTGCATTTAAAGCTGGCCATACACCTTTAGATCTCTCTGTCAGATATCCTTTAGATCTACCAACAACTATGTAGTATAGGGTCCTCTGTGATTGAACATAGGTAGACTTGATGGTTAAAGCTGGGCATACACGCCACGATTTTCCTGCGATTGTTTTTTAATCCAATCGCCCATCCGATTCCGGAATCGATTTTAATAAATAAATAATAAACAATCGCAAACTGCAACATACCATGCATTAAATTTCTGGGCGATTCTATCCTGAGAGTCTCAAACGCACACATTTATGGGTTTGGAGTGGTGTTAGCTGAAGAACTGGCCAGTGACCAACAGCACACAAACAAAGGTAATTTCCACAAGAATCATAGATGGATCGCTTAAAACGATCGCATGAGACAACTAACAGCACATCGATTCATGTGCTTTTTATTAAAATTATCCATCAGAACGGATCCGTGAACGATCGTTTTTCTGTCCGATTTTTGACAAAATCGATCGCTCGGACACTTTCGGCATGCTTCAATTTTTATTCAATCTGATCGCGCGATCGCTTTTGTTAAATGATCGCACTAAAATTTTACAGAAAATCGTGACTTGTATGCCCAGCTTTAGAAAGTTCCTCATATTACATAGTTTTGGTAAAACAAAAACAGATCTAAAGGAAATCGGACAGAGAAATCGAAAGGTGTATGGGGACCCTTACTATGCACTTTGCCAGCTACACACATTGATATTTTGTACGATGCTGAACAAGTCTATGTAGGAAGCTTTCTCTTACCACAATCAGGAGCTCTACCACCGCATGTCATCTAGCTGCACTAATTGTTGGGGAAACCTGAAACTACAAATGAACCCTTTAAAGACAACAGTGCTTTTTTCAGCAAACATCATAGCGGCTAAATGAGAAGACTTCAACCTGTCAAGCAACTAGAATTCTCCAAGGAAGCTGACGATCATTGTGCCATTAAAAGGTTGTGTGATGAATGGTTATTTATAAAGCAAACAAAAAGCATCAAGCTTATGGAAAATCTGTAAGACTCAGCAGAAAAAAAACACAATAGTTTCATTCTAAAAAAAAAAATAAGAGGTCCACGTGCTGGTATATAGCTGGTGTATGCAATGCATCACTTTAAACTGATCTGACCCATTTAATTCATAAAAGGAGAAGAAACATTTACTCCGTGGGTAGGACATAAAGCACCTGCATAGCTGATGCTCTTCATGAAATCTATACCTCACTTTTGTAAGCGGATCCAGCCTGTTAATAATGTAGAGAGTTACAATAGAGAAAGCCACCAAGCAGAGCGCCAGAGGTCTGAACGGTCAGAGCTTCGCGCTATATCCCAGTTCCTGCCCTTATGTCAACACACAAGAGAATCCTTTACATAACTTAGCAAAACCTCCAGCCATGGTCCTGTTTTTACACAGCGTTGCTTGTGGAAGATGAAGTTCGATATGGTTAGTAGCAGCTAGAAAGAGAGAACAATGAGCCCATTCTGCCAGACACAAATACTGAGATATGATACTTTTAAATTCCATCCTCATAAAATCTCTGGGGAAAGAGGTCATCGCTCTGTTTATAAATGAACGCCTGACAAAGACAACATTTTCCTCAACGCTGCCAACATGCAAAATTGGAAAGTAGCAACAATTTGGTCAAATCAGAAAAAAATCTTCATTCTAGAAAAACTGTAATGGGAATAGATGACATTTCTAGAGTCTTCTATATTAGAGGCTTCTAATATAAGTCCTTCCCCGAAAAAAAGGCCTACCATGTCCCAGAGACAGCTTCTATATTAAGGGAAGACATGACAGGAGGCGTTTTGTCACCTCCTTTAACCCCAGAAATAAGCCCTAGTGCATTATTTTGCACCTAAAATGAATATAAGACAGTGTCTTATTTTCGGGGAAACAGGGTAGGAAAAGGTTGTTTACAACGGATTGGGCATAGGGAGCTATGGGTCCACCAAGGTACTGCAATTGCCAACGATCAACCAAAAAACACCAAGGCAAACACCTAGTTCTCAGGGAAACTAAGAACCCAACTATTGATGGTTTTAAAACATTTTACAACAACTTACATACAACTTTTGTACAACATGTGAAATGTTACCACTTCACTAATTCACTCCAAGCACATGTTCTGCACGTACAGAAGGTATGCACTATACCAGTGATTCCCAAACTTTCCTTGAAGGCCTTTCTATTTAGGAATATTATCGAGCCCCCCTCCCTATTCAAACACAGGTTAAGAATGAGGGCCTGCGCCCCCCCCCCCCTAGAATACCTTCGCACCCCCCAGTTTGGGAACCACTGCACTATACAGAGGTATGTTAAATATATGAAAGCAGTGTTGGCACTGAACATATTACATTTATAATCAAATGTATACAATGAAGCCAATGTTCCTGGCCTCCAGTACAAAAGTCCCACTGTGATTAGCTATAAAACCAAAAATACTACTGCACCCTTTTACCCGACACCACCAGGACCAGGCCATGTGCAAGTACATTGCCTATTTCAAGCCAAACCACATAATCACAGATCAAAAAGAAGTTGTACTGCAGTACTGATGACTCCAACAGCTATCCATAGTGCTCAGTTTTTGGATGACTTCGAGTAATGCTAATGAGCACACAAGGACGGTGACTCTGCAGAGATCATGGAACATGACTGTAGCTTCTGCACTGTCAATGATTTCCAAGTAAACTGGCAGATGCAAACAATAAATCACAGGCACCCATGGAGGTTATTCAGTTATTCTTCTTATTCAGCTACATGGAGGATACTTCTATTCTATGTAGCACTTAGTCAAGTGCAATGAGATGACTAATGGCAGCTCCACATTATTTTTTTTAATAACAACTCAATAACACTTGTTAAGTGATCATTAATGAATGCACAATAATAAAGCTATTTTGCCAGTTAAACTGATTAAAACAGGCAGAAGTTTCTTGCTAATCGAACAATATAGTTGTGGTAAGGTTTATTAAATCTTACAAAACATACCCATAAGAAGTTGTCCAAGGTTCCACAGTATATTACTATGCAGTAACCAACTGAACCCTCCATGGAACAGCCTACAGTTGAGGTAGGGGTACCAAAAACCAGTAAAAGTCAACAAGTAAGATTAAAATTTTGAGCAACAGGCAGTCCTAGAATATATTTGATTATCAATATCTATGGTCTCACCATATACCAATACCTAGGTCTTACCATATATTCTGTAATTTTTGCACCACAGAATTCAACTAGACCAGGGTGGCTCTTTAGCACATTCAGTCCGGCTCAGTGGCGTAGGGACTTGGGACTTGACCTGTTCTGTATTATTTTTCATTCAGGTCTTCCCATCCCACTCCCAACAGCAAAACCAACAACTCCTTAATATGCCTATAAGGGGGGCTTTGTGATTACCTGTAAGGGAGAGCTCTGTGGCTACTAATAAGTGGGGGCTTTCTTAAGGGAGGGGCTCTATGGCTACCTACAGGGGGCTTTTGGGCTACCTTTAAGGGAGGGT
>CM070032.1:200513715-200525388 GCA_036250615.1 Ptychadena robeensis
CATGGGTGTCTGGGGCACACAGCATGGCACCATCACCACTGTCTGTCATATCACTACCATTACAGGGGTATCTGTCCTTCCCGTCACACAGCAACAAGTGTCTGTCATATCACTGCCATCACACAGGGGGGTATCTGTCCTCCCCGGGCACCCAGCATGACACCATCACCCCCTGATTGTCATATCACTGCCATCACAGGGGAATCTGTCCTCCCCATCACACAGCAACAAGTGCATGTCATATCACTACCATCACAGGGGTATCTGTCCTCCCCTTGCACAAAGCATGGCATCATCACCAGGGGTCTGCTCTTTTGTCTGGCCTTACTTTGTAACTCTTACAATCTTCCTGGAGACAAGCTACTGCCCTCCTCCAGGCAGAGGGGTTAAATATACCTCCCTAGGCCCTCCTAGTCAGAGTTTGGGTTAGCTCCTCAACCAAGCTGTTTCAGCCAGCATGTCTCACCCCTCTGGAGCACTGGACTTCTACCTTTCCTGGGTTCTCCCGCAGGCCATCCCACTGCAAGTGCCCGGGGTGACTGAAAGGGTCGTCGGCTGGACCAGGACCACCTTCCCTCAAGCGTGCCCGAGCGGATGGATGTGGCTCACCAGTAGGTGCTGAGTTAGCCAGGCGCAGGATTCCTCCCTTCTCCACCTCCCGTGGCCCGCTCTCCCTGTTGCCCTGACCACTGGACTATATTCCTGACCCCCTCTCCCTGGGACGAGTAGCCCTCAATCACTCTACAGCTGGTAGTGCATTTTGCAACTGTAGCTCCTGAAGTTGTGTGCCACATTCCCAGCCTTGGGTCTGGTGTAAGCCTGTACATATCCCCTTCAGTAAAGCCTTGTACATACCCCCTACCAGCTGCCTGGCTGCTTTATTGGTGTGTGAGAGAAGACGGATCAAAGAACCTGATCGTGTAAGAGGAAGAAAATGCTGGCTCTGTGCCAGCTATGCCACTGACTGGGACGACCTCACACCGCCATCACAGTGGGGTCGGGAATCTGTCCGGTCCGCATCCCTGGTTTCCCCCGAAAAGTGGTCGAGATGAGCCGAACACCGCAGCCGAGGATGATGTCATTTACCTGGTCCAGCCTGCTGAGCTGCTTCCCGCCAAGGTCTTGCCTGTGCCTCTTCCCAAGTCGGGCATCCAGCCGTCTGCCCCCGCTGAGCCTGCCGATGTTGAGCCATCACCATCAGACGCGCCAGGAGCTGCCAAATCCATCTCATTGTCTGTCTTATCACAGGGGTATCTGTCCTCCCTGGGCACACAGCATGGCACCAGCAACAAGTCTCTGTCATATCACTGCCTTTATAGTGGTGTCTATCCTCCCCAGGCACACAGCATGACACCAACACCACCCAGCAACAAGTGTCTATTATATCAGTGCCATCACAGGGGTGTCCGTGTAGCGGATGTGAGGCGCATTTTATACATTGCACTATACCAATCCTGGGAAAGTGAGGGTTTCATTAGATTTAATTTTGCAGCATTTTTTCAAATCAAGTCTTAAAGGTGATAAGAAGGCTTAAGGGCCCTTTCACATAACACACGCTGTGTATCGTTTACCATGACCGAACATTAATGTACCATTCACACCATGTTGCAATGTGGGTTTGACTTAACGCTGCACGTTGTGCATTTTTATACCATAGCACAAGGATCTCCCTTACCTAGCGCAGCGGCATGCAGTAACGCAGGGTTTATCTTCCTGCAATGGACTTCTTCACGTTACCGGTTAATATGAAAGGACCTTTTGAGTTTGTCTACACTCCGTAGGCGCAGAGAAGATGGTGCCCATTCATCCCTATGAGCTATGACATGTCTACATGCGTCAGCGTGACACGGAAAAAATGCACCCAATCTTTTTTGGCTACGTGTTTTCTTTTGAACTTAATGCCCTAAACCACGGGAAAACTGTAGGAAATCTGCTGAGTTGGGCATCCGACATATGAAATGTAAATTAAGCGTAAGGGGGACTACACTCACTCTACTCACCCTCATCCATGGGCCCAAAGTCGACTGCAGTATGCCAAAAGTCGTGTGGACAAACCACAAAAGTTTTGGCATAGTGTTCTGTGGACTGATAAAACAAAATTAGAACTGTTTGGGCCCATCGATCAACGCTATGTTTGAAGGAAGAAGAACAAGGCCTATGAAGAAAAGAACACCTTGCCTACTGTGAAGCATGGCGGGGGGTCAATCATGCTTTGGGGCTGTTTTGCTTCTGCAGGTACAGGGAAGCTTCAGCGTGTGCAAGGTACCATGAATTCTCTTCAGTACAAGGAGATATTGGAAGGAAATGTGATGCAGTCTGTCACAAACCTGAGGCTTGGGAGACGTTGGACCTTTCAACAGGACAATGATCCCAAGCATACCTCCAAGTCCACTAGATTAAAGGCTGGAATATTTTGGAGTGACCATCGCAGTCAAATCCAATTGAGAACCTCTGGTGGAAAGCAGTTGCAGAGCACAAGCCTAAGAATGTGACTGAACTGGAGGCTTTTGCCCATGAAGAATGGGCTAAGATACCCGTAGATGCAAGACACTTGTGTCACGCTATGCTTCACGTTTGAAAAGCTGTTATAACTGGAAAAGGATGTTGTACTAAGTACTAAGAATAAATGCCACTTAGGGGTGAATAAAACTGATAATGATGTGAGCACGGAAAAGACATTTGTGTTTTTTTCATTATTAATGTTATGTTATATTTGTCTGACTTACAAGCGCCTCGCTGATTTCATTGTAAACAAGATGACTGAAATGATCAAAATCTGAAATTTCTGTGGGGGTTGAATAATTTTGAACACAACTGTATATGCAGTACTTAACTGTCACATTTCCTCTTGCTTTACAAGTATAGATAAAGTGACATTACGAAGTGCAGTGACGGAGTGTCACATCTGCGTTCCAAATACCAGAAGTGACACTTCCGACATGGGGTAAGTATAATATCCGACCCTCCTATAGGGAACAATAATCTCCCTCCTATATTCCCTTCTCGCAAATGATCTCGCCCCTTCCATTCTAAATGACACTGATTTCAAAATCCGAGAAATATTCAGGATTTGTTGAAATCAGGATTTGGATGGGAAAGACGCATAAAAAAGTGACGTTCCCGGCCAAAACAGGAAGGCTGACAGCTATGATGCAGTGCAGTCATACTACTGCTTTTATACTCTTAAGCTAGCCATACATGTTCCGATTCCATGGCCGATGGATCACCCATCCGATCGATTCCGCGATGCCAGAGGGAATCGGATGTCCGATCGATCGCCCAATTAAGCCTGTCCCTACCACCTTGGCCCACCGATTCCTGGACGATTCCGTGCCCGATCGATCACTTCACACATGGCAACTCCCCCTGATGTGTGCTGAATCAGATCAGAAAGACCAACATGTTGGTTCTCTGGCAGATCCGATTCTGGGCCCCCAATCGATCGGACGTGATCGATCGGGCAAGGTGGGCTTCGCGCGATTCCGGGACGATCAATTAGCGTGCACGCGCCCGGAATCGATCGTCCTGGAATCCCTTGGGAATCGGACCCGTGTATGGGGACCTTTAGACTCTAAGGCCATGTCTTCACTGCGTTGTGTGACCTGTCAGGACCCCCTATGTTAAGCACAGTGCTTGGTGGGGTGATCCATTAGGACCCCCTATGTTAAGGGGGTCACAGTGCTTGGTGGGGTCCCGACGGAGCACATACACATTCCCAGCCTGGCTAATCCTCTGTTCACACATCCACCGATGCAGGGGTTAATGTACTGCACTATCTTAACCCCTGCCTGGTCAGATTGTCTCAACACCATATGAACAGAGGATCTGCAGGGCAGGTAATGTGTATGATCTGGAAGTGATCAGATATATTCCCATCATTGGTCAGAATGAGTTTGTGGTCTGTTGGCCATGACTATTGACTCTTGTTGGCACGCTACCACTGTGATGATAACATACAAAACATGTGACCAACTTTTATCCTGTATGTAGAGAAAGAGATGCCACACCTAAAAGCAGAGGAAGATTCTACAGGGAACGCCACGACTGCCAATCAGGATCAGCGTCTATTTGGGTCCAGCATATGATAAAGCAATATAATTAAGGCTACCACAAGTCACAGATCTGGAGGATAATTGCCCTACATATTTCAAAATAACCACCAAGCTGACCACAATCACAGGTAGAACCTACAAAACTATGTTTTTATCTAATCTATTGTGCGCTCTAAGCAATGCTTTCATCAAACTGGAAACCATGCTGATAATCTACATTAAAATGACTTGTGCCTTGAAATGTAGGGTCATCGGTATTTAACAGTGTGTGCAGTATGTGAGATGTGAAAGGTTTAGTTTGATGCAATCCTCATGGAGCGGATTTATCTTCGCAGCCAAGTTCTAATCCCCTGAGATACCACATGTCTGAGTGTTTTTTATGTCCACATTTTTTAATGCAGTTTAGAAGGCTAAAGCCTGCAGGAAATGTTAGTGCGTTGAGGGTTATTAATCACATTTCTTATAAAGATATTAAGCACTTACTTTTATGGCTGCACATAGCAAAACCTGAATATAAACACTTAAACTATATAAAGAATATTAAAAGCAGACGCTTGGGTTTTTGAAGTTCTATAGAGCCTTTTGCAATCTTATATACTGAGCTCTGGTTTATTATTTTCTACCAAACACAGCCCATATTCTTTAAATATGAGATTTAAGTGAAAAGAAAGTTATAAAGTGTTTTTAAGTAGCAAGAACCTGTTTTATGGGTTATTTATGAGTAATATACAAGGATGCCGAATTACATTTTAAGATCCATGAAAAAAAATGCTTGATATGTCTGAGAAAACTCAGGGGCACTCACTAGGATGGAGTATCTGGGCAGTTTACATACTCTGGAAGTACATGGTCATCACTAGTGGCCCTGTGGATGGGGTTGGATATACGTAACATGCACTCCTACCCTCAAAAAAGGACTATTGGTCAACTAAACACTAGAGAGACCAAGCTGGAAGTACAATCCTTAAAACACCTTTGTAGAAATGCTGCCATAAGCTAACACTCATTACAGAAGCACTGTGAAAGGAAATATAAAAAAAAACAGGACATGGTTATGTCATATGCAGTCACCTCCACTTGGGTAACTTCCACAAAAACGTTATATAAAAAATCATAATATATGCTAATATTCTATCTTTATATGAGAGAGAGCACTATGCAGACACCACTGGTACTGACCAATTTAGAGGTGAGTAGCATGGCTAAAAAACTCTCTTTAGCAATGGCATCACTGGCCCAGTACAAGGAGAGGGTTTCACAACAGATGACCGGACACATTTTCTCACACAAGGGCTAAAGGACTTGCCTTTAGTACAATAGCTAGGGGGGGGGGGGGCTAACTAACCCTAAACTGATGCTTAACCGCTTTTCTCACACTTGGTACTCCAAAGGAACCTTAGTTTGAAGGAACTCATTCTCTTCTTAGTTTATTCCCATATAGGAAAAATACACTGTCAAGTGGAGACAGTTAGAAAATGCCGTTCTTAAGGCTTGTGTCCACTACGTCTATTTCTCCTCTGTGGGCTACAGAGTGTGGAAAAAGACGCAGAGAGGAGACTTCCCATTCTAATGTATGATGTCCATTCTGCGTATTCTTAGCTGCACGCCCGCGGTGCTGTTTTGAAGCTGCGGGCTGCCATATATTTTAAGTAGCACCGTGGGGTGCCGCCAGAGACACCTCCATTGAAGATCAATGGAGGTGTCTCCAAGACGCAGGAAAACAGCACCCGAAGCTGGCATTTCCCCTGCTGTATGAATAGGACACACTTCTGCCGAAGCGGTGGACACAAACTCTTACAGTGTTACTATAGGTTGTGCCACTAAATAGATTATTGGTGCCATGCTGGCTCTGCCAAGTGTCCTTGTTCTGAGACAACCTCTAGAGCCCTGGTTGAGAAGGGCTGCCTTGTACAGCAGTAACTACACTTATGAATGTTTTCTTGTGTTTGTAGGCACCATATCTCTGAGCTAATTTGTCATTTCCATTGTCTTAGCATCTTAGCTACTATAAAAACTATTTGTCATGAGCCCCATGGATCCCACGAGCACCCAGCCCAGGCTGTGGCTGTGGCAACAATGCCCCTCAGTCATAGGGTGGGCCACTGACTGGTTGATCAGTTAGAAGTTGTTCTTCACTTATTATGATGTCAGGGTTGCAGATTATAGTCCTCATTTTAAAGCCTGGAGAATCTACTATTGCCATTCAGTACACATGTGCACAAACCATTTTCCATTTGTGCTTTATGACATATTATGTGTACATCATACTGTTACATTTACTAAGCAAGTGTATTTAAATAACACATTAAACATCGTCCATTTTGGCAGCCCGTCCAGGCATAATGTTTTGGACAGTGTAATTCAATAGGGGTTTCCACATTCCGCTGTATAGGAAATTATACCCTAGCTGCTAAATATCAGGACCTTTCACTACAACAACTGGCAGACACGCTGCTGGAGCTTCAGCTTTGTGGTGCACTTGATCCAACCTTATTCCAGTTTTCTAGTTGATCTAACCTTATATTGTTTTCTTACAGAACTTAAGTGGTTATAAAAACATATAATTATATTTCTCTACATCTTATAATAAAATCTGTTCATTTCAATTAACATCTCTGTCATGAGGCCTTAGATTTGGCATTGCCTCATCAGAGCAGGAACAGTTGCCAAGTACTGTATAATAAATGTCTGTGGGTATTGGATAACTATACTTACTTTTAAAGTGTTGGGAGGGGGCTTGCATAAACTAGAGTAAGTATTGAGGTTACCCTTGAAGAAATGGATTTGGGTATTGGACAACAATGTTTATTAAAAGTGTTGGGGTAACACCTGATTAAGTTAGTGTGGGTACGTTTACTGTTTAAAGTGTTGGAGGAATAGTTATTATTGGGGGTAAGTGGCAACAGTGTTGGGGTTACCCTTGAATAAGTATTTTGAATTTGCTTTATTTGCAAACAACAATGACAAATTGAAAGACATTAATAAACAGTATCATATGAAGTGTTTAAATCACTGCTTATTAATTTGATATTTGTGTACCCTTAGGTAGGGTGTGACACCAAACTTTCCAAAGGCAACTGTTATCAAGTATCTGTGAAAGAAGAGATCTGCCCCATGGTATACTGTATTTTTTGGACTATAAGACGCACTGGACCATAAGACGCACCCAGTTTTAAGGGCAGAAAAAAAGTTTTCCCATCAATTGTGTTAATGCAATGGATTAAATTAATGCAATATTAAATTCAGCCAGTAGATGTCACTAGCAGCAGTACAATCACAGCTCAACATCATCTTCCTCACTGACTGGGAGGAGGGGGGCGCGGGGAGAACGGCTGCAGAGTCTCTCTCCCTCTCTGGCTGTGTCTGTGGGAAGCTGCAGTGGCTGTGTCCGTGGAAGCTGCAGTTGTGCTGCAGAGTGATTGCAGTTTCCACAGACAGGGAGAGAGAGATAGATGGCAGTTTATCTATTTACCTCTTCATTGCTTATACCAGCAGGGCTCTGGGCTTTGTTGGCATAAGCAAAACAGTTCAGATGGGAGATCCGGACACCGGCCGTGGCCGCCTCTCTCATCTGACAGCTCCCCAGCCAATCTCCTTGCTGGGGAACTGGTGCAAACCAAAGACTCAGCCGAAGGACCGTAAGTCTTATGCCCCCCATACATACACAGATTTTAGCATCCAACAGACTAAAAATGATCAATTTATTTCAATCGTACAATCGGAGATTGATTGATGGAAAATAGAATATACTCCACATGAAATAACCAATTTTTGATCGATTTTTTTTGTTCGTCCATTAAAATTGATCATTTAATCGGGCGATTATTTTTTCATTTAGAAGTGCTGTGTACAGGGCATTGTCATTTGATGACAATGAAGTATAAGTATGCAACCATCGGTTACAAAATAATTTGCACTCAATTTGAACTCAACCTATTAAAATTTTCCAACATGTACGATCATGTTTTGATCGATTTTTTTCACAATTACGATCAAATTTAGGACCATGTGGGCATGCATCCATTTTCAGTCGACCAATCTAAAAATTTATCGTTTTTAATCGGTCGGCAGCTAATATCTGTGCCCCCCCCCCCCCCACACACACACAGTTTTTCACCTTACCAAACCTGGCCCTCTTTGCAAAAAGATTGGACTCAAGATTGGATTGGGCTTAAGAGAGGCAAATCTCAAATCCCAGACACTTACCCATACTACAAAAAAGTACTGCCCATCTTAAGATTGTATATTAATCAGATCCTTAAAATGGCATTTCTTAGGCTAAATTTACACTGCATCCCGAGAAACAAGCAGTCTCTCCAGCAGCAGCTGGGGAAACGACCTGCAAACTTGTGCAGGCGCTCTGGGGTTGTTTAGATAACGACCCCATGACCGGTCGATGGGGCGAAAGGCGGACCGCCGGTCGGTTGCGTTAACAAGTAGTTCTTTGAACGACCCGTAGGCGGCCATGAAGCTCAATTAATACCCTATTATTGTCAATTCAATATTATCATTGGAGCAAATAAGAAAGTTCATATAAATATTCATGTTAAGAGTTTGTAAACATTTGAAAACATTTTGTTTTTCATTTCTGAGTGTTTTGCAGCATGTGGAATCGCAACATTCAATAGGTGTGTATATGTCATGAAAAGGCGTTATCTTTGAAACTACTTTCAAAATACTTAAAAAAAATATATATATTTATTAGTTATTGACGTACATTATACAGTGTAATCATCTCCTGTGGTGCTGTACAGAGACAGTAACAAACAATCATAACACAAAGAATATAAATGACATAGTGATCAGTATGACAATACATCAACTGCAACGAAACAATAACCCTGCCAGTGTGACCTTTAAATCTAAAGAAATGTACGTAGTAGCAAACTATTCTGTTTATAACTGTTTTCGGTGTCCCCAAAAAAGAATATTTATGTGTGCCCTTTCTCTCTGCAGCATGGGAAAATAATAGCACTTATCCTGTCTGAAAGGGAACCGTACAGCAGTGCAGCCAACCCCTATGTCTGGATTCCCATTGTTTTGGAGTGGTCCAGCACCTTCTTATCTGTCATCCAGTACAGTCTGTTTCCTGCTTCACCAAATGACAAAGAGTCTGTGTTTCCCAGTACTAGCGGAAAAATAACTCCAGAGGCCAACCTGACCCCGTGCTGCCATCTGGCTGCTGGATATTACATGGTGTGTCGTCACACTCATACCTATGTGGTCTATGGAACCATTCATCATTCCTCACAAAGTGTCAAATAATGCTGATTAATGTCCTTATGGATTTTACATCAAGTAATGAACTGCAAGGAAACAAACACACTTTTAAAGACATAGAAAAACAATGCCATGTCATCATCCCAGTTAAACCGTGTTTCAGTTTTAAATAGCAGTTATAGTAAAAAGGGGAAAACTCACTCTGAGCACATAAAATGAATGGCCCATCAGGGAACTGAACCTAATTTTCTCCTCCTGCCTGGAAAATGAGACTGTCAGATCTGCTATATGAAAGTTCAAAAGAGACTGCAGATTTAAACATCCAGTGCCCACTCATTTGCAGACTAGCTATAGACTTTCTTACCTTCTTTACTAATTACTTAAGAAGAAGGTGTGTAGTGTCGTGGGGTGCCATGTAGTGCATCTACTCACACAACCAGATTCTTTAGAAGAATGTCTTTTGCTCAGTCAGCACACTGACACAAAGCTCACATACCAAGAATGTCAAGTCCAGGCAACGAAGTTGGGGACATTTACAAGTTTACAAACAGGAATGATATTTACAGGCTCTTCACCATCACCCAATTGACAGGGATGTGGTATCAATCTTGGGAACTACCGTTCCAAATACTTGTGCCTTATTGTTCTGGGTACTGTGGATCGGCTGAAGGCTATCACACCAGATTGGAGTAAAGGGGTAGCACCTTGCCAGGTAGTCACACTGAATCAGTGGAGAATTTCACCCAGGTAACCTGCATCTGGGGACATGTGTGGAGGATCTGCAATGTATCAAGAGAACAGCATCGGAAAAGCACAGGACACCCTGAGGAGCAGGAATTTATGTGCTCTTAAGCTAGCCATAGACGTGTCGATTCCTGAGCAATCGATGGGCAATCTGATCGACTCCGGTGAAGTCACAGGCGTCGATTGACCTTACAAGTCTGTGCCTACCACCTTACGCTACCAATTCCTGGACGATTCTGTTACCAGTCGATCGATTCACAAATGTCAGTAGATCGAAAATGATTCTGATGATCAATCCGTGGGCCTCCACCAACATCTCTCGAAGTGTGCCTGATCGACCAGAAAACACAGACAGGTTGGTTCCCTGGCCGATCCGATTTGGGGGCCATATCGATCGGTCGGGGTTGATCCGTCAAGGTAGGCTGCACTCGATTCCTTGCCAATCGATCTGCGTGCACGCGCCTGGTGATCGATCGGCCAGGAATCGAGTGTGAAATCGACCTGTGTATAGCTACCTTTAAAGGGGTTGGCCAGAAGTTGGGCAGAATAGAATTGATACACTAAGTGAGGAGTGGAGTGGAAAAAGGCAGACAGCCATCTGGACACGTACCCAACCTCACGTAGACAGCAGTTGCAAAACCCTTAAAGGGGACAAGCACCAAACAAACATATATATAGTAAACAGATAGGCATAGTGCACAGGGCAAGGCATATATACAGTAAAACATATACACAATAAGTGAATAAGCCCCGTCACAATCCTAAGTTAGGGAAAACCCAAGAATATACAAGCATTTATATTAATGCAATTACATGTACAATTTGTGCCATTTTACTGGTCAATATTTGTTCCACACAAAAACTAGGATAGAACGAAGGAAGATGCAACTGTTTCTGTTGTACCTTACAGTATATACGTAATCCATACCAGCCTAAACTCACCATTATCTGCCATATTTAAGTGTGCCTTACCTGAAGGCACACTTAGCCTAATTCAACATTTAACTTATGTGCAGTTTTTAATTGGAATTCACCTTTGAATGTTTAAAAAGTCTTATGGAACTGTATTGTCACACATATGGCCATCACTGATATTGATTATATAATCTATGACTATCTCTTGTTATTCTATAATCCCTCATGACACTAAGGACGAGATGACTCCTATATGCTCATTTCTACCACAATGTGAATGCTGGAGAAGAAAAAAGGAAACCTTTTAAATCACTGCCCTAAAAATGTACAATAATCAGTGGCTACATCTTCAGGAACTGGGAGGGCCCACTATAAAAGGTATAGAATGCCCATAGGTGGATGGCCATGTCAGTGACTTAAGGCTGCCATAGACGGGTCGATGTCCGTGAGATAGATCAGCCATCGAGCTCAGCGTGATGACCTCATCGCTCTGAGCCCGATATCAAAGGACCTGGAGGCGCAGCACTGCTACGTCATCAAGCTCAGTCGATGCATGGGGACCCACAGTTCTCATCTAAAGCAAAGGACAAGATTTATGGTCATGTCCGATAACTCTGTCTTCTAGACTGGGGTGGCCGCATCAGATGGTCGCTAAATAGATGGCCAAGAGCGAGCGAGCATGGCTGTTACGCCTCCACAGGGGTAATGAACGTAGGAACTAACGACAGAGGGAGGAGTCTGT
>CM070032.1:200578961-200636533 GCA_036250615.1 Ptychadena robeensis
TAGTGATGCCGAGGGCCGCACTTGTGGCCCTACATATCAACTCAGTTGCCCACTACTGCCGTAACTCTCCATTGCTTGGATGGGGATCACGGGTCTCCACGCAAAGCATTGGTTGAGCTCGATGACGCAGCGCAATGACGTCATCTATATCGGGGGCATCAACACATGTATGGCAGCCTTTAGTTGAATATTGACGATCGTACTATCACACAGTGGGATTCATTCCTTTCCAAACCCCCGTGCACTTGCTTCATAATACAATTGGAAAATAATCGAAATGAAATGACGAGAAACCTGTCAGCTAGTTGTACAATCGACTGAAGAGTTTCCAACATTGACCATTCACAGCTCTTTTGATCTTATGTTCCATTTCCATCACATTTTGTCAATTTAATTCTGGTAAAAAGGAATCCATTTTCAAATGATTGACTTAAACAGTCAATTTAGTCTTTATAGATGAAATGAGACTGGAATGAATAGTTGTAAACCAAGCCATCCTAGTCTGTGTGCATGATGTCTGGAAGGTACCTGCTCAGTCATCCAGCTAGATTTGTTCCCAAAACTTTAATATTCAAATGCAGTTAATATAGATTAATCCATTCCATCTTTAGAGATGACTATCGTGCAATCTACAAGGTCTCATTACGCTTCTACTCTCAGATTATAAGGAATCACATAAATGGCCATTATATTAGCAAGTTCTTCATATAGTCACATCTTGAGAAGTCGGACTCTTCCCAGCAGGCATGGATTTTAGCATATTTTAATTGTACTGCATGTTCAATGATTATTCTTTGCTATCTGGAATTAATCTGGGACTGCAGAATAATTTTACTGTTTTATACTTGTGGTGATTACAGGGCAAAGTTTATGTATTTCAGTACAAACCTTCGTGATCTGTACTAGAACATTAAAGGTATTGCAGGTTACAGAGGAACATTTGCAAAACCATAGACCAGAGAGTCATCCCCTGTGGAACATTACTAAAAGCGTGAACGCATCAAATCTTCTTCACATTCAACTAGAAGTGTTTTCCCCTACAGACATTATGCAGTTGAGCTAAATTAATAACTAACATGTTGGCTCAGTCAGTAATTAAAATGCGGTATCAGAGAGACAAAAACATTTTCTTTTCTTTACAGTGTTGTGACGCACTTGCACCCAAGATACTTGTGTTGTATAAAATATATTCGTGTCTACCTTGTACCCTTTTGTCTCAACATTACATTTTATAATTAAAATGATGATTATTTAAAATGTATTTTCAGTAACAGGATTTTTGTTTTAATACTTGTCCCCATGGGTGCTCAGGTGCGCTTTTATGCAAATACTAGACTCCACTGAGGCCAGTGTCCACTAAGTTTTAAAAAAAAAAGTATTTAAATAAGCATGAGTTTTTAGGTGAGTTTTGGGTGCGTCTTGTGATTTGTATTTGTTTTTGCATTTTTATGTCGGTTTTTCCCCACAAATGCTTCTGAAAAATGTGCCCGAATCACTAGGGGCAATAGATTCTCTGGCACATCTTCGCACTTGCGGCAAACTGCGCCTCCCAAAACTAGGCAAGAAGTATTTTTAAAAACTGAGTGTGATGCTCTTGTGTGTACCGGCCCATTAAATATAATTGACCACATTTTGGGAGCATCTAAAAGACATACACCGAGCCTTTTTGTCAGCACTTGTCTTTTTGACGTTCCTGAAACACCACCCATTATATTCAATTGACCAGTACACACAGACTGTTCACGTTCGTGTTGTATTGCCCTCTGTTTTTAAAAATGTGCGTTACCACGTTTTAGAAGTCGCAGCTCATAGAGAATGTATTGGTGCCTCAAAAAAATGCATCCAAAGCACCAGGGGCTTTTGGGATATGTTTTTAGGCACATCAGTGGGGGAAAAACTGTATAAATTCTACTGTAAAAAAACTAAAGTGTCCAAAACGCACCTTAACATTATTTTTTGGAGCCTAGTGGAGTCCTGTACTTAGACTATATGTCTATTGTTTTATTACCTGCACCTGCAGAGTTTATGATTTGCGGGCAATTTACTTGCGGTTCATGGCGCATTGCCTTCACCAAGCCCATTAATTTGCACTCCGCTTTGTAAACAAAATGTCGCTTTGACAACGTGGAATGCACACTGTCTCATGCCTTCCAAATGATACTTTCTGGTAGTGAGACCTGCTTATAACGATGGGGGCTTGAGCTAATCCTAAATGTCTGCAGCCTTGGCACAAGTTTTAAGTATTTGAATTTGAAATTCGTAAATAACCTTTAAAACAAGTGTAGTGAGGCTATGACAAGCCTTGAAACTGCAGGCACATGGCATTCATACTCAATTTTTTTTGTAGTTTTGTCCTTTGTCAATTCATTTCTGTTCAGCGTCTATATCGCTTAAGCAAATTTCACTGTGTCTGGAGAAAGATCCCTTTCTGAGATAGAGATGACTTCTGCTGTTAAATGTGAGGATCAATATAGAGGCCATTGGAGGCATGTTCTAAAAGTAAAGTTGTACACAAACAAGTGTGCATTCACCTATTGGCACTTTAGTAACATCAGTTTAGTTAAGGCAGTGGTTCCCAAACTTTCCTTGCAGGGCCCCCTTTTCTATTTGGGAAAATTATCGAGCCCCCCCCCTCCCTATTCAAACACAGGTTAAGAAGGTTAAGAATGAGGGCCAGCACCCCCTGGAATACCTTTGCACCCCCCAGTTTGGAAATCATTGAGTTAAGATGACCAACTAACAAATATACAAGTTGCAGGAAACCTAAAAATTCATATACAGTAAATGCTTTATTTTATCCTAAAAAGTAGCACTTGAGTTTCATAAGACTGGAAGACTGTCTGCTGGCAGGAGATGAAATTGCTTTAGTCTAAGCACTCCCAGGATCATTCAATAACACTGTAACGTCCGAGCATTTCATAAGGTGGCTGATGGTTTGTACAGATGGCAGTTGGCATGCTTACCTCTACCACTTGCTAATACTGAAAAGTTATGGATTATTCTGAAATAATATACAGTATACTCTACTGAAAGATCCCATTGTAGATCATTGATGCTCTCCTACATTTAAAGATTGAAATGGTTAGTTTTTTTGGGTTTGCTTGTTTAAGCTGGACCTTGGCTGTCAATTTTTAAAATTACTTTCTGGACCAAGCCTAATTGGCCTGTTGAATTAATTGCTTACACTGTATGTTTAAGTGATGATAGCATTTGGTAATACTAGGGACTAAAAAAATAAAGTAAGAATAATGCTGTAATATATGTTGAGTTTCATAGCCATTTGAAAGAATGCTTCTAAGATGATGAAAACTGAAGGCACTTACATTTGTACAGATGTTCTTCTATTTCTCTTGGATTATTACTCGCACCTCCAATTGGGAGAGTGCTCTTGCATTCATTTTGATTGCATTCACCATTTTAGATTTTATTTTCTGCTGTGGCTATTGGTTTATTGGTTTATTGTTAAAACCCTAAACTTTCAATAAAAATAATTGAAACAGAAATTTGTCTAATTATATTTCTTGGCATACAATACTGTTAACATGAGTTGTGTTTTTGTTTCATGCCAAAATATTTTCTTTGGCTTTTGAGTTTATTAAATATGCCTGGGATTATTATGCCTGGGAATAGTAATATGCCTGGGTCTGGGATTACTATGAATGATGTGCCTTTGGCGTTCATAAACGATCTATAAGAAAGTAAATACCCAATAGAGGTGTGCTCCGACAGCTTTTTCTGTCACCTAATGGTTCTGCTTTTAATTAAGTGTTTTTAGTTTGCCTCAAGGTATAGCTTACTCTAGACTTTGAAACTGAGTTAGTGGTTTTTGCTTTATAAGCCAGAGGAACTCATGCCAATCGTCTAAGTGTTGAGGAATTGTTTTTTTCCATTGCAGCTTCACTCTTTCTCTACCCACAGTGGCCTCAAAGTTGACATAAGTGTGCCAGATAAAACCTGAGAGGAATGTTTTTCTTCTGAAATGTATTTTTAGCCCTTTTACTTTTATAGAACTGGATAGGGTCAGCACAAGACATTTCTTTTAGTAACTTGCCAAACCTCAGTCAGAGGCCAGATGAGCTGAATGTGATTAAAGTAGCAGAGAGCATCCAGCAAGGGCTTATTGAGTTCTGCACTGTTCTTCTACTTGGCATACTTTGATTGTCCCTCTGAATTTGGAAGGGGGTAGGGCATGGCACACACAACTATTGTTTAGTTCTTTTTCATTCTATTCTGAAGGATAATAGACCATAGTTAAAATATTAACATTGCAAGAAGGTTATTATAGTATAGGCAAGCAAATAATCTTGTTTTTCATTTGTTAATGAAATCTAAAATCTTGTATATTAGTACTGAACATTTTTTTATTGTACATTGACTGCAAGAGCTGATACCAGGGCAGAATGAGATATATTTGTACTCTATGAGACTGCTGACCTATGTGTGTGTTTAGGCCAATTCTAGGTGACAGTAGCAGCACTGTATTGGTCTTCTCATCTATAACTGTCTATTAAGTTGTTTCTGTATCTTACTACAGCATTTACCTAGGCAGCTGCAAACTTCTGCAGTGTCATGCAGCTGCATTGGATAATATGGGTGTCTAATTCATTAGGCCATTCTGTAGTGAGACTCAAATTCTACAAGGCAGTTGCTCAGTGACTAAGCTACAAAATGCTGGAATTTCTGTGACACAGACCTTTCATTGATTGCACTTTATTTTTTTTCTAGTAATGAAATCTTAAAAAAAATCTATTCTTTATCTCCAGATCCCTGTTTTAAAATGGCAAAAGTGACTAAAGGTGGGAATACATGGGTCGATTTTTTTGTTCGATAGATTTAAAAAGATTTTAAATCATTGGAATGAAAATCTAAAACCGAACAAAGGTTTTGTTCGATCAACATTGCACAAAAGTAACTGATATCGAAAAAAAAATCTATCGAAAGCTGATCGGACATGTTGGTGAATTTTCATCTATCTTGTAAAAAATGAATGTAAATCGAACATACAATTGTTTCATTTGATAATTTTTGTTCGATCTAATACATTTGAATGAAGCTAGTTCTTTTTCAAAAATCTAACGAAATTTCATTCAAGAACAGATGAATGAAATTTCATTTGGTCGAACAAAAATACAGTGTGGTACATTTGATACCGTGGGCACAATCGATATTTGATCAAAATATTGAACATCCAGATCGAATCTATCGTTGACTGTGTATTCCTGCCTCTACTCTCTAAAATGGGAGTGAACTCAGAAAATGTTATGTGGAAAGCTGTTCCTTTCCTTGGTACACAAAAATACCTTTTGTCTGTGATTCTACGTTTTCTGTAGCTTAGAAACTGCAAAGTCTCCTTGGAATAGTTCTACTGGATGAGAACTCATGGAGAAAATGCACGATCAATTTGATAAGCTGATTGGCTGATCTCTTGGCTAAAAAACTAGCATTGATCATGTGGTTGTCTTGGCCAGGAGAGAAATCTAGAACCCTAGTATGGGAGTCTAAATACTTCTGTTCACACTGTAACTATATACCTGTAGCGTGAGATCTGTGTTGCACTTTTTGTTGCTGATCTTGTGGTGATGTCCGTAGTGTGCTCCCCTCTATTCTTCTTCTTTTTGGAGACTGACATAGGGAGGTAAACCCTGCCTTTTCTGAGATGTCCACCTCCGTTCAGAAAAAAACAAACGTGAAAGTCATAGTGTAAAGATTTGCAGAGAGCCCCCAGACAATACAGTGACTTGTTTTTGAGGGTTCTAGAGCTTTCAGGGTTCACTTAATCTATAAATGTTTATAAAACAGCTGCAGGGACAAAACACCCCAAAACAGTATATTGATTGTAAAAGTTGTGGTTGTTAAATGTAACAAATGTTTTCCATTTTCTAATTCCTATGCTCTGGTGGAGAAGATGATATACAGTTACGTTGATACTCCTCCACAATATTCGGTTTGCAAGCCCCTTCCGCTATGTCATCCTAATTGAAAGGGACAATTCCCAAATAACAAAACATAAAGACTGGCATCATATATATAATATATACATAATACAACACCATGGACTGCTGAAAAGCAGTAAATAGCTTTGAATGGTCTACTGCAGTGCTGAGCTTAAAAACGCACATCTGCAATCATTTGATATAATGTCCCTCAACACACCTAATGTCTACACTGTAGGTTGTGGTGGGGGGCAACTCTCCTCTGCTGACAAGGTGCCTTGGGGTACCATTCAGAATTAATGGCACCTCCATGCCCCTGTGGGAACTCTGCTATTATGTAAAATGTAAATTTAATGGCTGTACACAGGCGCAAACATTTGAACATATCTTGGCAGTAAGAGGCATAGGGCTAACATAGAAATCACATTTTTTTTTAATTTGCAGAACTGAAATGTAATTCAATACATAGCATAGTTCCTCTTTAAATGCTGTGTGCTATTTTCCTAGTTCCATATACAGTTCTGGAAGAATGTAAATGATCTAAGATAAGTGTGTATAGCTGCTAAAAGTCTTTGACACATACAAGTAGCCTGTCAAAATGGAAAGGAGTCGGCAAGATTAAGCAGCTTGCTGCGGAGTGTTAGTAGCCGGTGATGTGGTCCAGTTGGCAGCATTTGAAAAGACTGCATTTGATATCCTACCTTGACGTGCCATTTCTCCATTATCTTAAGTGTTAAATAAATCTCCTTGTCTGAGGTGACACCATGCTTGTCACACTAAAGCAAAATAAGCACACAGCTCAATAAGGAGGAATCTGATGCTTAATCGACAGATTGAAGTGATTGACGGCATGGCATTAGTAATGTCACTCGGCATCACAGAGGAGGGTGGTAAAACAAAGGCTAATTTAAGCTCTGAACCGCAGACTGTTTCTGTTGATCTGTGCCAAGCTGTACACACTGTCTCATGTTTTATTGTCGGAGGCCTGTATCGTTCTGGAGGTTTTCTGGGGAATCAGACTATGCATTCAGACAGGGTGAGTAATGGAAGTACTGCAATAATGCCTCATGCTGAGAAAATCTTGGAAGGGGGTTTTTATTCTCTGCGGTTCTCTATATAGCAGTGGCAGCTTTGCACATTCCCTGTATTTTCCAGACTTTCTCACAGTGAATTAAAACATCTGTGTTTTCTCCATATATCACGTATGACTCATTTTCCATAAAAGGGTTAAGTCAGATTGGATGGGCAGCTTCATGCCAATTGGGCATTTTTTTTACTGTGGTGCCAATATATTCAGCATCCATGTTGGCTTATGGGTCTAACCAGAGATCATGGGGCCCAAGCAACCTTTGCCAAGGGCAGCAATAGTAAAGATAACAATAGCCACTAATAAGGATATGTCAAACATTATTTAGGGTGGTAATAGGCAAACTTAGGTGTAGCGCTTGAAATACATGTAGAGAGCAGGAGGGGATTTGTGCTGTCAAAATTTTAAAATTAAAAGTAACTTAATAAACGTATTAAGTCGTAGTTAAGCTTAAAACTTTATACCATACTTAATAACAATATTATAAAAAATTTTTATTACAAGTGTACTGTGATGACAATGACTGACAACCCCTGTGATCAATGGTTTTGCATCTCCTTGAAAAGTTTGGGTAGATCAGGTTTGCATGTTGTTATTTTAGTCACAAAGCCCCCCTTAAAGAGCCCCTTATTTGTAGCCACAAAGCCCCCTCCATATAGGTAGCCAGACCCCCCCCCCCCTGTAGGTAGCCATTAAGCCCCTTCCTTAACGGTAAACCGAAAGCCCCCACTTATTAGTAGCCACAGAGCTCCCCCTTACAGGTAGTCACAAAGCCACAGGCATATTAAGGGGTTGTTGGTGATAGCGCGGGGGTTTTGCTGTTGGGGGGATGGGCAGACATGAAAAATAATAAAGAACAGGTAGCAGGAAGGACAGGTCCCTACACCACTGAGCTGGACTGAAGGGGCTAAAGAGCCGCATATGGCTCCTGTGCCGCACTTTCCCTACCATTGATTTAGGGTATTATACTATGTTAGCCATTGCTCATCACAGTGCTTTGTTTCATATTAATGAGAAAATCAAAACATTTTTTTAATTTATTTTTGTACAAGTTATGGGTGGTCTGGATGGCTATTCCTTAGTATGATCACCCTACAATTGTTTAGATTTTGTCACCGGATGTGCATGACTGGCTAGTCTTAATGACATAAGACAGTGCTATATAAATACATGTTAATAATAATTATAGCCAAAAACCTTTAATGACTTGACTTTCTTCTTATATATAAGTGATTGTTCTTGTATGGAAAGTATCAGTACTTATATCTTGCTTGTCCCAGATGTCTTCAATTTTGAAGTGGATGGAGAAAGGGCAATCTGAAGTCAATCACATCAGCTGTATATTCACACCTTTATTTCAGGAGATGAATGTGCTGATCTTGTCAGTAGTAGTGACCTCTCCATGCTTGTGATTGTGTGTGAGAGAGACTGGATGAGGACTCTTGTCTCTAATGAGGAAAAAAGGATTATAACAAGTGGAAATTCAAGGGCTCCACCAACCGCTTTCCTGTGATAAGTAATCTTCTTGTGTGCCTTTTTTCATTTAAAAAAATAACTTGCATTTTGAGATCAATACTTATTCCCACATATCGGTGAAACAATCCACTGCATTAACAGTTCATTTTTATTGCTCTAAAATTGGTGTGGTGCTTTGGGAACTAAATGGGTTATAACTGGATAACAATAGTACAATGCATAAGAAAAAACAATGCCCAAACAATAAACAAAATTATATCAAATAGAAATAACACAGAGCTGGAACAATTCACGTTGTAGACTATACATATTGATGGGGTAAACAACAGCTGTACAATTGGCGACGTACAGGACAAGACTAAGCTCTACCTCTTTCTTTAAATACACATCCGTTGTCAGATGTAACCTGTTTGAGGGTTCATGGTATGTTAATGAATCGGTTTTGGTGGGTACTGCCATCACAATGACTCCTTTTACATTATCATTACTACCCAAATACTTGCCTGGTTTCATTTTTCAAACACTTTGTTGAAAAAAACTGGCACTTGCTGTCTCACCCCTTAACAGATTTTATGTAACCATATAATCATTTGTCACTAGACAAAAGAATTTCTATTTCAGAGATGTCAATGACAATGTAAAGGGCCTGAGAACTTTGTGGATCTTCAAAGGGAGGTAAGGGAAAACCAGGAAAGACCTTGAATACTCATAGAAGATCTGAAGCAGCAGACAATGACCCAATGTGGCAAGAGCTGAAAAAGATAAAGTGTAGAATAGTACCATTTAGATGAATTATTGGAATCATTGACAAGCCATTTTAGTAGACTGAATAGGGCAGAAAACGTATTGGCGGAGATCACAGAGAGTGTTTACACAGCTCGATATTGGAGCCGTCTGATGTTTCCTGCAGCAGCGTGATGATGTCATGTCATGTCAGATATTGGAGGAGGGATTGATTGGCACTGCTCGAAAACTGGCCCATATCTACATGTGTGTACCCTGCATTAGAGATATGACACAAGGTTTGTGACAGAAAAGTAACATGCATTGGAAAAGCATGTTTGGACATGCGAGGTACAATAACTGCTGAAAGAGAAATGTTGAAGAAAGTATTTAAAGTCGAGATCATGGAGCAGCAATGTTGAGGCATGAGGTTACATGGGGTAAAGGCTAAAGATGAATGGTAAATGGTTGGGACTTGGGGATATGAGAGAACAGCCTGTGTTTAGTTAAATTAGTAGAGTAAAAGGTTAAGTTAAGTTGAGGTTTTGTGTGCAAACACCAAAAAACTAAGCACAGTACTTCACTGAAATGCAGGGAGTAGTAATTGGATGACATGCTATCTAGCTGCTGTTGGCACAGCGGAGGATGTTGTGTCCAGCCACTATATTGACATAGGTATATGTCTTATGTTGGCGAGTGGGTGCTAACTCGGGGTCAAACAAGGAAGCCAATGCAAGTGGGGTTGCGGAATGGTTGACGGAACTTAGAGGTCAAGTATGTAGAAATTTCTGCGCACGTCTTGTGTCAGGGAAAGTGCATGTTGGAAATGTGGTTAGACGAGATGAAAGGAGACTTTCCAATTTTCAGAAGGATGTGGTCAGAGGAGGTAAAAGGAGTTTGTAAAGTTGGACAAGCGACAGAAGCAAGTGACGACCGGGTCAAGTGTATGACGATCAATGTGAGTCTCAACAGAGGACCATTGTATGAGCGCAAAAGAGGTGAGTGTCAGAAATTTGAGAGCAGCAGACGTGTTGGTGTGGGTATTAAAATCACCTGTGGTGACTGCGGGAACATGATTATACAGGAATGAGAAGGCCAGGACGTCAAGATTATGAGCAAGCTCTAAATGGAAGGCGGAAGCTGGAAGTGGAACGGCAGTGTCACGAGTTAACGTTTTAAAGAGAAGTCCTGTTTTTAGCACCGTGCCGGCAGCCTTTCAAGTCTGAGTACATACTGCTCCTTGGAGAGGACTTACTCGTTTAGATCGAGCTAGAAGCAAGGTTGGATACCCAGAGCCAGGCTATTCTACTGTGAGCGGGATTTATCATATTGGCATTTTTAAAGGCTATTGGGACAAGTACAAGTGTTATGTTTAGTTAAAGCGCAGTTATACTTTAACTTCTACCTAAGCCACAAATCAACTATTAACTTTATCTAGTTAATATATATATATATATATATATATATATATATAAAAATATATATTTAAATGTGACCTATATAGAACATCCTATAATAGTGTAAGGTTGTGGCAATCAGTGTATCAATTATGAAAATGTATACCCTTTAAATATGAGAATTGTTTTACCTGCCTTGTAGGTTTTATTCTGCTTAGTTATTGTAGTGATCTAGGAGAGTGACCCCATATCTTGCTGCATCCTGGTCATTTCATGGTCCAACAAACAGTCTGAAAAGGACACCAGCAGATGTGTCCTAATAAAAGTTTAGTTGCCTTAGTGCCTATAGTGTCTGAATCACAAGACAACCCTACGAATAATCTTTCAGCTTTCCCGTTATTCAAAAGCTCTTGATGTTTGTCACATACATTGATGCATGACCATCACAATCTGTTTAAAGCATATATGAACTTACATATGCTGAATAATCTTAAATGCCAAATTCAGATAATTGAACTTCCATAGGCACATTCTATTCTGTATTACATGTTATTCATTCTTCTTTGTCCAGCCAGGTGGTTGTAGCTGCACATCTCTATTTACACACTTCATTCAGCAGTGGAGCCCATGACTTACATGGGTAAGCTTCATGCAAATTGTAGAGGTAGTACCCTGCCCCCCCCCCTTTATTTTTTTTATTTTTCAAGCATTCCTGATGTCTGGTTTGTATTTTCTACCTAATATCCTTTGTAAGGCTTTAAGAATGCTTCCCATGTTAAACTAGTTGTCCCTTAGATGATTTGTGTCTATAAACCAGCTATCATGGTATATGTGAGCTTTGACAAGAGAACTGTCTCCTACCAGAGAGGAGCAGAGAAAAGTAATAAGAAAAATATTAGATAAAGATTTTCCATCATGTGGTGCCCATAGCACGGTCTCACATGTGCCATTATAAAAACAGACTTGAGCCTTGTGGTTTCCAGTGACTCACTATCATTTAAGACCCATTTCTACAGTTATCAAGTCATTCATGTTCAATGGGATGGCAGAGCACCTTCATGTAGAAGAAAAGTGACAACTGCCTAATGCAGCACTTAGTGGTGTGTGGGCGAATTACCCACTAATGTCATAAATAAATGACACGGTAAGGCTATTCATGCCATGTGGTAAAAGATGCTTTTTACTACTTCTAATGACAGCAGCTTTTTATCTGCAGTTTTTACATTATAATAAATATCATTTTTACTTATGGGCAAACTTACTAATCTTTAAACTTTACAAAAAATTGTGTAAGCCAGCGATTTTCGAACTGTGGGTCGGAACCCCCTCGGGATAGAACAACCATTTCACTGGGTCACCACATTCACTGAAAGCTAACAAGCAGCAGCAACTCTAATGCCCACAAGCAGGATGGGAAGTTAGGTGGTAGAGTAATACCCCCTCCCTCCTAACTTTCTAGCCTGAACATCATTTCAGGGTGGGAAACTGGAAGGGAGGGAACATTGCACTTACCTGATCGTTGCCAGGGTTTTGCTGTAAGTGACATCAAGCAAGATCATTTCCAGTATTTGAAAAGCAAAAGTGACACCGTAGGACATTGCTTCTGGGGTCGAGGATCTAAAAAGTTCAAGATGCACCTTTAATTCCCTTAATACTACTCCTTTCTCTGCCTCTGATGCCATAAACTATCTGGATCTGCATAGCGTAAACCTCTTCCATTATATAGGTTCTGGTCCAAGCATCCAATCTCTGGTTTCCGAATACTCTCCAATGATGGAGAAGATGATCTTGTTAGTTTGGGTGATCTAGGACTTCTTTTAACTAATTTCAAGTACAACCTAAAATGGTTTTCTAATTAACATGTAACATCAACCACATCAGGTTAGTTTCTACAGTAGAATCCACCTATTATAAAGGTGTCTCCACACCTACCCCATTTCACACCGCATCTTTACTTTCCTTTACCAGTGCTTACACAAACATACCAATGGTTCTACTTATTAAAGTCTACAAAGCTGTGTACTGAAACTGTTCTTCTAAACTGCTGACAACCAGTAGGTGACCAGTTGGGTGCAATCTTCTGAATTCCAAGAAATTGGAAAAGCCAAGAAATAATAAAAATTAATCTAGATACAAATAAGATTGGATATGTAATGTAATGCATCCATCTCATGGATAGTTTTTGGATAGAAGGTTTTTGGTGGAATTTAGCGGTTGACAACTGAGGGAACAGCAAATGAAGGGTCTTGGCTTAAAGGCCTGAAAGGTTCTGTATAAAGGTAGACCCTTCCATAGATTTTGCCCAGAATCATTTGAGAATTTTTTTGAGTAAGCCCAACATGTTTCAACATGGACATTCCTTGGAGCTAATACGAACAGCCAAGAGTCAAACTATAGAGTGTATTTTATGGTTTTTCTCCTTTTTTTTGTGTTGATTGTGTTTTGTTGACATATTTTAACAAGACAGCAAAATCAGCTGTAGGCGTGAGTGCTTATAAACCATCAAATTGTATTTTTTCTCATGCAAGACTAACAAAACTGAAAATGCGGGTATGAAACTGGTTTGCATTTATTTTCTTGTCAAAGTGAAATATAGCAAACTGTGACATTACAAGTTGTGTACGGAGGTGTAATCAAAGGCAGTAAATCTGCGTTGTGAGATGTGATTATATTAGGGAAAAAACTGCCGTTTACTATTTTTATGGCGATCATCACTTTGTGTATTTTGCTTTTCTTATTTATTATGGCAGCATGTAAATCTCGATCTGTCCAATGGCCCTTTATGTAGATAGGAGCTCTGGGGTGTAATATAAAGGTTTGAGTAACCAATCGGTGTGGGAACAGGGACACCTAAGAAATGGAAGATCATCTTTCCTGCAGACACTGCCTCTGCTGTTGTATATGTTGTATAAATAATCCTTACTGCCAGGGAATGGGATTTCTGTTATCTCATGCTGTTCAGAGCATGTATATATACTGTTCCCCTCTGGGCTGTCAATAAATATTCCCTTGTACTTTATTTTGTTTTGGGGCCTGTTGATTTAGGATTGATGCTACTTTTGTTGATCAAATGGAAATCATTATAAAAACAGCAAGACTTAGAACACAGGAATTATTTCAGTTGCTGTTGTGTTCCTGTAATAAGCCAGTTGGCATGCTTCATAATTGATTCAATTGTCCATTTATTATGTTGTATCAGTACAATTCACCAGTGTTTGAACCTTCTGTTTGCTCTATTTTTGTTGTGTACCGATCACTCCAATATGTTCCTCAGGAGTATAATAAAGTTACCTTATATAAGGTGGGATTCATTTGTAAGCCATTTATGGGCTCTGTGTAATATTCAGACTGCAATTTAATGGAGATAATCATAGCAGCAAGTTAATTATGAATGTGCATACCTCAGGTTAAATTGTATTTTGATTTAAACATATATCTGTTTTAAGATAGGATTTGGCAATTTTAGCACAAAGGCTTCCAGGCTTTTAAAAAACACATAAAGAGTGAAACGCGTCGGCATAAAAGCATTTTGTTGCATCTGACATGCAATTTAGAAATATGTGACCCTAATTCTGGATCATTGAGACACTGTTTTTAATATTACATTGAATGAATAAAAAATGAGTTTTAACTATTAAATCATATTGCGTTTGAGGTCGATGATACTGGTTGATATATGTCAAACTGAAATGCCTTCTTTCTTCCTATTTTTGGTACTTTAAAGCATTATAATGATTTATCATGGGGTTGACAACACCAGACCATCATGAAATAAAGCATTTCATATCCCCAACATGTCCCCGGATCCCTTTTCCTCATTCTATTACTTTATTGCTCTGTGTTCCTATTGGGGAGATAACTCCCTTTAATCATCCTGGTAATAATTCCTACTGGAACAGTGGAGTTGTACCCAGAACAAGAGTTGTAGATTCACTCCGCCCTACAAACTTTGTAATGACTTCCTTGTTTATATTTTAAAGCTTGCCACATGGAACGTTTATTCTTAGCAGATTATATATAGCAGCTTGGAAATGTTATTATCAGAGTGCCTGTGGGGACTGTCTACACAGATTTTATTGCATAGCATCAATGGGGACTGGAAACTTCTGATCGCTTAAGAGACATCTATTAAGGTCCCCATACACTGGTCCGATTCCCAGCGGATTCCGGGACAATCGATTCCGGGCGCGTGCACGCGAAACTATCGTCCCGGAATCGCGTGAAGCCCACCTTGTCCGATCGATCGGGGGCCCAGAATCGGATCCGACAGAGAACCAACATGTTGGTCTTTCTGATCCGATTCAGCACACATCAGGGGGAGTTGCCATTTGGGAAGTAAGTAATCGGACACGGAATCGTCCAGGAATCCGTGGGCCAAGGTGGTATGGCGCGATCGGACGGACTTAATTGGCCGATCGATTGGACCTCCGTTTTCCACTGACATCGCCGGAATCGATCGGATAGGTGATCGATCGGCCATGGAATCGGACAATGTATGGCTAGCTTTAGAGAATTGCAGAGTTAGCAGGTAAATAAACCAAAGGGAAAAATAGGCAGAACCTACCACAGTGACTTATTCTCACCAACTAAAGGAGCCGCCACATCGAAGAGCTGTTAAGCTGCAATATATATCAACTTTGTTCTTGGCTTTAGATTTCATTTAATTAAAATAGAAATAGGGAAAGATAATGGCTTTAAGATGTATTGCCATGTAACTGAGCAAACTAATGTTAAGATCTGACAGACGGACTATGCATTGGGGTCTTCTAATGTAGACTTTATATATGTAAATGACCACTCGATTGTGAGACTGGGAAAGGCTGAATGTCACAAGAGATTATTACACAACAATCCTTTCGGCTGTGCCCAATAATGACATATACATACTTTATATGGATGAGGGGATCCTAGTGGACAATGAATAGACATGGGCCACATCTCCTTGGCCTGCGTTTGCTGAGTGTTTGTGTCATACCAGATGTTTATAACATTGCTAGAGGAGATCTCTTTAGCTCATTTACCATGACATGTTCCTATAGGTCAGAGATGTCTCATGTCATAATACACTGGTAATGACTGTGAAGTATTTTGCTGTGGGACATTGTGAATCTCTCTTTCTCTGCAGCGTTATAAGATGTCTGATCTCTCCATGACAGGTTTGGGAGTCGGTGGCTGGAGGTGATGCTGATTTCTGGATTCTCTGCATAGCTGTCATTCTTTGTGCGGCTGGGCGTGTAGCTTGTTGCTAGGTAACAAGGTATGCGGTAAAATGACCCATCAGCCGAATGACTCCATAATAGAGAACTGAAATGGGAATTTTCTCTTCTTCTATTATAACGGGGTTGTTTTTTTTTTGTATATTTATGTAGATCATCATTGTAATCCCTATACAGATATGTCTCAGATTTTTTATAAACAAAGCTATGAGACAACATCTTATACAACTGTGTGTCTTTTGTTCACTCCTCTTTCCAAACCTGGGGCTCTGATGGTACAATTCATTCAGGATTGTTGCAGGGAAGGGAATGATTATTGCACCAAGGGAATAGAGATTATTTTTCTAAGTGGGGAGTGAATCTACAAAGGCGCAAATTATTTAAACACTTTGTCAATTGGAGAAAAATATTTGAGCTTGGTACCGTTAATAATATACTTCATATTCTTGGACTTGCAAACTGCTTGGTTTACTTTTATAACATTTTTAGTTTTGCCCTTATTAAAAAGAAAAACAAAGTTAAACTCATACAAGTTGTATAGTATTCGGATACTGCAATACATATACATCAATAGATAGTACAGATGTTTTACTAGGTTTTTGTTCGAATAGGTGGTAAAGCTTTTAACCCAAAAGGAGATATTCTATGCAGATTTTGAAAAGATTCCTGAAGTTCTGCTGTAGGGTCAATACCTGCTTGATTGGTGAACGATTGAGCGGACATGGTGATTGCACAAGCATTCGTCAATTGAATGGCAAATGGATGCGCACCACTTCTGTGCCTGTTTAATATTTTGGATGGTGACCCTGGTCCTCATCCAAAATAAGGGCAGTCGAACACGGATTTACAGGGGTTCCCTGTTCGATCAAGCTTTCTTCGAGCTGCTATTGGTTGCTCATGAATTGAGCAGAAAATCGACACCTTTTATGGGTACCTTTTAGGCTTTGTTTCGATGCCATTATCGGCTTTATGTTGACCTTCTGGGCTAGCTCATCAGCAGAACACCGTGAGAACAGCTGATGCTACAGACAGGTAATGTAGATTGGCTCCAGTAGCGCCATGGAAACATGCCCTTTAGTCTGGCCCTCTCCCATACCCTGTGTGTGCTTGTGTACTGGCAGCCTACATTCATAAGATATTGAACAGTGTGAAGTTCTGTCTATGCCAATGGTGGGCAACTGAGTTGATATGGAGGGCCACAAGTGCGGTCCTTGGCTTCACTAAAGGGCCGCCCATAACATTGATCCACACCCTCTCCCTGTCGACATATCTCAGCAGGCGGAAGACCAGATCCCGCCAGGCAGTCAAAACCCGACAGCACCCACCCCCCCCCCCCTCCTGCCCCTGAGTGCAGCGCTCATATGTAGACCTGGTTTCCCTGATCAACATTGACAATTTGGACTGCCAAAGTTGATTAGGAAGGCTGGGTCAGCGTGTGACCAAGTCACAGGTGAGTTGCTATGCCCTATGCATTAACAGTTTGATTTTGGGGGCCGCATCGGGGCTGAACAACGCCCAAAGGGCCACAGGTTGGGCACCTTGGGTCTAAGGTCTAAACACACCTAATATACTTGTTTGCCTTAATAACATTGTACTAAATATACATGTTACATTCTGTTGCTGAGCTGTTTAAATGGTAAGTGATCCTGAAACTTCAGTAGATAACTGACCTAGAATTTTTATGCAAGCATTTAGATAAATGCCTCACAAACGGTCCTGTAGTTACCGGCATGATTGTTACAGTTGTGTGACTGAAACTACTAAAGCCAAAAGATCAGCTTAAAGCCCCTCATACACCTTTAGATCACTCCATACAATTTCCTACCAACAACTATGTAGTGCTGGGCCCTCCCTGATAGAATACATAGTGATTGGAAGGTATATATCACTGCTATGTAGTGCCGGGTCCTCCCTGATAGAATACATAGTGATTGGAAGGTATATATCACTGCTATGTAGGGCCGGGTCCTCCCTGATAGAATACACAGTGATTGGAAGGTATATATCACTGCTATGTAGTGCCAGGTCCTCCCTGATAGAATACATAGTGATTGGAAGTTATATATCACTGCTATGCAGTGCTGGGTCCTCCCTGATAGAATACATAGTGATTGGAAAGTATATATCACTGCTATGCAGTGCTGGGTCCTCCCTGATAGAATACATAGTGATTGGAAGGTATATATCACTGCTATGCAGTGCTGGGTCCTCCCTGATAGAATACATAGTGATTGGAAGGTTTAGAAAGGTCCTCATATTACATGGTTTGGTAGAACAAAAGTTTATTGTACAGAAATAGTATGATAAGATTGTAAGGTATATGGGGGGCTTTACATTTAGACATATACCAATGGCAGTTTTTGCAATCTTTAACCGTAAGCTTTTTCACGATATATGCTTAACTTTAGAGAACAAAAATTTGCATGCGGCTGGAATTTGTCTTCTAGTAGTGTTGTGGAAAAGGAAGACTCATTTACTGTATAATGAGAATGCCAGCGTGCTGCCGAGTACTTGTAAGAATAAAAGCCTTCATTTATTAACCTAATAGGCTGTAAAGGCCTCACGTCCTACTATTCCCAAATAAATATAACCCTAAGTCCTTGTGAATGTGGGGATTCACTATGCACTAATGAGATATAGGACAGACCGAGCTATATGGCGCTGAAAGAGTTTGCACTCTAAGGAGCTTATGTAGTCAAGAGGATTAGTGAAATCGTATTACGATGGTACATCAGAAGTCATAGCTGAGCAAAATAACCAGAACTGAGCATGTCACGGCGTTCAGGAGAATGTTATGTATCACACAATAGGGGAATATCCGATGTCTTCTATGAAGGCTACAGTTTCTGGTCCTTTACCTAAGGTACATTCCATGCTGTCTATAGGTGCCGCAGGCAAACCATGCTTAATGTTATTTTGGGTTTATTGCTTATACATTATGCATAACCTTTCTCTGGCTTCCTGATTTCTTATATTTTCAGATGTTTTAGGTTTTCTGATGTTTTGTATATTTCATTTTGTGTTCCAGACAATTAAGCAGAGAATTAAGAGAATACTAATATAGACACCGATGCACACATTATCCAGCAATTTAGAATTTATTCTTTAATTCAAAATGGATCAGTAGGCTGCCAACTTAATAATATCAATGAAAAATTACTCTTATTATCCAACCCGCCATTATTTGTTTGTGCATTTTAAGAGCTTTGAAAACCCTAGGGTACTGATTAAAGTGGATGTACACTCAATATGTAAAAATAATATATGTAAAGTATGACTTACCTCTGAACTGGTATGATGGTGGCTTAGGGTTCCACTATCCCCAAAAAAAAATACTTACCTGCTGTTTCGTGAAAATGTATGATCGATTCCATATTTATTCGCCATGCTTCCGGGGGTTAACTGGGTACAATATCGTGGGTGGCCACTGGGGGCGTTCAATGGTTTTCTATGGGAATTTTCTACAATGTACTTTCAATGAAGAGTCGAGATGACAGAATGACCCAGCAGCCACTTAGGCTAAGTTTACACTGGCGGTTTTTAACCACCAGGTAAACGACCGTTTAGCATGGCCGACGGGCGGACGCCACATTTGGTTCGGTCGGTTTTTGGGCGGCCGTCCCATAGAAAGTCTATGGGGTCCTTAATTAGATGCCCTGTAATCGCCTGCACTGTTGTTTGGAAATCGCCAGTGTAAACTTAGCCTTAGTGACGCCTCGCCGCGGCTATACGTAATCAGGGCCAGGAGTGAGGTAGGGCTGCAGGAGATCTTAAATTACTCCTTACAGGTACATTGTTTGTTCTTATTATGCATTCCTCTTCTTATTATCGGCACTTATAGTGCCATTCATGAAGTCCTCATTTTCTGGTGGGAGGTCCACTTTAAATAATGGGAGTCTATAAGGCTGTGTAGAGCTTTCTGGAAATTTTTTTGAATGCTTCATGTTTGGATGGTTGTCTGGTCTTTAAACTTCCTCATTGACTTAAATGGGAAAGCTCTGCAAATGCCCACCAGCACTTTGCTGAGCACTTTTCAGGCATTTAGTGAAAATGTTATGCCTCAGTGTGAGTCCTGCCAGACCACCCCTTACAGCTTTTTTTTTTATCTCCCCACAGACATTTTGCAAGCAATGTGGAAATGGACACTTTGACATTCATTAGAATGGGAAGTGTCCTCTTTACGTATTTTCCCCAGAATTAGACACGGTGACGCAGTGGACAAGAGGCCAGAGGTAGGGTGCTTCTCAACCTCCTTGGCATTACACATGTGGCACACTTTTTAAAAAGCGCAACACAGGCGATCGCGGCACAATATTGCGGTTTTACTACCCACTGGAGGTCCCTTGCACAACTCTGGTGTCACCGAAGATGCTGGAAATGTGCTGGGAAAAGGTGACACCCCCTCCATTACATGGTGGTCTATGGTTCCACCTACCTCTTGCGTCTCTGATTCCGTGATTGGGGGCAGACCCGGAAACATCGGTGTATATGCCAATGCACAGAATCGCTGGGGGAAACCGTTTTTCCTGAGTTAACTAGGGCTGAGTTTCATGATGGATGAAAGTTGACCAGAGTTAACTCGGGCCAAACGCCAAGGAGGTTAAAGTAAATTGGTCTACTTATCCTACTTTTTTTTATCATGATGAGTCAGACCTTAGTGCACTAAAATTCAGGAACACATTTGCTAACCAAGTCTATAGCTGAGCTCACTTCACAAGGTAAGTTCACACACACCTTTTGTTTGCACATCTTAAACTGTTAAAATTGTCAACAAAACTGAGGGTGTAGTTGTAGGGGCATTCATAGAAGCAAACCGTCCCATGAAATGGAGTCCTCACATTCTTCAGCTCTGTGCTGTACTAAAACAATATTTATTATATATATATATATATATATATATATAGAACAGGACAGTTTAGTTCAGGACTACATTAAGGCTGCCCAGAATTTGGTAGACCTTTTGCCATGTACAATGGGTTGTGACATATTAAAGGATTTTTCATCATATCTTTGGATGCCAATTGATAATGTTAGCCTATATTCTGATATCAGTGAGAAGAGACCTCAAAGTTTAAACCTATAACTGTTCACAAGACATTTATTCCTACAACAAATTTACTATCTTTTGTGGTTGGTTTACTGAATGAATCTGTAGCGCTGATCTCATCTTAAGGCCCCCATACACGTGTCGGATTCCCACCGGATTCCGGCACGATCGATTCCGGGCGCGTGCACGCGAAACGATCGTGCCGGAATCGCATGCAGCCCACCTTGTCCAATCGATCAGGTCCGATCGTTCAGGGGCCCAGAATCGGATCCGACAGAGAACCAACATGTTGGTTCCATGAGATTGATTCTGCCCAGATCAGGGGGAGTTGCCATTTGTGAGGTGGACAATCGGACACGGAATCGTCCCTGAATCCGTTGGACAAGGTGGTATGCAGCGATGGATACTGTTAATTGGCCGATTGATCACACCTGCGATTCCCGGCAGAATCGCCGGAATCGATCGGGTGAGTGATCAATTGGCCATGGAATCCGACACGTGTATGGCTTGCTTTACTTTAAATAAATAGATCATCATTTGGAAGGGGACCATTAATATGCCTCAAGCAAAGCTTGTTTACCTCCCGGTGTCTGCTCTGGTGATGGTGCCACTGGAGAATGCTTCTATACTAAGAGGAGTTGTTTACATGCGTTGCATCAAATGTTCTCTGCGTTGTTAGATTTAAATCCAATCTGAAACCAGCTGCTTTATATAGAACAGAGACTTGCAGTCTGCTTAGCATTTCCACCCTTTTCTCCTAGGGGAAATATGTGTGTAAGGGGTAATGGGTATAACTATCCCTGAACATCAGAACATTAAGTAAACAATGCACATTTTTTCTTTCTTGGTTTAACAATACCGGATGTTTGGGGTATATATTTAAATGAGTTTTTTCCCTTTTATCATACCAAATCTGTCAGGTTACCGGGCCTCTGGTCATTCATCGGAGCCTAGGCCAGTGATAGCGAACCTATGGCACCCGTGCCAGATGTGGCACTCTGAGCACTCTCTGTGGGCATGTGAGCCGTCGACCAGCACAGAGGAGAGAACTGCAGCCTAATGCTGTCAGTTCTCTTCCCTCTCCTAATTGCACACACTGCCCCATACCCCTCCTATTCTATCTTATAAGAAAGTAGAGTGTGAGTTTTCATGTTTCGTGCGTGTATATGATGTGCGAGTGTAATTCAGGTTATATCACCATGCTGGCATTTTGAGATAAAAAAGTGGGGTTTGGGGTTTCAGTTTGGGCACTCGCTCTCTAAAAGGTTCACCATCACTGCCCTAGGCTCTCCTGCCCAGGTTGCCTGGTGTATATTTGAGCTCTGGTAGTTGAGTTTCTTCAAACATTCTGCATCTGCCTGCACATAAGCTACTTCGATATCTAATTATTCTAATGAACCTGTATTGAACCTGTATTGATATGCTGGATATTTGCTTGCCAAATAGAATTTTAGTGTGCCATTCAAGTGTTCATAGTTCATTTTCTGTCACCTTTTGGTTTATCGTAGGAGCTGTGGCTATTCTATGAGGTTCTGGTGTATGCTACTGTTTGCCAATTTAGAATTGTGCACTTTTTAGTTCAAAGCAGAACTATACATGTCTCCACTTATGCATCTAAAAAAGCATGCTTTTTAAAGTTAGGTTTGGTGATAGTCTTCTCCAAATAGTGGTGTATAGACCTCACTTTGGATATATTTATCTTATGGTATACCCTCAACAACCAAAACCTCGGGATTATAAATGGAGCTGTCGAACATACCTTTAGTACTACTGCATTTTATAAAATAAATAAATTTTTATTAATCGTTTTTACTGTACAAACATCTTTGATTTTCAGATGATGGCAGGTGTTGGTTGAGCCCTGACCATTATACTGAATGCATTAAACAGTAAATTACATTACATGTACGGGTTAAACAATAACAGAAACAGTTTAGTGAATATGGTTTAAAGGAACAAACGTTATTCATTACAACGCGTTTCGCCCGTTTTATTCTCATGGCTTCTTCAGGACATTTTGTTCACCACATTTCCAGATATTAATGGTGGAATCCTACGACAATAAAGATCTCCAGTGAGAAGGTAGAGAGGTAATAGGTTTGGGACAGCTAAGAGTAAAAATGCAGTCATTAGTAATTCATTAATGTATTTTTGCAGGTTTAGCTATTACCTAGAAGTTATTATTCCCAATAGTAAAGTTATTCAAATAATAACAAATATCAAATTTCTTACAATAAACACTTTTTTTACAGCTATCCCATGTGTTGGTTTAACGTTTACATAATTTTATAACATACAGAAGTGACTAACAAAAATTGAACTTGAGCAGTAGATAGCAAATATCATAAACCCATATCACACAAATAAGGACCAGGGGTCGTTATCTTACCTCTTGGTTCACAGTCCTCACCAAACTAAGTTAAGGAAACTCCCCTTGAGAGGTGGGGGACCCATATAAACGGATATGTAAGAGCAACGGGGACAACAATCAAGAGGATCCCGGTTTATGTTAGTTCCCCGAAAAGTATCTAGGGTTTAAGTTAAGTAGATAGATTAGAGACTTCATTTCATATCAGTAAAGTTTTTCCAAACATTATCCGTTGTCAGCTTGCCAGCATTTTTTTAGGTTGTTTTCAAACCAAAATTGGGCAGCCGCAGCAGAGTGATCTCCTTATGGGGATTTTTTAAAAGGCAGGAAATAGCCACCAGAAAACCCTTTAAAACAAAAAATGTATATCTTAAGTCTCCATCCCTAAAAGGGAGGTTTCCCCCAGTCCGGCTAGTTTTTATACCTATTATAAAGGTTTCTTATGTGCCTTCTGTCTGTTTTCTTTCCTCTGCTTGACTTACTGAGCGTGTCCTGCTTGCCTCTAAACATATATCCGCATTTGGTTTTGGGGTGATCATTCGTCGGCTCAGGTGTGTGTCAGGGAGCGAGAGGCGCCAAAAGACAGTGGGCGTCATCTTTACCTGTGGGACGTGATGATGGTGCCTTGTAACCGGCTACCCCATGCTGGAGAGGACGTCCCCGATTGGGGACGTCATCCTAGGTCTGAGCGGAAGTGATGCACCTTGTGGGCGGAATTGACATACATCTTGAAACGCAAACACGGAGTACCCGTGATACTGCGTTCCAGGGCAATCGTTAATTTGAATGTTAACGAATTCAACCTAAAGTTTACCCACACTTTTTCACAACATCAATTATCGTTTCTGGATGTAGAAATTTATATCGCACAGAAATGTCCCAAATTCAAAGTACCCTTTACCGTAAAGCACGGCGGGTATTACAATTCTAAGAGCCGACAGTTTTCACCCAACACCGTTAAAACAGTATCCCCTACAGTCAATACCTGAGGGTCAAGAGAAAACTGCTCTCCGAACTCTCGGAGTTTAAATTAAAAGCGGTTGAACTCAGGGACAGGCTGAATAGAGAGAGGATACACGTAAGAGAGCTTTAATACAAAGTACACACAAAAGACAAAAGGATTTACTGTTCAAACCAAAAAGCAAAAGAATTAAAAACATTAAATTTAATCTACCATATCACAATCAGACTAAAAAATCACCACAATTCTTGAAAATATTGGCCATCTCCTTTAGGAGATTGCAAAATCAAAACACACCTCGGTTTAAAAACCATCAATCACATATGAAGACGTTGTCCCCTCTCAAAGGACAAACTGGTTAGAGTCATTTTGAACCAAAAAACAAACACAAAAGTTGTAAGGCCTTTAACAATGTACCACAACTCCCCCAATGTGAATTTATATGGGAAGGGAATTGTATACTTGGCCAAATGGCCGCCCACATAGATTCTCCTATTGCAAAATTGCAATACAACTGTGGTAGTGGTATAGGTTTGAAATGCATATGTGGGAGTTCTATGTGGGAAAAACCATAAGAAAACTTAACAACGAACTCGGAACAATAGCAGATATAATCAGATATAGATCATTTACGCTTTGCAACCAGATTCGACACTAACGCAGTCCGCTTTATGATCTTGACCAGAGTTAAAGAAAACATAAGAGGGGTGACTTGGACAAACAACTTTTACAAAAAGAACCCAAATGGATTGTGACACTCCAGGGCCAAAAAATCCCCTGGTCTAAATGACTCTCTGAGTTAACAAACCTTTCTTTCTCTGATAAAATTAGTCCCACAACTGATTGGCTTTACAAATCAAAAAAAATACTTACAAATTAATCAATTATCACACTATTGGATTCCAAGTATGTTGGAGCCGATTACAATTAACCTGAGATTTAAAATACCGTATTCTAACTGAAAAAACTAAAATAAGTGTCTATACATTTATATCTGTACATAAAAAAATACTGATCAACAAGATACACTATTTATATTGAACACCACACAAAAATCTAAGATCAACCATCCTATAAAACACACATACTCCAGACAAATAGGAAATAAATGAATACCAGAAGATAGAATAGAGGATAAAAGACTATGATCATCAACAATTTGCAAGCTTTTTGTTTCTATGAATAATGATCATCAAGAGGTCTCGGAACCAACTTTTCCCCCCTTTTGTTTGCCTCTATGTATTAGTAATTTCTTTACTCTAATTACCTGTCAGTATTTTTTGGTATCCTTTTATTATATTGTTATATTCTTTATCTAATTTAAAATAACCATATGGTTTTTTCCTTGCATTATGCAAGGTTGATAGTCTCTCCCTCTGTGTGGGCGAATGACATTAACAAGTGGGGCTACCAAGCCCACACCTTAGCCCAATCTTAATTGGCGCTTTTCATCCGCCGATATTGCGCCCTCTGGAAACGCAGTATCACGGTCAACTTCCGTGTTTTGCGTTCCAAGATGTATGTCACTTCCGCCCCCATGTGCATCACTTCCGCTCAGACCTAGGAGACGTCCCCAATCCGGGACGTCCTCCCAGCAAGGGGATAGCCGGTTACAGGCACCATACATCATCCGTCCACAGGTAAGATGACGCCACTGTCTTTTTTGGCGCCTTCGCTCCCGAACCACACACCTGAGCCGAATGATCACCCCCAAACAATGCGGATATATGTTTAGAAGATCAAGCAAGCAGGACACGCTCAGTTAAGAATCAAGCAGAGCGGAAAGAAAACAGCAGAAGGCACATAAGGAACCCTTTTTACTACTAGGTAAAAAACTAGCCTGGACACTGGGGGAAACCTCCCTTTTAGGGATTGGAGACTTAAGATATAGCATTTTTTTTTAAAGGGTTTCTGTGGCACTATTTCCATTCCTTCCTTTTAAAAAAATCCCCATAAGGAATCACCTGCTGCGGCTTGCCCAATTTTGGTTTGAAAAACACCTCAAAAATACGGTAAGCTGACAAACGATAATGGTTTTGGAAAACCTTTACTGATATGATATTGAAGTCCTCTAATCTAATCTACTTAACTTAAAACCCTAGATACTTTTCGGGGAACTAACATAAACCGGATCCTTCCTGATTTGTGGTCCCCGTGCTCTTTACATATATCCGTACTGGGTCCCCCCACCTCTTCAAGGGGAGTTTCCTATAATTGTTTGGTGAACTGTGAACCAAGAGGTAGATAACGACCCTGGTCCTTATTTGTGTATGGGTTTATAACTTATAATGCTACCTACGCAATCCAATGTCAATATTTTGTTAGTCACCCTTATGATTATAAAATATCGTAACGTTAACCCACTCATGGAAGTAAGCTGTAAAAAATATGTTTTTGTAAGAAATTTGATATTGTGTATTTCCTTTTGAATAACTTCTACTATTGGAATAATAACTTCTATGTCAATAGCTAAAAAAACCTGCAAAATACATTAAATTACTAATACTGCATTTCACTCTCTAGCTGTCCAAACCCTATTACCTCTCTACCTCTCTAACTGGAGATCTTTATTGTCTGTATTTAATCTCCATTATATCTGGAAGGTGGTGTGAACAAAATGTCCTGAAGAAGCCATGAGAATAAAAACCGGACGAAACGCTGTTGAAATAACGTTTGTTCCTTTTAAAACCAATATTCAACTAACTGTATTTACTGTATGTTTAAACGTAATGTAAATGTAATACTGTTTTAATCATTCAATTTAATGGTCAGGCTCACCACACCTGCCATCATCTGAAATCAAGATTTTGTTTGTACGTAAAAACGATTATATAAAAATTTAATTTTTTTATAAATGCAGTACAAGGGTATGTTTCTCCAGCTCCATTTATAATCCCGAGGTTTTGAGGGTAACCATTAAGAAACCTCTTCATATCCAAAGTGAGGTCTATACACACCCACTATTTGGAGAAGACTATCAATCACCAAACCTAACGTTGTATTGGTATTGGGGATGAGGAGCCTAAAAAACCCTATTTGGAGAACAATCATTGTCTAAAAAGGAAAGGAATCTGATTTAAAGTCATAGGCAACCCATACTCATGCTTTTTAAAGGATGTGTGTTGGGGGGTTTTATTTTCCGCATTCATTCATTCTCAATTTTGGTCAATTTTGAAAAATTTTGAACGCATCCATTCATTCTCTATGAGCGCGTTAATACGTGTCAGTTGAATCAAAAAGATGCAAGCTAGACACCCTAGAGTAGTCTAGCCCTTAAGGCCTCCATACATGTTTCAATTTCCCTACGATCGATGTCGGATTTGATCATAATTTTCGAGCAACATGGAGAAACCGATGTTGGTTCAATCAAAAGCATAATCGAAGGAAGTCTAACGTAAACACCAAAATGTCTGCCAAAGGATGTATAAGTATGCATATTATTTAAATCAAACCAAAATTGGTCGGGCACAACAAAATAACATTTGATGTATACTCGATCAATCTAAATTTTCCGACATGTCTTATCATTTTTCGATAAATTTTTTGGTCAATTGAACCATGTGGACAGACATAGATTTTTGGTCGATTGACTTTAAAATCGGTTGGTTTAGGTCGAACAGAAAAATCGAAACGTGTATAGGGGCCTTCACTTTGTAAGTTCACACCCCAACTCAAACCCCTTTTCCAGGTCTACTTTTAGGTTTCAGATCATCAGCCATCTTATAGGCATGTGCAGAAAATTTTTAAAATGATGCACTTTGCATGCTTGGATGTTGTCAAGTGGACGGGCAGGTAGCAATCCTTTCCTACTGAATATAAAAAAACTGCCTGTTCACACTTTTTCAATGTCTACCTAAAGTTTTTCCTAAAGAGCTTCAACTCCAAATTTTATGGCATGATTTCTAAGTATGAAAATACTGTACTGTTCACATATATTTTTTTTTAATGTTGGTGGGGTCTTTTTGCCTTGCTACAGTGCCAGGTTGAATTTTTTTCCAGAATATTTTACGCTTAAAGTTTATATGTTCTTCCTTTGTTTTAATCGGTTACCTTCAGGCCCCAGAAACATACAAGTTCTTTGGGAGAATAGTACTGTAGAAATGCTGTTTTAAGCCCCCCATACACGTTCCGATTTTTCGTACGAATTTTGCCCGACCGACCAATGTGGTCAGGAGATTAATCGATCGGGAGATTAATCGGATTCGGAATTATGTACCCGACCGATCCCGATTTCTCGAAATCAGCCGAAAAATCGGTCGGGACCGCTTCGGACCTGTCCGTAAATTTTGGTCGATCTGATGTTAATAAATAGGGTCGGGCTGATGGATCGGTGATAATTCGAATTCCGATTTTTCGTGCCAGCCGACCGACCGACCATAACATTTTAGGTGAAAATCGGGTGACAGGATCGGGCGAAAAATCAGTCGGGAGAATAATCAGTCGGGAGAATAATCGGAACGTGTATGGGGGGCTTAAGAATGTCGCCTCATGTAGTACCAGTGAACAAAATAAAGAGAACGTGTATGGGGGGCTTAATTTAGGCAATGTGTGCTTCAGATGGTTGCACTTTGCTAATAACATATAATGTAATTTCACAATTGGGGAAATTGCTAAAATAGCTCTGTAACATTAAGTACCCTTTGGTCCATCTCAAGAAAGAATTCTAATGCTAAAATGGATCAGCTGCTAACAATTAATTTGATTTTGCTCATAAATTTAAAGAACCAAAGGTATCTCTTTATTTTGTTCACTGGTACTACATGAGGCGACATTCCTAAGCCCCCCATACACGTTCCGATTATTCTCCCGACCGATTTTTCGTCCGATCCTGTCACCCGATTTTCACCTAAAATGTTATGGTCGGTCGGTCGGCTGGCACGAAAAATCGGAATTCGAATTATCACCGATCCATCAGCCCGACCCTATTTATTAACAGCAGATTGACCAAAAATTTACGGACAGGTCCGAAGCGATCCCAATCGATTTTTCGCCCGATTTTGAGAAATCGGGATTGGTCGGGTCCGAATCCGATTAATCTCCCGATCGATTAATCTCCCGACCCGATCGGTCGGTCGTGCAAAATTCATACGAAAAATCGGAACGTGTATGGGGGGCTTTAGTGATGCTTTAAGTGGGGATTGTGTATGTCTAGCTGTACTTTCTACATACAATTTAAGAATGAGAACTCCTTGAATAAGATCAGCCAGCTTCATTTTAGTTGTCATTCTTTGCTATAATGCTAGTTTAAGGAGGCACCATCCAGGAAAAATGCAGGTTATGGTATAGAGCAGTGATGGCCAACCTGTCAAAGAACAAGTGCCCAAACTGAACGCCAAACGTCATATTTATATCAAAGTGCCGGCATGGCAATTTAACCTGAATTAAAATACACAACTCATATACACAAACATAACATGAAAACACACACTCTACTTTCTTATAAGATAGAGTAGGAGAGGGTATGGGGCACTGGGTGCAGTCAAAAGAGAGGGTAAGAGAACTGACAGCATTAAGAACCCGTAGGCTGCAGTTCTTTCCTCTGTGCTGGCTGACAGCTCACATGCCCACAGAGAGGTTTGCCATTACTGGAATGGAGGAATAAACTAAAAGTTCTCTAAAACACCTCACTGTTTATAAATGATAAATTTAGATGTATTTAACTAGCTGATTTAGTTAGTATTTTGCAAAGCCCCTAAATGTGGTATCACTGAAATTTTTTTTTGAAGTTGTAAGGAATAAAGATGGCCAAACAGTTCACCCAGCGGTGGGTTTGCCAGTTGGATGAACACTTCCCATGTTCAATCTGCCTCCATGTTAAGTATGGGAGGCGGATCGAACATCTGAAGTGTTCTGGATGGCAAGCCATAAACACCAATTGCCTCAGCCAACCAACCGCAGGGCGAACTGTTTGCCCATCTCTAGTGAGGAATGGTTGTGGGAAAATTTTTTGTTCCAAAAGTTTTTGTCTAGCACATGTAGTTAATTCAAAGTCAAGTTTTTTCTATACATCCTTTTCCCCCTAGTAAACATCTCTCATGATTGGTCCTTTCCTCTTCTAGGAATGTGTAATGATCTCTGATGGCCCAGCTCCTCTTAAAGCCCCCCATACACCTTTAGATCACTCCATACAATTTCCATTAGATCTACCAACAACTATGTAGTATAGTATCCTCCCTGTTAGAATACATAGTGATTGGAAAGTTAGAACGGTCCTCATATTACATGGTTTTGGTAGAACAAAAGTTGATTGTACAGAAATTGTATGGAGATGACAATCTAGTGTGTCGACATTGGTGAGCTTTCTTGACATCACATCCAAGATGGTGGACCCCAGAAGCAATCCCAACACTTGTGGCCATTGTAAATTATAGATCTAAAATGTTAAAATCACATAATGAGTAAATTGTCGAAAGGAATGGTGCTGTGACAGGGTATCAAGCATTGCCAGTGATTTCTATCGATTAAAGCCGGCTATGTGTGGCTTGATTAATCAGCGATCGTTATGCGAGCGATTTGTTTAGGGAATCAATGCGCACCATCTGGGGGAATCGATCCCTTGGCAAAACTTGGATGGGGACCCTTGTCCTCATCCAAAGTGATGGTGATTGAATAGGGAAATACCAACATGTTGGATCCCTGTTCGATCAACATTTTCTTGGAGCGGAATTGCTCTCTCCAGATGGGCTGCGTTAAATGCCCAAACGAACGATAGAGATCGTTCTTTCGGGATTCGGACAAAAGACCGAGCGGTGTATGGCCGGCTCTACAGTCGAAATGTGGCTACAAGAAATAACAAGTTATGGGTCTCTAAGGAGTTAAATATCGCTCCCTGCACTGAAGGTATTTTAGAGGAATTTATCATGAGAGAAGGTAACTAATGGGAGTAAAATACCCATCAGTCTCTGTGAATTGAGCCTTTTGTGTTGCCGGCTCCAGATTCAGCCAGATCCTTTCATTTTTCCTCACATAAACTGGAAATTGACGGCTGGAATCGGTTGCTATGGTGAACGCAGATCCTTTCTTGACTCATGTTTTTGAAACCTGATCCCCATTCCCCGGTTTAGCCTTTGTCCATCTTTTATTGTCAGATAGTTCCATTGCCCTTCTTGTTTTATTCTTGTGATAGAGGTGAGGTGACAAATTAAAGTCAATGTTGTTGTTTTTTTCTTGTGTCACAAGTAATTTCTATCTTACACAGAGATCATTATTCACAAATTGCTGCGTTTGTTGAAAATTAGATTACTGATTTAATGGTAGACCTTTGACTGGCTGCCATGATTGATTATCGGGTGTGAAGAAGTAGTTAGCTTGGCATTCTTGGTTGCATACATGATTCATCAATTATACTCAAATGTACTGAACATTTCGGAGGATGTATGACCCAAAACTAATGCAATTATTGCCACCATGCTGATGGGTAACATGACTGCCTTCCATTAATAGAACAGACTTTCAAAGGAAGCAAATTAATAAACTATTGAAAGTGTAGACAAGTGTTAAATTCCTTCCCTTATTAAGGGCCTCCATTATTGATTTTATAAAGATAAATATATAAGCCAGTTACACACAATATATTTGAATAATATAATAAAACATCCTTATCCATATATGCAGTATTGCCGAATGTAATCCGAGGTACAAAAAAAAATCTGTAAAAACTGAATGACTCGAGTATAAGCTGAGGGTAGAAAATGCAGCAGCTGAGTAAGGGCCCCATACACCTTTAGATTTCTCTGTCCGATTTCCTTTAGATCTTCTTTTGTTTTACCAAAACTATGTAATATGAGGGACTTTCTAAACCATCAAGTCTACCTGTGTTCAATCACAGAGGACCCTATACTACATAGTTATTGGTAGATCTAAAGGATATCTGACAGAGAGATCTAAAGGTGTATGGCCAGCTTAACAAACCCACAGCAAATGTGCTTTTGTTTGTTGTTTTTTCAACTTACTGATTTGTAAGTTAAGACCTATTTACATGAATGTTTTATAACCGCCCGGTAAAGGAGTGATTACCGTAACCACCCGGCGACCGTGACATAAGCGTTTACTGATCAAACTGAGGTCAATATTAAAAGCCAAAAGCCTGCTATTCCCTCTGTTCTTATCATGGACAGGATTAAGGTAACAAAAACCATACACAAAGTGACTTCATATAAATAATTGAGATATTTTACTATACTTAAGGGCATTCATCTGATCTGATCACTCACCAAACTTAGGTTAGTTACTAGCTAACTTGGTAGACCGTAATGCTATGGTAAGCCCTGGATCAGGTTTTTTGCACAGCAGACAGCGTAAAAGGGATGTCGGAATAAACTTTGCTTCTCTGTATGCTGATCGCAAGTTTTCACTAGTGACATCTTGTGGCCAAAATTGATATTCCATTGGGAATTTTTTCCCAATTGAAATTAATGCTCAAACACTTTTCCTGCTCTAAAACTCGGTGAGTCTTATGGTCAGGTGCATCTTATGGTTCGAAAAATATGGTGTTTAGCGCTCTTATATTATTGCTACTAGAATTCTGTCAGCATCAGAAAAAAATCGAACGAACAAATGTGACAAGTTAAGTTTGCGCTCTAATACCTGCAGCTGAAATGCCATTGTTCTGTAGACTTCTGTGTGTAATGACCTTTTGAATGATTGCTAACAAAGTCACCTACATGATGGTGAGAACTCTTCTAAAATACATGCTTTCTCCTGCTTTAGCTTTGTTTGGCAGAAAATGACCGACGGATGCTTTTGTTGTCCTACTAGACCCTTGAGTCTTTCTTCTCATTGTCTTTGCAGATTTCAAGTCATGTAGCAGAAATGAGCTAAACCTCAAGTTAAAAGCAGTAAAGATATTACCAGGCAGAAGGTAAGATTGCATCATACACCGCAGAAATCTGGCAGTTCATTCTTTATAGCTGTACACAGTTCAAGCGTAACAACCTTCACTAATAAAATGCTGTAATAAAAAGGAATAAGCATACTAAAAATTTTAAATCCTGAAATTTTTGTTCATACTTATTCACAGATGTTATTTAATTGACCATTTATATATAGATTGCATTAAGCTTAGTAAGACGGATCAGCTTTTTCATAAAAATTGTTCTTGAGGGATTTCCTGGGAGAAGTAACCCTTAATATGTATTTTGGGCCTGTTCCTACGGTTGCTGCACTAATACATTTAAAAGGGCTATAAGGCTCACTCCTATATACAGAGGTATGTGCTTTTACCCTTGTCACCTAGGGTTCGGCTGGTGGTTGGTAGCGTGGAGAGGTACAGGAGGTGGAAAGGCAGAGGGAAGAAGAGCCCCTGGGCATATCTTCCCTGTGACCTCTTCCACGCCTCCTGGAACTCATGCTCGGCCAGTGCTGGTAGCTCTGTGATGCCAGCCGAGTCAAGTTTACAGGAGGCAAAGGTAAGGACCGCCAGTGAGAATCTGCACACTGACACTCGTGTTGTGAAGTCCCATGTACACCGACACTCATGTTGTGAAGTCCCATGTACACCAACACTCATGTTGTGAAGTCCCATGTACACCAACACTCATGTTGTGAAGTCCCATGTACACCGACACTCATGTTGTGAAGTCCCTTCCAGCCTTAGTACTTGGCCCCCATTGAACGAATTGTGAAGGCACAACCTAGTTTTTCAGCCACGGGTGGTCACTACTTCCATCCATAAGATGCATATGTATTCTTCCCCATTTTGTCTCGGTAATTAATGGGATAATTTCCTTTTTTTATTAATCTCTTCATAAAATTACACATCAGCCACTAAATACCATTTATAAAACAGTTGTATAAATAACGGAGAAGGAAATCAACATTTATTCTTGGTAACAGAAGTGAATCTAACATTGGGGACATGCCTAAGAGATAATTGCAAAAATGATAAAAAGTTAATAGAATTATATGTTAAATATGTATTAAACATATAACAACTATTAGCACTTCAATATTTAGCAATCATTCTCATGTAAAAGGTCTAGCTACATCAGTCTATCTGGATCCTGTCTGCCAATAGACAGAACACATATACAGTATTTTAGTTGTATTCTGACAACCAACGGTAAAGCAGGGATATGGGCCAGATCGATGGCCGCCTCAAGCATCGTGTGCTTATATCCATATCATATGCGGCCATCCCTGTTTTTGAGCAGAACCAATCAATCCTGTTTGAAAACAGGGATATTGGACATGACCGTAAAAACCACAGTCGATGTCCATTGCTTTGCATGGAGAACGCGGGGTCTACATGCAAAGTATTGTTGGAGCTGGAGACACAGCAGTGCTGTGTCTTCAGCTCCTCCGATATCGGGCAGCAGCGCAATGACGTCATCGTGCTTCTGCTGGGAACCTCGAACAGCTCCTATTTTGAGCGGTGTGTTCCCTGCTTACGAGTTGTTAGCTTCTAGTACAATATGCATCCATTGTTGCAGATTGAACTAATAAACATAGCAATATTTTGTTATTTTCTCCTTATCTGGTTCTTTGTACTTTTGTATAAAACAGTGGTTCCCAAACTGGGGGGTGGGCCCCCCTGGTGGGGTGCGAAGGTATTCCAGCGGGGCGCGAGCCGCGGGCCCTCATTCTTAACATGTGTTTAAATAGGGAAGGGGGCTCAATAATGTTCCTAAATAGAAGAGGGGGGCCCTGCAAGGAATGTTTGGGAGCCACTGGTATAAAACATCATAGGTGACTTTTCCAGTCTACTGAAAGACATTTTAGTAAGGCAACCTACAAACTCTAAACCAGAAATGTCATTGTGACATGAGACTTGGGTAAAGAGATGTGGGGTGCTCGGTGCCTTGTATCTCTTGTTTGCAGCTCTTGAACAATAACATAAACCTAAAACTGATATTGTTAGTATATTTATTTGATGGTATCGTGTTATTCTATAATAAAGGTATTTTAAAACAAAGTTGTTATAAGTTGGAATGGAAATCTCAACCGACAGGTTAACGGAGCGAAGGTTAACACAGAACTTTTCTTAAACATAATAATTGGGTTCAAGTTTTTAATTTGTAAAAGTAATAATATAACTGTGCTGCAATAGGCATACATGAAGGGAACATTGAGCAAGGAGGAGGAGGACAGCTTGACAGGAAGACCTAGAGCCCACTCAAAATGGTTTGTTTACCACAGGCAAAACTTGCCTTGAAGAATACTGCAGTTTAAAAAACATGTCCTTATATACCCTGATGACCAGCATGTTCCTATTCTAGCTCTCCGCTCTTATTCCATCTGTAATGAAGTATTTTGCTGCAATATTCACATTGTTGACTTGGCAGTTACCATCTATAACCCCTTCGACAGCTCTGAGTTTGTTGAAGATGATAGTGGATGAAGCAAACAGCAATTTATCCTGCATCTGCGATAAATAGGGTTTTGGAAGATATGCAGATCCCCAACCATACTGTTATATAAGCCATAGATTTTGATCAAAGCTGAACATTACTTGAAGACATTTACAAACACAATTTATCTTCTCTGGGAAAGAGAAACTAAGAATTGTTTTTCTTAAGTCTACAAAAATTGGCTTTGGAAGCCGAATGATTGCATTCACAATGCTTAATGTTGAACAGCGTTTATTTTGTGCACAGATGGCCAATCTATTTCTTGTTTACTTGTGCTAGTTGTGGATCTGTGTTTTGCATTTGTCATGTTTAGTATGGATTCTACATACCGAAGGAGAGACCATTCCTCTTCTAGTACAGCAAGAATATGGACTCTTGACTTACAGCACACCATGCCACAGCTTCTGTAGTTACATCAACAGGAACAAAACATATAGTATATCGAAATGATATTTAGCCGAGTTAAGAAAATAGCACTGCTTGTAAAGCATTCTATTCAGGTTAGAATGTTGTTCTGTGCCGCTCAAAATTTACATCTGGAAGATAAAAATTTAAGTAAGAAGAATGCAATATGTATGCCACAATAGTTTCTACATCCTTAATGTATCCTTTATTTGTAACACAAAATCAAATATCTCTACACCTGAACTGAATGCATTATTTATACTATATATAAAAGGTGCCCATACACGAGATGATACCCACTCGATGAAGGACCAAGCAGACATGGTGACACCACAGGGTTCGTCGATTGATGCGCACCAATTTACGCAGTTGATTCTCATTTGATACCCTGGCCCCCAGCAATGGCAATCTAATAGGGATATACCAACATGTTGGTTCCCTGTTCGATCGAGCTTTCTTCGAGCGGGAGCGATTAATCCCTCTTGAAGAAAGGGCGGCCTATGTTCAAAAATTTACCAGTGTATGGGGACTTTAAGTTTTAATGCCTAACTGCAAGACTCCTAGTAACAGTAGTGGAATTTTCTATAGATAGTTACTAAGGTACCAGTTCAAATTCTTTGTTTAGCAGCATCGATTGCCAAATTTGGTGTTCCCATACTTCACAATGCTGGGTAGTTTTATGGTTTAGCCTATCAGTCTTTTAGATAATCTTTACAGTGTCCGCAATTGATCATTTCTCCCAATGCGCTTAAGTGTTGTTGTAAGTTTAAATAACTGTCCCACACTGCTCCTACCAGAGATGACTTAAGCCTGCCATACACACACCGATCAGCTGCCGATTTTGTCACTGACCAACGGGGGTGGCCGCCAATCGGGGGAGCCCACATGAAGCGACAGATCCCTGTCCCCCCACAGCTCGGCCGGCCAGAGAACAGACATGTCCGATGTTCTGTGGCCGATTCCATCAACTTCAATGAAGACCGGCGTCTTCATTGAAGGTAATGGCCGGCACACAAAGGGTGCACGCCGATGCTTCCAGCTCGGAATGGCAGTGTGATGACATCATCACGCTGCTATTCCGGACTGATCTGAACAGGTCTGTCGGCACCCACTCGGTGGGTGTATGGCAGGCTTTACTGCTGTACAGACCTTGTTGCCAGTTGCTGGAAGTTATTCTTTGTAATCGTTGCCTCCAATTACATTTTTACAGGTAGAGGTTTGTATGTTGTATGGAAAGAGACGGGGGGAGGATGAATAAGCACTAACACACATTGGTTTGCCCATGGACATTGGGTGGTGGCTACAAATGTGGTCACAATCTGACTCCTAGAAGATTTATATGAGGATTCTGCAACTACATTGATATCTCCGCTAGCTGATTATGCTGTTAGGTAATATATTGGATGTTCCAGAAATCATGTACTAAACTCTAAACTGGAGGGATTTGCTAGAATCTTCACATAAATAGGCTGTAAGCTTGCAGCTTAGCACCTCACACCCGCTGAATCTCACCTTGCTTTGTCAGGGAGCAGCTTCAGCCTTTTCTGGCCTAAGGAGGTTTCCATCTATAGTTTCTTGCTTTTCTTTCTACACGCAGTGTTTGACTGAAAGCCTTTTTTATTCAGTAGAATATGTTTCTTTCTATTCATAGGATTATTATACCTGGAGACATAGGCTTAGCCACAAATGGACACTGATTTGTAAAAACATCCCTTTACCATGTACGTCTGCTATTAGTCCTACAATTCTAGAACCGAGAAAGCTGGGCAAGACCATATTCAGCCCAGACAATGGACACATACAACCTCAAGTGACCCAAGATCGGTCAATATAAATTATTATAAAATTGGTTTTGTTAGATAAATTCAATGGCGTTGCATATCTTCTATTCAAGCTGCTGCTAAAAATAAATAGCCACTGTATTAGGCCCATTACTTAAGGGTTGTATACCTTGGCTTGCTAGTAGCGTATTCCTGTTGCTCTATGCAAATGCTATGCAGAAGAGTGAACCACATGTAATCCTATAATAAACAAATGAATAAAAACACCAAACAAGCAAGCTTCAAATGTAGGAAGTGCTCCAACTAACTTGCATACAAGATGTTTGCGGTTCCTCATTGTTATATTATTATGTAGCTGCAGAACTAGTACATTGACACAATGGAGCTTCCCATTACTCCTTATAGTTAGTACACACACTAAATGATCCATATTAAATTGAAAGTTCACTTCCCCAGAACCAGGTTTCTGCTTAATGAAAGAGTTCTACAGTTAATAAACAATCAAAATTTGCATATAGTAGAGGAAGCCTCCTGGATTCACATTTGCAAATGAGGCTACATATTTGTAGCTTACTATAGGGCGGTGGTTCTCAACCTGTTGTTCGGGATCCTCGGGGGTCGAATGACCATTTCACAGGGGTTGCTGAGCAACAAGCAGCAGCACTGGTGCCCACAAGTGGGGTGGGAAGTTAGAAGGTAGAGAATTGCCCCCTCACTTCTAACGCTTGTGGAATTGCGCGGGATGAGAAGATATAAGGGAGGGGACTAGGGATGGGAAGCTCGGAAAAAAAAACGGGAAAATTTGGAAAAAATACATTTTTTTTCCGTTTTTTCCCTGAAGATTTGGAAAAATTGAAAAAATATATTATGGCATGATGAATGACGTCCATAATAACTTTTCATACATCCATAATAAGACACAGACACAGCAGAGTAGATGCAGAAGCAGAGACTGAAACTGATACTGATGATTACAGCACACAAAATGATTCTGATTAAACCTCATCCCCATTCATGTCCAGGCCAGCTGCCAGCAGGAAATATGAGAAATTGTTACTTCTGGTTTTAAATATTGTTTTCTGGTTTTTTTTTTTGTTCCACAGAAACTAGTAAACAGTTCAGGAGATTGTTGCTCCATTTGTTACAATACAAATAAATATCATTATAAAGGTCAGTTCTGTGTGATCTGTGATAGTCACTATATTTCTATTATACAAGTTGTGATCATTTTATGCCCAGTAACATTGTCCATAGTTATACTTTATGTTTCTAAAGTAACAGAATGACTTTCAGTCTGGAAAAGAAAAAGTAGTGTTGAATGGAGCATTTTTTTCCGGATAAAAACCCGTTTTTTTTCTGAGCTTCACAAAAATTTTTTACATCTCTAGAGGTGACATAATACTTGATAATACTCAATACCTGATCATGATGCAAGAGGTGTCGCCAAGTGTCACTTCCTCTATTTGGAATGCAGAAATTACACTCCGCAACTTCACTTCTGTGTTCCAAATAAAGGAAGTGACGCTTTGCGATGTCACTTCCTGGGTCGTGGATCTACTGGAAGAACTGCTGCTATAGGGGTATAGTAACTGCATATTGAACTGTAAAGGTCATTTGGACAACAATTTAAATTACTGAATGGTTACAGAAACTGTATATGGCTTTAGTGTTATAGCTTTATGCAGATGGCATCAAAACTCAAAACTGCACCTGGAACGGAGGAAAGTGATAACTTTTAGAAGTGTGTAGTCCACTTTATAGGGAAGACGCTAGATGTGTGCATCTTCTTCAGTGGGGGCTGAGGGCCTACCAATTTCTCTTGTCTGGTGTGGAGTATAAACAAACATCAACCAAAAATGTACTTGCCTGGAATTCAGCTTTAAAAAAGAAGAATGCCTTCTATCCAAATATCTTCAGAAAATACATTTTAGAACATAAATACTTCATAGGGAATCATGGCATGAGGGTCACTTAATGTTATGTCTGGTGTAAAGGCTGCAGGCATTGCATAGTCATTTTCACACACACTTTGCATTAGAGATATCAGCTGTAAAGCTTTAGCCTCTTCAACTCTGTCACATATGCTTTTAACACCAGTTGTTAGTCTAGTGTAAAGGTCACGTCATGGTGGTGTTAAAGCCATTTGCGCATGATTTATCCACAGTGGAGGAACAGTATATTCCCAGTGTAGATTTTGAACATATAATGTTATTTTTGGTCCCCAACAGCACTTTTCTTAATATTATAGACACAGGGTCCTTGTTTTTGAGCAACACCCTTCAGACATTAATTAGAAAGCTGTAGATTAAGAAGAATTTCCCATGTCCAAATCACATTAAGCATACATACAAATCAACAAAAGAATTGGCTTCAACAGATAATGTGTAGGTTACTTGTCAAGTAGATAAATTCCATCTACCTATCATTCAACTTTACTTGTTTAGAATTGCTGAAGATGCTTTGAAGCATACCTAACGACCAAAAACCCCCCAATAATTCTATGATTGCAGTATGATCCTTGTACAATCGTCATACATTTTTCATCATGTCCAATCACTTTTCGATCTATGTTTTTGGTCTATACTGAGTAATTTTCATTGAACGAACCAGGTGTGCTGTATACGATTTATGTTCAATCAATGTGAACATCGATCAACCACAAAAATTAAGCGATCAAACACCAGCTTAAGCGATTTAATTAAATTCTGTTTTAATTACTACTAGCTATACCATGACTTAAAGAAATGAAAACCTTTACAGCCTTTAAATGGAAGGAAGGAGTTGTGGAAATGTGCGGGGTGAGAAGATATAAGGGAGGAGACATAACACTTAGGGCTTGTTTCCATTGTACGCCGGGACCCGTACGCTAAGCGTATACGCTAGCAGGGGTCCCGACGTATCTCCGACGTATCTCACAGACCTTTGCCTGCCGGCGGATGGTCTGTTTACACATCCGCCGGTGTAAAGGCTGAACGTACTCGACTACGTTCAGCCTGACACCGGCGGATGAGCTCAGCGCAATGAAGACAGAGTCTCCGCCGGCAGGCAAAGGTCTGTGAGATACGTCGGAGATACGTCGGGACCCCTGCTAGCGTATACGCTTAGCGTACGGGTCCCGGCGTACAATGGAAACAAAGCCTTACTGTATGTGATCCTGAGGGAAGAGTTGTCGCAACGTATTTGGAACACGGAAATGACACTCCGCGACGGCACTTCTGTGTTCGAAATAAAGGAAGTGACACAGTGCGATGTCACTTCCTGGGTCATGGATCTAAAATGGTTAAGAACCGCAGCTATAGGGGTATAGTAACTGCATATTGAACTGTAAAGGTCATTTGGAATATTGTGCTGTATACGATTTACGTTCAATCAATGTGAACATCGATCGTTTTACATCGACTAAATGCAAAAATCGGACTGCGTATGGCCAGGATTAGTAGTAAATTACTACTAGCTATACCATAACTTAAAGAAATTAAAACCTTTACAGCCTTTAAATGGAAGGAAGGAGTTGCAGACTCTTGGTATTAGATGCCAGTGTATTCTATGCTTATTTAAAGCTGTTGTTTAATGTTTTCTCCTACCTCATCGTTCTGTCTCTTGTGGGCCACGTTGTAACAGACCTGAATGTGCTAATGGCTGTGCAGTTTTGATGTAAGGCACAAAACTGGCATAGTTGGCTTTATGTAGCCCATGGGTCCTGTTTATGAGAAATATTTCTGGATGCGCTATATGAGGAAGATAGTGACTGTGTGCTTCATTAGAACAGATTACGAGCAGATTGTGTACAGGCAAAGCACAGCCATGTCCCAGGAAGAGCAGCAGACTTTTACTTCACAGAGTCTTGTCAGCAGATCAGAGATTTTCCTCATTTACTGTAATTACTCCAGGGGATTATCACCAATGCATTCTATAATGAATGCTGCCTGATTTTACAATAACCACAGCTGCAAGTATATCTCTTAAAGGGAATTGTAAGAGCAAAACCCCACTATCTGAGCAGCGCCATGTTTGTGTGGTAAGTAGACCTAATATTTTACAGACTTTCTGTAAGTCAGTTCTCAGAACTGTTTCGTGACATTGGTGTAATATAATCCATAACTGTTCAATCTATGTTAAGTTTTTGCTGCAGTATCGGTATCCATTGGTGCTGCCAATATCTGTAATTGTAGATCTTCATGATGTCAAAACCCATGTTGTCAAGACAAATGTCCTATGAAAATTAAGGGTCAGTCATTGATGACCACTGTCTAACTGGTGGTATCTCTGATCTTGGGTTCAATAGATTTTAAAACACTGACTGATAACTCATGAATCAAGGAAATGTAAAATCAGGAAAGTTAAAATTAAGCCAAGGAGCCCATCTACATACCTATTCTGTTATTCATTTAAAATATTAAATCGAAAGGGTCAGCATTTACCAAGTAATCTGCATTTATCAAAAAAACAAGTCGGCAATGGCTGCCTCTTTGTTTATATTGGGAACGCTTACCTTTAGCTGCTGTAAATATGTCTATTAATCTTGTGTACACTTGCTAATCACTATTTGGTTTAATGACATGACAACTAATTTAGTCAGTCAAATAATAAGCATATGTAAAATGGATTTCGTTCACTTTTCTGCCTTTCCAGTGCAGCTGCCAGAGACATCTGCCGGGTCTGTAGAATAATGAACTGCAAATATCAATATGGGTGGGAGTGGAAAATAGAGAAATTCCCTGAAAACATTCTGCTTGTTCTCAGTGTATAAGTATGCATCAATCAACCATAGATACATACCTATGCACTTTAGTGTACACATACATATGTATTACTACTGTAAACATTTTATTGCAATAGATTGTAAACATAAAATATAATACAAAATTTAGAGCCACATGATATTTGCATGTTGTGTCTTATAAATTCTGCGTCAAGGTACTGTGGCATGTTTTGAAGTGGGGTTACAATGGATCGGACCAATTTTTCCAGGAACATTCCCAGGTTAATGATGCAGATGCACCCTGCCACTCAATCTAAACATGATTTATTAGATTATGCCACCTATTCCAGTTGCTGCCGCATCAAGAAAGAGTGTTCACATGCCCACTGTTGACACGTTAATCAATGGACAGGGATAAGCACAGTTACTTTTAACATTCTGCAATGTATACTCCTTCTCAGTGTCACTACTAGTAGCCACATTTCCAATAGGTAATGCTACAAAATTCTTTCTGTGGGATCAAATCAAACAAGCTAGCTTTCACCACACCACCACCAGCACTATGTACATGAATAAGTTCCCCAGTCATGCTTCCTTGGAGCCATTTCATAGGAACAATCCACAGCGTTCCAAAAGCACTCCACAAATCTTTCACATTGGGAGATTTCCTAACCCTTTACAATTTGGTGCTTGTCAGGAATGACCAGACAATTACATTTGCTGTGTTGTCAACACATTACCTTCCATTACATAACCAAGAACTGAGTGTTTTAGTTTTTGCCTAAAATATCCCACTCTGACAGATGCCATTCTAACAAGATAGTCAATGTTCTGGAATAGAAAGACACATGGACTGGACATGTACATGTTATGCTAGTCATTCCATTACCTTTCTTAAATTTGAAGTACTTATGCACAGTTGTGTGTACACCATTTTGCTGGCTTCTCTAAACCCAACATTATGTTAAAGCGGTATTAAACTAAAAAAAAAAAACCCATATAAACATACTTACCTACATGGATTCTTGATTTATCAAAGCAATTCTTGTTGAGGAAAATCTCATACTTATCTTCGCTCCTTCCTCGCTCGTCCGATCCTCCAGCATGTAAGATGGTGATGCTCCACCCCTCTAGCATCACTTTGATCTACTTTCCCAACATCCACTTGCGGCCACAGCTGGCCGCACGTCACAGCATTTTTACAAATTTCTCCAGGTAACAATTTTTTTTAACCTCGGATCTGCTGAGGTGGTCCGCTTTAAGACTTTCACTAATGCACCCAAAAGACCCGATGGCAAGTTGTAAAATAATATGAGCAGCACTATGCATTAGGGCAGCACTTAAGCATAGGGCAGTGAATAGTGTTCTGACTTATTAGGAAAATTTAACAGAAGTAACACCAGTGTACAGTCCAATCTCCATGGTGTTGGGGGTCCATTCTTGTACATATGTCTGATGGCATCTTTTACATTATGGGAGATATGAATGGTTTTAGGGTTGTATGGTTGTAGGGAGAGAATGTTGAATTTAATTTTCATATGCTTAAAATATGTTTCAAGGGTTTTATTTCTACTTTCAAACCTAACCTACTCCTCCTTTACTATAACTCTGCTCCACCTTACATCTGCATTGCTGGTAGCATAAAGAATATATAAATATTAATGAGAGCCTGCGGTGCTAGATATATGGAAGAATAAATGTCGCTCTGTTTTATGAGCCTGTGGTCTAACTTCTAAAGAAACAGCCTTCAGGAAGGAGCTGAGCTACCCACTAAGGTGACTCCTTTTCATTGTTCAACGTGTTTCTTATTATTATGAATTAACAGAGTTGTAAAGAAAAGTTCTTCCTTTGCATAAACAACCTCCCCCAAAAAAATAATTAATTATACTAATAAAGTGAATATGAAAAGCTTTTGTCTAACGTGTCCCAGGGCTGTCATATCATAATGGAATATATAGCTACCTGCCGATAGTTTATAATACGTTAACTGCTTCAGAGAAAAACATGAAGGATATTACATTTCATTTTCTGTCATTCTGGCAGGTTAAATTACAGAGATGACACCAAAGATGTTCAGTAGTCTCATTTCCCATCAAATGTCACATTTTACAGCATTGCGTGGCTGCCTCCCTTGGCTATAATAATGTTCATTACCGTTATGTGAGACTTTGCCACCTGAAACAATAATCTGGGTTTCTATTTTATTACACTGTTTATGCATCTGATGATCTTTTCAGATAGTGTATCTGTTTTGGCAGAAAGCCCAGAATGGCCCCGTTAAAATGAATATAATGATTATGGGAAAACTAAGGAGGACCTCATTTTTTAAATTGTCTAAAATGAGAATTGCTCTAGTTGCACTATACTACCCCATGCCTTCTGTACTGCATATAGACAGTTGAATTGAAGATAAAAGGTTGAATGTTTGAATGATTTTGATGAATATACACTGTTGGTAGTAAATATGTACATTGTCTGTTCCAGCAAATGTGTTACCATATAACCAGCACAAGAAAGATGAAACTCAACTGGCTATGATGGTATAATTCATGTGTTATATATCTAATTACTTAAATTGGTTTAAACACAAGAAAAAATTTCACTCTTAATCCAATTAATTAATGAGTGTGTTTGCTGTGCTATTAGATAAGAACACAAGTCATGTTATTTTTCATGGTAACTGGGTTTAAATATATTAGACAAACCTAGGTACATGTGATTCTGTCTTTTTTACTGTCTGTTTGTACTAGCTGTGGCTGATAAAACCAGGTAGAATCTTTTTAGAAAATATTATAGAACTGTGTACTGAAGTTAAAATGTTATGATCTAGACACTAGGGAGACTTCAAGCTGTGAAATAAGTAGGAAGTTGTGAGAAGGAAGTCCTGGTTTGTGCGTCCTTCCTTTTCTACAATGGACAACAAGGAGTCAGTAGAGACTTGACACAGTGCTTGACTCATACACAAAGATGTGTTTATCTCCTCAAACATACAAGGTCCTTTGGGTAGTTTCCACTTAAGATTTCACCTCCTGAACTATTAAGAGTAGACCGGAAATCAACTTATAGTTTATTGATGTCAGTGAGGGAAGTGGAAGAATATTTATAGGCTGAGTAGCAAATGACCTACATTGTGATTAGCACTGGCCTGCAGTAATTAAAAGCAGTATTATTAATTTTTAATAATAAAGAGCCAACATAGGACACAGTGCTGTACATTGAACTGGGGTTGATAGACAAGCTAACATACAAACAAACAGGAGGAGAAGATTCTCCTCCCTAATCAAGCAGAAATCTGCGCCTACAATTTTTTTGCCATATGCTGGAAAATCCCCGCATCGGGCCATGTCACAAGCCATATCTGGCGCATCATTACCCTCATCGGGCCATGTCACGCCAAACAAGATGCATTCACAATGTCCCTCCAGGTGTAGTGGTCTTTTCCTGGGGTCACACTGATGCATGCAATGTGCCCATTGATAAACAATGTGTTTGGGGCATGGTTTGTTCATTAAAATTAAATGGGCACAGTATTCCCAACATGGCAAATACCACATCCTAAACTCACCCAAACAGAGCCTGAATTTTGGGCAAACTGCAGACGGGCATCATGGACACGTTACATGCCCATAACACCTGTTCGCTTATACAACTGCACATAACGCTTATATAAGGTTGTTGGACTTAGGAGAGGAACTAAAGAGGAAGTCAAATTACTTTAGCTCCAATGTTGTATTCTTATGAAGGCCATGTGTGCAATCTCAGAAATTGCAGAAATGAAGAAGCATGAAGTTACACCAGGTTTATAAAAGAAGAGACATAGTTTGACACATTTCTGCTTTAGAATTTTTTTTTCTCTTAAACCAAGAGTCTAAAGTTGTACTTCAGTAGCCCCCCATTTTCGCCTTTTGGCAAAGCAGCTTTTTGGATTGTGCCCAAGCAATATTTGTGAGTAGACCTGGCTGTCATTCCTGTTTGGGGTCAGGGCTCTGCAATTGCCAAACAATGTCTTTATGAATCTGTCTTTCTTTATAAGGGGACAGCTGTGTGGAAATGGGAAGGTTCTCATAATACCAGCATAGGCGTGATTGTCTAAAATGACTTTATACTGTAACAATACCTTTCCCTGGAAGAAAACAAAACTGGAGGGGAAAGTACATATACCTAAACAGACATAATGTTAACACATGAGGACATGAAGACCTCATTTTGTTCTGTGGGCCTGTTCACAAATGTTAACATGTTTGCCCAATGCATGTAAACTTGAATAGGTATAAACCATCCCTGAAAGTTTTTAATGACAACAGTTATGACTATACAATACCCTGTGTCTAATCACCATAGTCAATAATAATCTTGCACCCAAAATCTTAGTTTCAGCAAGCAATGTGAAGCTTTGATGCAATTTCCGCAGCAATATGTTGTCTTTATCTCCTATATGGGACCCGGAATCAGCCCAATCTATAATTTTTAACTACTTATTTAGATTTCCCTGGAGTGGGATGTTCAGCATTTCATGTAAAAATTGTTTTTATGCGCTGCATACGAATGACATCTGCAAAGCAAAGTTCAGCAGAATGTCTCCAATGCTCATTTACAATTATATAGGGCATTGAATAAAAGCCAAGTTTGGGATAATGGAGGCATAAAAATAAGACATAAATTACCAACAGTGCTCTTGCTTCTTCCTCTGAATGTAGTTTGTAAGTAAATTTTAATGCTTTTGTTGCTGATGTGAAAAGAACTATTTTTCTTCAGAGAGTTAGGTGTTAAGAAGTAAAGCATGGAAGGCTAATTGGCTTCTACGTTTAACAGATTTCTTTCAATAATGTAACATCTGAATTTATTAGAGCAGCTTAGCCATGTATCTTTCCTCCATGCAACCGAGGCTGCATTATAGGTACGGGCAGCAGGGTGCTCCCTTTTACAGAGGTTTTTAGTTTACCTAAAGATTAAGCTTCTTTGTTCTTGAAATTTACAATTTCCACAAGCCCTACATATGTTCTTGATGATGATGATGGGCAGTAAGTTTGAGCATGGGAGATCAGAGGTTATAGTTACTAAATCTCAGTCTGCAGCTTTTTATAAAATATTGCATGTTGATCCCACTAAAAGGATCCCTGCCAATTGTCTCCGAGCTGTCACATACACTTTACAAATATTGTGCATTTTTCCATTGTTTGTAAATCTGCCCTGATCAATGGAATTCATTGTAAAGTGTGTGAATGTGATCAGAATTTGTCTGAAAGTGGTTGATGTAGATCAGCACTGCGAAAAAATAATGACAAATGATTGTAATATCTTACAATATTGTCCGGCTTAATAACCTGTTATCTCCCATATTAATGTGGCGTAAAATATCTATTATTATTATTATTAACATTTATTTATATAACGCCAACATATTATGGATCGCTGTACAATACATTATAGTGGAGATACAACACAATAAAGTACACGCAGGAATTGGTTATGACACAGGAGGATCATGTCTCTTTCGCTCTCTCTCTGTCTCTCTCGCTCTATATCTCTCTCTCTCTCTCTCTCTCTCTCTCTCTCTCTCTCTCTCTCTCTCTCTCTCTCTCTCTCTCTCTCTCTCTCTCTCTCTCTCTCTCTCTCTCTATCTCTCTATCTCTATCTCTCCTATAAATAGGACAATGGTAGATAATAGTTTAAAATCACATGTCCATCTTGAGTTCATGGCCACTGTCTGCAGCACTCATTTATGCTGATGGTCGCAAAGTAAAAACTGGACTCAATGTCATCTTCCCCAAGCACATGTAAACAACTTTAGCTTATGTGTATGCCTGGGTAAGAATGTTTTGTGCTGTTTAATTTTTCATTGCACAATACAGCTCATTTGAATTTTTAAATGTAAAAATTACATGGAGCCTCTCCAACTAAGTCTATAACAACCACAGTGGCATTCTAGGAAAGATGTAATAGGTGGTAGTTATTTTGTGCGAGCACCCCCCACGTTTTCAGCACCCAAACTGACACCAAGGAGGTGGAACTTGGAAAAGTCGCCAAGGACGCTGACATGGAGGGATGGTGTGGGCTCACCTGTAAGGCTTTGTTTCCATTGCGTTGGGACCTCGTGTACGCTTAGCGGGAGGTCCCAACGTAACAGATAGACTTACCTGCTTGGCGGACGGGTCTGTCTTCATTGCGCTGAGCCGATCTGCCGGTGTAAGGCTGAACGTAGTCGAGTACGTTCAGCCTTTACATCGGCGGATGTGTAAACAGACCATCCGTCGGCAGGCTGAGTCTGTGGGATACGTCGGGACCCCTGCTAAGCGTATACGCTTAGCGTAGGGGTCCCGACGTATAATGGAAACAAGCCCTAACAGTAAAGGAACCCAAAGTGTAGCTTGTAGTGAGCAATGTTTGTAAACATTTTTTTACCACGAGCTACACTCTAAACTCTAAAAACTACAATGTAAATATAGATGTTGGGTATATTAGTCCAGCTTGTTCGCTCTCTGGTTGGCAGGCAGGCTGGCTACTAGCAACAGAAGAGCTCAGCTGGGCAGAATCCCCTCTCATAGAGCGAAAGGGAGAACGCATTTGGGGTGCAATTGTAATCTTGTGAATAGTTTGAATTTCCCTTATTTACTGAGCCTATCTTTGATGAACTTGGAATGAACTTGGCTGATTTTTTTGGTTCCACTCATAAATAAGTCACTTGAACCGGCAAAAAATAATTCACCATCACTGGTGTTGTCTGCAGCATAGCAATACCATTATGGTTTTATGATATAGGGAGCTGTTGAATCCACAAAATAACTGAGCTTTTTAGTTGTGCCACATTTTCTTTTTCTATTTACACTTTATCCAAGATGATGGCCAGATAATAATTGATTATACCATGGAAATATGGAACAGCTGGTGATATATGCTCTACATCTGTTCCATCTAACCATTCTTTTCTTGCCAAAAATTCCTGAAGCTAAAATGATGAACAGAGTCAAGAGAAGGCTGTAATATTTTCCTGGACATGCCGTTTCACACTTAAGTTAGTCCAAACCTATGCCGATTGGATGGCATAGGTCCCCATCTAAAGTCCCCATCCAAAGTAACTGCAATTGAACAGGTTGGTTCCCTGTTGGATCAAGCTTTATTTGAGGAGGATCAATTGATCCCGATTGAAGAAAGGTCGCTGTGTTAGATGCAGTATCCGGATTCGTGGTGATCGATTGTTCAGGAATCTTACTAAAAATCAACCCATGTGTGGGGACCCTTAAGCTAGCCATACACGTGTCGGATTCCATGGCCAATTGATCACTCACCCAATTGATTCCGGCGATCTCAGCGGGAATGGGAGCTGCAATCAATCAGCCACTTAAGAGGATCCGATCGCTGCATACCACCTTGTCCGAGTGATCGCGTCCAATTGATCGGGGGCTCAGAATTGGATCCGACAGAGAACCAACATGTTCCAATTCTTCATGTTCAGAGAGAGCATAGAGAAACCCATGTCATGACAAATAGCAGAAAATTATATATAATAGGACAGCAGCCACTGGCCACCATGACTGATCAGCTTGATGGTACCTGTGCTTACTAAATGTTCTTGTTTTGGTCTATGGTCCCATGAAAGCCGTCGCACAACTGGCAAAATTCATTTTTTGTCTGGTGGTTTTCATAGGCTGAGCTTGAGCCGGCATCTGTCACTCCTGATGTTGTCTTGATGTCAGCTAGTGTTCCTTCAGGCAAATACCAGATAACGTTGTGAATGTAGTGTGCTATCTTGACAGCTCTGAACCAGCCATGATTTTTATATCAGCAGCAGGAAAACTCACTGCTGAGATGGGCTTAACAGAAATGCAAACGGTCAGCATTTTCATGAGTTATTGGAAATAGGGAATTTCACAGCTTGACTGGCTGAATTACTATCACATCTTACGGGGCCGTGAGCAGGCATTTGATGTCTTTGGAGGTTAGCATCTTGCTTAATATTCGTATGGAGTAAACCAAGCTGGGCCTCAAATCGTATGTAAAATGGGCATTTTTGTGGAATTTCAAGTTTTTTTTTAATCTGAAAGTTTAGCACATGTGTGGGGAAAAAATTTTTTGCAGCAACACCTACCTAGGGGTAAAAAACAGATGGCTGAATAAAGGTCCACTTTAGATCTAGGTAAGACATGGCAAATATTCTGCATTGTTTATTGTATATTGCATGGTTTTGTTTTTATATAACATGACCTATATTAATCATATTGGATGTCCTGAAATCCTGATTTATCATATTTACCATAGACAATAAGATGCACTATGGGAATGGGAAAATGTGTCTTTTGGTCCATCCAAATATGTAATATAATGTTTGTTTACAAAGCTCCAAAAATCGTGGAAAAGATTAAATGATTTGATCTTGGCTGTATCAGCTTTAGCGTTACCCATCATCGGAACACACCGACCAGCTTATGGAGCGACACATTTTACAATCTGGCACTAACAAGTTATCTATGAGCAGCTATTTACATATTAACTCTCCAAATGCAGAATTTGGAGAGTCAGTAAATGCAGAAAATAGGTTCTGCTAGTGTATAGACTTGTGTTAAAGTTTCAGCCCTGCACATTGTGCTGGCACTGGCATTTGGCTTACCCAGAGGGAGTAGAACAAAGCCTGTGTCCTGGCACTGGCCTTTTGGCTTGGCTGGGGCAATATATAGGGAATACTGCATGGTCCAGCCATTCCTGCTTTGCTGGAACAGTCTGTATATTCACTTTATATGTGAATGACTGTTCCTTCTTCTCTACAAAACTGTGGGGTGGGTCTAATGGTCTGCTGTCGTCTTATAGTGCAAAAAAATGGTACTTTCAAAACACATAGAATAGTAGCCAGTTGTGAGCTACCACAGCAAAGCTGCTTATTTATAATGTCATCGCTTCAGTGCATTCAGATGTGTTATACAGTGTAGCGAATAGCTAAAAACTGACCTTATTATTATTATTTAACTTATTTTAGGAAATTATTGAAGTAAAATATATTGGGCTCCTTTTTGGGTAAAAAGAACCTTTATCCCCTTATATCTGCATATACTTTTTAGTAAGAATCTGTGCATACATTTCAGAGATCAGTCTTCTATTCACTATCCTATGAATAAGTATTTACACAGCAGATAAAAATAAACTTTTTTTCATCTAAATCCACGTGTGTTCGCACATATTATTTATTATGTACACTACTGATCGGCCATCTTAAGTGTTGAAGCTCCAACAGGCGTTATAAATAGGCTGTGTGCTCCTGGTTTGCTCTTTTAACTAGTAAAACTGAAATTAAATGTTTTAAATCACTTATATTAATGTTATTATATAATAATTTACCTCTATTTTTATGCAGGAAAGACCCATTTGGAGAAGACCAGCCACCAGCTGCTTTTAAGAAGCTCTAATGTTCTAAATAGACACAATGGGCAGGCGATATCCAGGTGGAGCATATCGACCAAGCAGTTCATGTATGTATTACTTCTCCTCGGACATGTTAGTAATGCCTTGTTTTCTGCTTTTCTTGTAGACCATTGATAACAAAGGTTAATATTGTTTAGCAAAAACAAAAATACACCAGAGTGACTCCATTTTAAACTTGAAATAAAAATTCCAAAGTCAGCTGAACCTTAAAACAGTTTTTTAGGGCTTGCAGAAAGCAAATATATTTACTTCCATCTTCCCTTAATCCTAGTCTTCTCTATTTGTTTCCCTTGTTTTGTAATCATTATTACAATATGTCTTTATTATGTGGTTAACCCTTAAACCTTTGCTAAAAGATTCGAGCACAATTGAACCCTGTACGTTTCACGGAGCTCAATTGTGCTCAAATCTATAAAAAATTCTAGCCATCCAGTCTTCCTTGATCCCACTCGAAGGAGCTCAGTCGAAAAGGGTTCCATCATGTTGGAAAACCCTGTTAAATTTCCATTACATCAGATGGGGACAGATGATTCCCATCCAAAGTATTGGATGGGCTAGCAGCTGGAGAAGTGCTGCAACTCGATTTGCTTTACTGATAAATGGTGCTGTACATGTCTAGAACTAAAATATTTTTATATATATATTATTTGTAATAAAAGTGTGTAGTTGTTTTGTGTGGCTGATGTGGTCAACTTACATTTGATGTGTGTCTAGTCTGCTGCCACTTTCCAGTCACTGTCTTTGACATTTGCTCTCATTTAAAATTTTGTTCCTTAAAAGTATTCTACTGTGGCAGCTGTTCCATCTATTCAGTTCAATGTACTCACTTGGTACACTACACTTCACTTGGTAGAATGATGTGTTACTACTTAAATGTTTTCACCAAGAAGCAAAACATGATTGAGCATGGCCAGTGAACCAGGGAAGATGATCAGCTGATCAAGTGAATCATGTGCTTACAACTAGGAATGACTATCATTATGATGCCACATCCCAACTAATATGGAAAACAAAAAAATGTTTTAACTGTTCTGCTGTGTCTTAATGGTACTGACCCTCTGGCAAGTTGGGGACTTTCAAGGCATTCAAAAATAAAACCAAAATATTTGCATTAAGAATTTAATCCAAAATTTGAGATAAAATTGTTTATACGAATATTTTGGTTTTATTTTTTGAATGCCTTGAAAGTCCCCACGTTGCTGGAGGGGTCCGTACCATTAGGACATGGCAGAACAGTAAAAGGATGTATTTGTTTTTGAATCATGTGCTTCTCTTGTAAAACTGTTTTTCTTAGGAGAAATTTCCATCTCTGGTCTAAGCATAAAAATATGCCTAAATTTTATTCTGCATTCACATTTTGTCATGAAATGTATATGTGCATCCTGGTATACTGTAATTTGTTTTCAGTGGAAGCCCAGCTTGCATACAAGGCCTTACCAAATGATTGTGCCCCTTTTTACAACTTCAATATATCCAAAGACATGCAGAGACTTTTCCTGCTTGGGAAACCATTAGTTGTTATATGGGCAATTGAGCCCATGAAATCATATTGGTTCTAATTAACAACCATTAAATCTATCCCTATCTATCACAAAACCAAATATTTTGGTTAACTAAAAGGATTGAGGGCCCTTTCACACTAGGCACTGGGCATATAGGAAACTTGTTGCCTTGCATTGACCCTAGCTGCCCTGCTAGAATTTCTTTCAAAGTTAAGATTACCAAAACAAATGGATCTAACTACTGAGAATCAAATTTAAAAAGTATGTGTGGTAACCTGAATAGGGCAGTACACCATCAAGAGATACCATCAACGAATACCAAAGAATAGTAGATCCGCACTCAGGGCTCAAATACATCCAGCGTAGACACACAGATTTCCCCTCAGGGTAAAGCTAGCCACACATGGTTCAATTGACTGTACAATCAATGTAATTCGATCAATTTTTTTAGTCGGTCGATTGAAAATTGAAGCATGTCCACATGGTACGATCGTTGAAATTCGATTTTAATTGTCATTTTGCTCGATCGAAATTTGATCGGACCAGTAGGAAAATTTTGATTGATTGTCCCCACATTGTGTCTCATTTTTTGTACTGTTGTTTGACCTGTCCAATTGAGATTCGATTCAATCAATTAGCATACTGTAACTTCTGGGAGGAGGGAAATGCAATACAGTCATTTAAACCATGCAAGCATGCATTGTAATGACTTATGTGTCTGTTCACTGACACACAAGCATGCAAATGGCGATCTCTGTGAATACATCCCCGTATGTAATGTGTGCCCCCCAGTGTCCTGTTGCCACGATTATAATGTGCTGGATTAAAATGCAAAGATATGATTTATGGGTTTTTGATCACTCTGTGACCATCATTGACCCTTTTTGATCACTCTGTGACCATCGCTTTTTGATTACTCTATGTTTAAAAACGATTAAATTCAATCGAAGTCGGGCTTTGATTGCATACTCAATGTGGTGTGTACTTCGATTCAATTACAATCGACATACGATTTAATGATCGAAAACTTCGATCGAATTGATGATCGATTTGATGTCAATTGAACCATGTATGGCTAGCTTAAGTTAGTTCATCAGAAGTAACAACCTAAACAATCCAGTGCCGAGTCTCCTCACGGCACTCCTCAAACACCTCTTAGTACACAATCCACACAGATATTTTTGGAGTCCGCACTCAGATGTTGTCTTTAAAAACAGTGATGGCCGCATATTATATGAGCCAGATAGATGGCTGTGAGTGCACACTTCGCTCGATGCGGCCATCGATCCGGTCCATATCTGCACGTCTGTACCCTGCTTAAGTCATAGGGATATCTGACAGATTAAGAGCCCTATTGCAAAGAAGTGTGGGCAGACAAGATCATCCATGCTGGTAGACTCCTACCCTGGAAGACTGAATGCTTTGATTTAATCAAAAGGCACATCAATGTAACATTAGTTTTAGGGTGTGCAGAGTTATGCAACCAGCCTATTGTACCATTATTATTATAATATCTTTTCACAGATTTTTTTGCTGATGTCTGCCGCTTGTGAATAAATATGGATAGATTTTAATAAATTGGAACTTGATAATATAATGTCGGCTGTGTGTGCAAACTACAGCAAGCTAACAAGAAATTGTGACCTTTCCAATGAAGAAGTATAACTTTAAAACTTAATAAAGACATGAAATGAAGTTATAATGCTGCATTGATGTGGGCTAAGCTGAAAGGCATGTCTAAAAATAATGAACAATGATGGGGCTGTTCTCTGTTATGTTTCATCAATATCTAGACTCTAAGAAACTAATAGCTTAATTAACAGCCATGCTTTAACATTCAGCAGGAAATTGAAAACTAAAGACAGCTTGAAAAACAAAGCTGCAAAAATGCAACCCACGTACATGTCAAAGGCTGTTGAAAGAAATGCTAATATTTTTTAAGAAATTCCCCACTCCATATAAAATGAGTTACAAACCCAAGGCTTTGTTATTGGACCAGTATGCAGTTTTGGTTGATGTTCTGGAGTAATTATTGACTACGTCAATATCTTATGTTTATGTTTGTGAAGCATTTGATACAATAGCCAGTTAATACAATTTGATGGCGGGAATTTTATCTTGATTCAAACTTAACATATGATGTATTTATTGCAAAATATTCTTTACAAGCCTTCAGTCATATGAATCCTAAGGTCAAAAATGATCAACCAGTGGAGCTATGCTCCATCAATAAATTACTCATAATGCATACTAAACGTATTGTGAATCCATATGAAAGAGAGATCCTTCAAATGCTTCTACACCATAACCATTATAATGGTTGTTCCTCTATGTTTGGCTTCCAAGGTCTACTCCATAGAGCCATGGTTTCCATGCACTGCAGTGATGATGGCCAATGAGCCTGATGCAGCTGAATGCAGTGTGGAATAAATGGTTCTGTACCATAAGGCCATATTTTCACTGTACACCAGCGGTTCTGGATGTGCATTTGGCTGATGGGACGTAAAGGAATAATTTGCATGGCTCCGCCCACTGTCCTGAAGTGAGGATTTTTCCCTTACCTTTTGGGATTTGTAATGTACATGTGAATACCTTCTGTTTTGAAGAAGGCTTTATTGTTTTATGACACAGTGAAAGAGACTGAGAAAAAAACTGCTATGGTGAAATCCTCCCAGAAGTTAGCCAAGTTGTTTTTAAAAAAAATAGTATACTCAGGATCATCTGAACCTCCCAAGAGAAAATAATGACACAATTTCCAAAATAAAAAGAATAATTTAGTAAAACAAGGCTGCTCAATGTACTTGGTTTCAAAATGATAGACATTCACTGTGTAGCCTACGCTGTGCTAAATTAGCACCAGAGGAGCCATGTCCTGGTAAACCTTGTGGAAGCAATAGAGAGCTTTCTGTGCCACATTAGATTAGATTCTTAGGTTGCTGGAAAGTGTTCATTATCAAATAGTGAGATGTTCTAATATCAAATACTGTTCATTGGTTGTGACTACATATTTTTTATGTAGAAAGATCTGGTAACATGGTGTGCTAAAGGCACCAATTACTGAGCCATGTGTGGCCCAGGTAATCAGTACCTTCCTCTGTAGGCAGCTTGCTTTCTCTGATTGGGCTGCTTGTAAACAAATTAACTGATGTCTTAACAAGCCCAAAAGAGAATATGTTTTAGTGCATGTTAAATTGTACACCAAATTCCTTTATTTCAACATATGATTGAATTATAGTGCACATTTAAAAAAGTAGGGTAGGGAATTCATTGAGGACCATTCACTACATGCCTTAGTGTACAATTAATGGTATTGTGAATATCTGTATAGGGCAGGGATGGGCATACTTTTTGACTCATGGACCACATTGGCTTCTTAGATTTGATAAAGGGTCTGGACCAATCGAATGCATCGCCGTCATTACGAATAATGGCGATAATGTGTAATAGGCATGTGTGACAGGGACATTATCTTTTTAAATTTCTTCCTTTTGATCATTCATTGTAATGAGCAGAGATAATTCCTAGAGACAGTTCAGACACCTCTAGACATTATGTGCACTCATTGCAGAGACCAAGTGGAGGGGAGCATCTTGTCAACAAGGTGACAGAAAAAAGAGCTAAATTGGCCATATCCAGCCCCTGTATAGTGTGTTTTGCATTAGATAAGAATGTGAGTTCTTGCTTTAGATACATCTTCCAGATATCCTGACTTGCATGATTTTTACTCCTTGCCAGGAATATTGTGGAAGAACACATTTTTCAGCAGCTTTTATGCTTCTTGTGCATTTCCTATGTGTGAAGGGTATAGTCCAGACTTTGTTTCCTGAGTAATAATTTTTTTTTATACTTATAGCAAACCTAATATGAATGAAAACAAGTGTTCAATCGGACAGTAAACTGACATTCAGGTACCCAGTTTAGGCTTCAGTAACAAAAATTGGTTTGTTTTAGGTTTTCTTACTGAAAGAAGTTTTAAAAAAAATTCAAAAAGAATTTTAATTTTCCTTTTGGAAAATCTCTTATTCTAAAATAAAGGTGAGCAAAGGGGTGAGGATAAAAACACTTAAGAATATGGAGCCTACAGTGTGTATTTGGGAATACCTCACCTGTGTCATGTATCATAAGCATTACATTTCTCTCTATTTTATGTTCATTTAGAACAATCAAGCCTTCTTAAAACAGAAGGTATTTACACGGCCCAATCCAGCACAAATC